>OU015767.1:26901981-26979131 GCA_907173295.1 Fagus sylvatica | reverse complement strand
TGATTTGCTATGTATTGTTGTTTTGTGCATTAATTTTATAATTCAAGACTGCACAGCACTTGCGGGATTCTTTATTTCCAATGCATTCAAGTGAGATATTTTTCCATGTGATTCACTTTATCATAATTTCTCAGCTTTTAATAGTACTAAATTATTAATATAATACATGGATATTTCATATTTAAAGGTTTAAATTTAAGACAATATTCATTTGAAACTAAAATGAGTGAGCATTCAAGAGGCGTTAGAAAAAAAATACCATAGGTCAGATGATTATGTCATTTGATTCGAATGGTTTATGGTGTGTTTTTCAATTTTTGGAGGTACTATATGCTATTCTATTCACATTGATTGATTCTCTTAGGTGAACAAAATTGTGGAAAGAGTTAGAAGGGTACAAGAAGAAGCTTGCACGTGCTGAAGCAATATATGCAAAGTCAAAAACAACTGGCAAACCAGAAGGAGCAAGGCCCACTAACAAAATTGGCTTCCTTGGTCTGATTGGTAAAAAAGTTGATAGCATAGAGTACTATAATGCGAAGATTAATGAAGTAACCCCAAAACTGGAAGTGGAACAAAAAGTCACTCGCAAGGAGAAGCAGCAAAATTCTGCTCTGGTCTTCTTCACGAGCAGGGTGGCTGCAGCTGCTGCAGCTCAGAGTCTACATGCTCATATTGTTGACAAATGGACGGTTACAGATGCTCCGGAACCTCGTCAACTAATATGGAGTAATCTTAAAATCAAGTTTTTTCAGAGGCAATTACGGCAATATGTCGTCTATGTTCTTGTGGCCTTGACCATACTTTTCTACATGATTCCAATTGGATTTATTTCTGCTCTCACAACACTGGACAATTTGAAGAAATTACTACCATTTTTAAAGCCAATTGTGAATATTGCTGCGATCAAGACAGTGATGGAAGCTTACCTCCCTCAGCTTGCACTCATTATTTTTTTGGCTTTGTTGCCCAAGATCCTTATGTGTCTCTCAAAGGCTGAGGGAATTCCCTCTCAGAGTCATGTAGTAAGAGCTGCTTCAGGGAAATATTTTTATTTCATAGTGTTAAATGTTTTCATTGGAGTGACAATTGGTGGAACATTGTTCAGTACATTCAAGACCATTCAGAAGAAGCCTGACTCTATAGTTTCCATACTAGCGAGTAGCCTGCCACTCAATGCAACGTTCTTCCTGACCTTTGTGGCTTTGAAGTAAGATGCATACCTTTATAATTATCATCACAATCTGTGCATTATCTATCTTGACATTTTTTCACTTTTCATTCAATTTAATAATTCTATGATTCCCAGGTTTTTTGTTGGCTATGGTCTTCAACTGTCTAGACTAGTTCCTCTAATTATATACCATTTAAAGAGGAAGTATATTTGTAAGACTGAGGCTGAGTTGAAGGAAGCTTGGTTTCCTGGAGATCTTGGGTATGGAACTAGGGTTCCTGGTGACATGCTGATCGTCACAATTGTCCTCTGCTACTCTGTTATAGCTCCTATTATTATCCCATTTGGTGTGGTTTACTTCGGCCTGGGATGGCTAATTCTTAGAAATCAGGTAATGTTCAATTTTTTTATTTATTGAATTTCTGATTTTCTTTGACCAAACTCTTTTCTATGTGGGAAGCAACTTTGAGGAATATAAATGATGTTCATTACCTCTTCCTGGCTTTTTTTTGGTCTTAAGTCATCATGGTTCATTAAAAAATTTTGCATTGAGACATCTGAGCTCTATCATGCTCAAATATTCCCCCATCCCCCCCCCCCCCCTCCCTTTTTTTTCTTTTTCTTTCATGTCTATAGTTTTCTTATGTTTTATCTGACAGGCACTTAAAGTTCATGTTCCTGCTTACGAAAGCTATGGAAGGATGTGGCCACACATGCATACACGCATCCTAGCATCTCTGATACTATACCAAGTTACTATGCTTGGTTACTTTGGGACGAAGATATTCCACTATGCTCCATTCCTAATTCCACTCATCCTACTGTCCCTGACCTTTGGCTATGTCTGTAGTCAGAAATTCTACCGCTTTTTCCGTGACGCAGCTCTTGAAGTAGCCTGCCGCGAATTGAAGGAAGCTCCTAATATGGAACAAATTTTCAGAGCTTACATCCCACCAAGCTTGAGTTCTGAGAAGATTGATGATGAAGATTATGAAGATGCCTTATCACAAGTTTCAAGATCAGGATCATTTGTTTGATGTACATTTGTGTATTTCCACGGAATTTATGTCGGTGTCTGTAATCTGGTTAGCAAAAATGATTTGAAACTTAGCATATTTGTTTATATATATTAAGCATTGGGGCATTGGGTTGTCTGTAATATATTATGTTAATTTGCACCAGTTGTGTGGAATTATCTTATGTAGTCCTGTTTAAGCTTTTAATGTCAATTAAAAAATGATATCATTTAATTGTCCTGCCTTGGCAACTGTTGCTGACATTTAAGGTTATTCCTTTCTGTGGTATCTTCATGACTTAAGATAAGTGATTTGCATCTTGTTTATCTTTATGGTATCAGATAAGTAATATATTTGACCCTTTTCATGGAACATATTTAAGCTTATTCTAGCATACACTATTACAATGTCACAAAATCAATGGCAATTCAAGTGTACAATATCCTCATTGAAACTCAGAAAGCTTAAAGCTAAAAAGTCCTTGATCTTGCTACTCAAAACATGTATCTATCTATGAATTAATGCAGATTCATGTTCAGATGCTACAGAAAATGGAGAAGGAATATCTTCAGCTTCTCTACTCGGTTTAACCCACCTTCCATATTTGTTAAGCACAAGGCCCTTGTAAGGCAACTCATACCAAAACTCAGGGATTCTCAACTCCTCTATCAGCATATCGGATGTCTTGTTCACCAATGCAACATCTCTCCGAGCATTCCACCTGAACTTGGACTGCTTACTAAGAAATCCATCCAAGAGATGGAGGTATAACTCCAAATTATGGCAGCCTAACAAATCAGACTCATGCTTCAAATAAGGTGACGTAAACACATCAAGTTTCAACTCGGTTCCTACATGCCTATAAACCCAATTGAATTTTTGAGTGACAAAATTGAGCTTATGAAGAATGTTGTTAAATATGATCCCGGGCACTTTCGGGACTATATCTTGCTTCACTACAATGCGTAGTGTTTTTACCTTCATTTCAGTAAGCTTGTCCTTGAATGCCAAGTTCCCAACTCTTGGTGCACCAAAAGAAATGACACTAATTGGAAGGCCAGGGATTAGCGTTGCAGCTTCATAAGCATTGAGGAGAGCCAAAGCACCACCAAGGCTATGCCCAGTGATAGTGAAGCTTATTTCTTCACCCTTATAGAACTCTATTAGTCTGTTCACTTCTTGCATGACTTGCTCAGAAGCACTCAACTTGTTATACCTAGTGCGTTCACTCTTTTTTTTATAAATGCTGAGAAACCCATGTTGGACCTTTATATTCCCATTTCCTATACTTTCTAGCTTTGCCTTAAGATCTGTGAACCACTCAGTTGGAGCAACTGTACCGCGCCATGCCATGACTATGTCTCTTCTTCCAATCCTTTTAGATTCTTCATTGTTGCTAACCGCAACATAGCCCATCCAATTGGAATCTTTACTCCATGTTTCGCCTAGATGTGACCTCTCAAGCCACTGTGGTACATCAACATGTGACATGGCATAGATGTACTTGGTCACCTTGTAGCCATTTTTTGTTAGGCCTAATTCTTCAAAAAGCTTGTGCCGGTTGTATCTACAACTCCCACAATACTCTGACAAAGGATCAAAGTCGAATGCATCATAAGTAGCCTGCACAAATTCTCCATATTTAATGACTTCGCAACGAAGCCAAGGTTGGAGAGGGTCAATAAGACTTTCCCAATTGAGCAAACCTTGTATTTCATGCCATTTTGCTGATATGTTTTCCTTTTGAGACTTTGTGGGAGTCATTTGATCACCTCGGTCTATGAAATCCGAAGCCGTGTATGGCAAATTGAGTAGGTATGCTAGTGATTTGGTGCCATTTCTAACATTTTTCTTTGTTTTTGCACGTGGAATTGGCTTAAGGGCAGCCGCTTGATGAACCCGGACTGGGGAGAGTTGTTTGATGCTTGATGCACAAGTGAGATGGAAACGATGGCGCTTCATGGTGGATGATGCTGCCTTTCTGATGGCTTCCCAAGTTACACCAAACTTCAACTTCAATACCCATTTGGTTTTCTTTGCTCCTTTTTCCATTGTGACTTGCCTCAATGTTGATACCTCCATGATGGTCTTAGAGGGATGCAAATACAGCTTGTAATCTCAAATTAATATGGGAAAATTTTGATTTTGTGTTGGGTGTGAATGGAGATTAAAGGAGACACTTACATATATATAGGAGCCTTGAGTTTGAATTGTTCTAGCACGCGACTTTGAAAGTCAAATGCTAGAACTTACATAGAAGTGGAGAGTTGGACTGGGTATTCCATAAGGTCATGATTTTCTCAAAGGTAATTGTTATATTATTAGAAGATATAAGACCAATGGCTGCTAATACTTCTAGTTGGGTTGTTTCAGTCCAAATTGGGCCCAATTATGTTGCGTACCAATACGATGCATGCACATGGCCAGTATTCATTGGGGGAATTCTCTATATACCAATAGATGTGCTGTGTGCTAGCAAGAAGAGGGGTTAGTCTTTTTTGATAGGTAGAAGAGGGGGTTAGTCAAGCTGTTGATTTTGTAACACTTTTGTACCCCCTAATAGAGATTCTAGGTGTTTTTTTATTTTTATTTTTTTTATTCTAGGTGTGAATGTTAACAGGTTTTGTCCTGCAAACTCTTTGTTATCTTAATTTATGACAAGCTCTTATTTACTTACAAAAGAAAAAAGAAAAAGAATATTCACATTCGGTTTTGTATTCTTTAACTATATTATTATTAGGAAAAATTACATTTTAAACTTTATAGTTTAGGGGGTGTAACAAATTAAATCCTATAGTTTCAAAAGTAATAAATTAAACTCTAAAGTTTCAAAAAATAACAAATTAAATCCCATAGTTTCAAAAATAACAAATTAAACCTTGATGTTTCAAAAAGTAACAAATTAAACCCTTATTTTACTTATATGGGTTGAGGTTTAAGTTGTTACTTTTTGAAACTTTAAGGTTTAATTTGTTACTTTTTAAAAGTTTGGGATTTAATTTGTTACTTTGTAAACTATAGAGTTTAAATTGTTAGCACACCTAAACTATAGGGTTTAAAATATAATTTTCCCTTATTATTATTACTACTGTCCACTTTTATAATATACTTTATATCACACTTAGTAGGAATTCTTTATGCTCTCCCTCTATTGTTGTTGGTTCGTTGCTATTTTATCCCTATTGTTTGAAAGGTTGCCTTGTCGGATTAGGTAAGGAGAACCAAATAAAAGAGAATTTTGATTTCTTAATTTAAGATCATTTAGGAAACTCTCTTTTAAATATCATTAAGTTGTCATTGATGTTATGCTAGGCTGGGCAAATTGGAAGTTCTGTTTTACATTTAATCTAGAATCATCTATTAAGTTAATCCCTTACATTTACGTTCCTTTACAAAAATACCCATATATAAAACAATAAGAAGAGAGAGTTAACTCTAGCTGTAGGTGATGCTTGCAAATTGTGCATGAAACTATTGTCAACTGGCCTCCATGTTTGTATGTGACCTTTGCAGACGTGAGATAAGGGACAACTAGATTAACAGATAAAGAAGTTCAGTATAATATAAAGCCCTCACAGTCTAGGACATTGGTAGATCCTGGTAAAACAATGTATAACCCCTTGTAGTTGTATGGCACCAAGGATCTTCCGATATCAGTGAGGGACTTGGACCCAATTAATTACCAGCTCAAATTGTCTGTGATATGCCCAAGAAGATATCTAGTGCTTATTTACTATGACTGTTGATAGGCTAGAATGATGGGATTAATTCTTGACTCAACATCACAAACAACAAAATTTTATTAATAGAATTTGAAAGTGCCACAATTCTAGTTGTATAAAATAAGCATGGATTTTGAAGAGAAAATCGATAATTTGATACGCTAATATATAAAATCTTACTGGAAATTAAGGCATTGGATTTGGACTTAGTGTTGAACAATATCCAATGCCCAAATGATCCCAATGACTTATTAGTGTCACTGTCCACTTCCGAAGACTTTTTTAATTTTTTTCAGCACCAACATTGACTTCTTCAAGAACACATTAGAATCCCACAAGCAAGCATGCCCTGAAAAATAGAATGAATGGAATTCTAGACCTGGTCATACTAAATCTCATTTTATATTAATGCTAGATACTAAAAATGCAACACAAACATGCCCAAACATTATAATATACCCGAATTTCCCAATTTGAACCTTGTTTGTTACCCACTCAAAAAAGCACTACAAAATCCAATCCACTTTTCCCCCCCTTTTTGCTAATTAGAAAATCCAAGTATAATTCACAAAAATGAAAAATCTGAATCCTTAAGTTTGGTTTTTATTTATTGTTATTATTATTTTTGGAAATAGAAGATAATAAATATAATAATCCATTACGTTTGGAGACTTTTTTTTTTTTTTTCACTTGGCAAAAGCAGAGTACATTAAGCAGACAAGTGTGGGGAGATAGTAGTTACATGAACAAAATTTTTTGAAGCAGAGTTAGCTAGAGCCCTTGTTTCTGCAAAAAGTAAAGCAGGGACTTTGTGGATATGAATGTGCATACGGGGGAGGAGCCAGCAAATTTATTTAGTGGGTTCATTTAACCGTGAATGATTAAATCGAGGAACACCTCACCAATATTCATTTGTGGGAATTTGTGGCTAAGAGGTTGAAAATAACCTTTATATGTTCTTCTAATTTCATTTTGATCATTAGGATGATAAGATGATATTTTAATAAATTTTTTCGTGATCCTAGATCCATGGAAACAATTTTCAAGTCAATTTGATTTTTCTTGGAAGAATGATCAGTGTCACTAATACGAATTTCTTAGATAAGAGATGAATCTTGGGACACAATTGATTTTTTTTAAAGAAATTTATCCATGGTATTAATGATTATATTAGTGTAAACAACTTTGAATGAGAACTTTTTTACCTGTAATATTTTATTATAAAGAAAAAAAAAAAAAAAAAAAAAAAGAGAGAACGAGAAAGAGAGAGAAAGAAAAAAAAAAATAGAGAAAAAATGGGTTGCTTTACTTTTAGGCTAGTGCGGTCAGTTGTGAGTGCGTGTTTTTTGATAAGTAGTTGTGAGTGCGTATTAAATACAATTATTTAGCCACAGTACATTAGATTCAATATGATTCAATTTCAAACATGCGACTTTAGTAATATTAATCCCACTCAAGAACATGTAGGTAAGTTTTTATTTATGTGGGTTCCAGTTAGCTCAACTGGTAAAGTCTCTTATCGTCGCATAGGGGGCCTGGGTTCAAATCCCGCCTACATCAAAAACCAATTGGTGTCTTGGCTTGATGATAAAGAGCAATCATCATGGAGCGGACGCCATAGGTTCAATTTCTATCATTTCTATCAAAAAAAAAAAAAAGTAAGTTTTTATTTATTTTAGTGGGGTCAGTGGGTCAATTGACTTAGGTAATTTTATTTTTATTTATCATTTTAATGTGACTTTAGTAATATTAACCCCACTCAAGTACATGTAGGTAAATTTTTATTTATTTTAGTGGGGTCAGTAAGTCAATTGACTTAGGTAAGTTTTATTTACATTTTATTTTTAACCTATGAAATTTTTTATTTATCATTTTAGTGGGGTCAATTGACCCCACTCAAATGTATGTGGCCCCGCCTATGTGTGCATTCGTCGGTCATGTGTGAGGATTTCGATGTCTTCAAAAATCGAGGAGAGTTGTCAATTGAATTGGTAATTCCCCTTCCATACTTGTTCTATCTCCTTGCTTTCAGTGAAGATGATTAAGTTTTTGAATCCTAGGGTGTTTAGCTTGGAATGTTGCTTCTTGGATTGGTGTAGCCTGAGCTATTTGGGGATGTTTGATTCCTTTGACATCCAACAAAAAGAGTTTGACTTGCTTTGTTTTTCCCAATGTATGCAATGCCCTGCCATCTCCCCTTGTGATTTATACCACCTGCCGTGGTGATTAGGAGATGCTAACCTAGTAGTTGAATGGAAGAAAGCTAGGAAAATTTAAACAAACACATTAGGAAAATCCTATAAATCGAAGAAATAGAAGATAATAATATTAGGCTTTGGAGTCTAAAAAAAGCGTTAGGCCATTAAATTTAAACAAGCACATTAGGAAACGAATTGTGTTTAATTTACTCCAATATGTTAAATTATCAGATTATGAATATATGAAGAATATATAAGAATTGAATTTTATATGGATGATGAATTGCTTGGTTAAAAATCATTCATCCTTTAGTATATAAAGGTTAAATTTTTATTTTTATTTATTATTTTTTTTACAAAATGCAAATAAAGTATGACATAAATGCACCATATTTCATGATTGGAGAGAATATGGTTTGTGTTTTTTCAAGCAAAAATTTTGGATTTAAAGTTGTGAAGACGTGACCTTTTTCAAAATTAGTAACACAATTACGATGTAATGTGCAATTCGAAGTATATTTTAAAATATTTTGTAAGTAATTATCTTATAAGACATTAACAATATTTAGGGAATCAATTCCAATTATATAACATATCATTAGAAAAGGAAAATTATTCAGTAGTCCCATACTACAAATAAATACGTAGTCCCCCTTTCTCACAGAGTAGTGGGTCCTTCTATATTAAATTTAGGCAGAAATACACTTTTGGTTCTTATATTTAGGGGGTGTTTTCAATTTGGTCCCTATGTTTTAATTTCATTCAATTGGGTCCTTGTGTTTTTAAGCCGTTATCAATTTTATCCCCTGGAGTCAATTCCGTTAGTTTTAATCCTACGTGGCAGACAGAAAACTAACATGGAATACTAAAAAATGACGTGGCAAAACAAAATAATTAAAAAATAATAAATTAATATTTAAAAAATCCATGTCATCATCTTAATAAATAAATAAAAACCACATTAAATTAAAACAAAAAATAAAATAAAAATCCAAATTTTATTTTCTGAAAAAATAAAATAAAAAGAATTCAATCCCCAATTTATTTTCTCTCATTTTCTTTCACTTTCTTGCCAACCAAACACAACACACACACACTCACTTCTACCACTTTCCCCCACAAAACACCAACTGGAAGGCTGAAACCCCTTTTCTATTATTTTCTTTCACTTTCTTGCAGACCAAACACAACATACACACACTTCTATGTTCACTTCCGTTTTCTTGGCAGCCAAACACAACATACATACACACACCAAAAAATGCCAAAAGCCAACCCAATCATCTCAAATCCAACACACACAAAGCAAAATCAAAGTCCCACCATTACCCATTTCACCACCGTGAAACCCAAGACTCAAACCCCACACTAGCTCACCTGACCACCCAAAGCTTGGAGCCACAACCCCCGATTTCTCTAAGGCTATTACCAGCAAAAAATTGCCGCCACGTCCAAATTAAGATGATGGAGGTCCGAAATGCACTGCCATGGTCTCGATCTCACCTCACGGAGCTTTGTTTTCGATCTCACCGAACCCAGCTCATCCAGGTAGGAGAAAGAGTCTGGTGCCAGGCCCAATCATCCAGGTAGGAGAAGGAGTCCAGTGTCGGCTCCAAGCTCTGTTCACTGTCCTCCATCGAAACTGTATCGCTGCCCTAAGAAGCAATCCACCTTCGATCTCACCTTGCCATCCATCGTGTTCGAGCTCACCGTTCCAAGATTAGTGGTGGAGAGAGAGAGATCTGGTGAGGAATAAGGACAAAAGGAAAGAGATCTGGTGAGGGATAAGAACAGAGGAGAGAAAAAGAAAAGAAAAAATAAGGGAAAAAATAAGAAAAATAAAAAGAAGAGAAAGGAAAAAAAAAAGTGTGGCTGCTGTGGATTTTTTAAATATTTTGTTTTGCCACGTCATTTTTTAGTATTCCATGTTAGTTTTCCGTCTGCCACGTAGGATTAAAACTAACAGAGTTGACTCCAGGGGTAAAATTGATAACGGCTTAAAAACACAGGGATCCAATTGAATGAAATTAAAATATAGGGACCAAATTGAAAAGACCCCCTAAATATAGGGACCAAAAGTGTATTTCTGCCTTAAATTTATGGAAGGACCCACTACTCTGTGAGAGAGGGGGACTACGCATTTATTTGTAGTCATAGACTACTTAATAATCACTCGATTAGAAAAATGGTTGATGACAAATGGTAATTAAGGGTTGATTACAATTAATTTTTTTGAAAGAAAGATAAAAGAAAAAAATATATATTAAAATTTTGTATCAGTTTATTATGTGTTAAAATTATGAATATATAAAAAATTAGAAATAGTTTACTTCTAACCCAGTTTGGAGGAATTCTCCTCCAACCCACTACGTGGTAAGCAAATAGACTATCTACATGTACTTTTAGTCACATGACATTTTTAATGAGTCATGTGACTTTTTAAAATACACATGCGAATAGTCTATTTGCTTGCCATGTAATGGGTTGAAGGAGATTCCTCAAACCAGGTTTTTTTTTTTTCCTCCTACATCTCCCTTATCTATTCCACTTTCTAATTTCCAACTTCCCACTAACTTCACAACTCCTCATTTACTCAACTTTTGGCTCTCCTTTTTTTCTCTCTCTCTCTCTCTCTCTCTCTCTCTCTCTCTCTCTCCCTTCTATAAACTTTTCAAATAATTACTTAAAAAAAAAACTACATAGACAAAAAGGAAAATAGTTTGGCCGGCTCACACTTTTTTTCTATCTCCATATTCGATTTATTTTTCCTCATTTAAAATTAAATAATTCAACTAAAAATTTAGCACCAAAGTCCAAAAAAAAAAAACACTCCTAAAAAAAATTTACATATTAAGATAATAGGACTCTTTGGTTTCCACTTTCTTTAAAATTATCTTTTATTTGCTCTCACACACTATCTCTCTCTAAAATTCTATCTTTTATTTTTACTTCTATGATAAAATAAAATAAAAATGTGCAAGGAAATTCTATCATTTATCTTTAAAAAAAAAAATTCTATCTTTTATTTGCTCTCACGCCACTTTCATTCAAAATTATTTTTTTTTTTTTTTTTTTTTTCCTTATTTCAAATAACTATGAAATTCAATAACCACTTCTCACGCCACTTTTTCAAACCACTATTCAATTATTTTTCTTCCCCTTATGTCCAATTTAATGAACTTCCCAAAACACACCTAATTTTTAGAAAATATTGTTAAAAAAAATAATTAAATTAGGGTGAAAAAGTAATTCACTAAGATCCTCTATATAAAAGATTTTGATTACCTAAATCCACTCAAATTCATTTTTCCTTACTTTTAGCCTTTAATTTAATTGTGGTACAAACCAATTAAGAGGATAGACAAAAAAATAAAATAAAAAATCTCCACGTTATTATGGATAATAACTGGATAATTTTTTCTTCTTTTCAATATTCACTTTTTTCTATGTTCATTTTTTTTTTTTTTTTTGGCAAAAAACACAAACTAGAGTCTCAGATAGCAAAGTTTGAGACAACTTGGAATACATTTAAGCCATAGTGGCCAACTCCACGTTCATAGTTTCACGGTTTTTTTCTTTCCTCTCTCTCACATCTCCCATAAATATCAACATTTCAAATAACTACTTCAAAAAAGAAAAAAAAAAAAAGCTACGTATAGATAAATTCAAAGATAGTCGGTTATATGGAATTCATAAACTCTACGTATACATAAATTCAAAAATTTCGGTTATTTATTTAACTAATCCAAATATTTGAATGGTTATTAATTTATTTAGTTTCTCTTGCTTATCCTCTTCAAAATGGTAATAACTTCTTAGACATGATCTTTAAAATAAAAAAAAAATATTTGGGTGAAAATTAAAGACATAATATTAAAGTGGGAACGAGTGTGAGATCAAATAAGAGATGGAAAAATAAAAAGATAGATAGAGAGAGACTTCAAAAAGTTCCAGATTTCCATGGATGCTTTGATCTACGACCTCCTCTGTTTCAAACAAATCTTTTTCGGAACAAACCCATGTAAGCAATAGTTTTTATTTTAATAAAAATTCACCTTTTTTATTGGTTTATAAGTAACTTTCTGTTTTTGTTTTTGCTTATACTCTGTATTTTTTCGATTCTTTTTTTTTTTTTTTTATTTTTTTCGATTGTAATTGTATGATTTGTAAATTTTTTAATGGGTTCTTTTTGTTGCTTTGAAGTGTATTAGATACTTAATGATGCAAAATCCAGGGTTCATATCAATTTTTATTTTTGGTTTATATGTTCTCCACTTCTCCCTAAATTCGAAACTACCAAATTTTTTTTAATTTTCAAACCCAAGCAAAAATGAAATAATAGACAAAAGAACAACTATGCTTAGTACCAATATTCTTTAATTGATCATTATTTGGTGTTATTATTGCTTTCTTTTTCGTGTATCTTATTCTTATTTTGGGTTTCTAAATGGGTTGCAGAGTTAAATGTAGAAACTTTGACCCTATCAAGGAGTTGAACATTTTTCCTCTTATCAAGATTACATTAATCTTAGGTAACATATCTCCATGTTTACACTTTCTTTGTAAGGACAATTAGAGGTCTATTGCTTTAGGATTTCTATGTTATTTTTCAATGAAAAAGTATATTCTAAAGATTTTCTTTTCCATCTAAAAAAAATATTATTTTCAATGAAGAGAGAAATTCTTTATTTTGCACCATGGCTAAGACTGACCATGCTCTCATATCTTTCTTTGTAATGTTACAGGTGAATTGTGGTTAGTAAGAACGGTCACAATAAGTAAGAGAAGATAAAATGAAGGAGATAACTATCTTGCAACGTTGTCTTCCTTATAATTTGTAGAACTTATTAATAAAAATTTGGAGCACTCTCATTTTTCAATTATTGGATAAAAGATATCATATTGTATTAATTTGGGTGTAAATGTTAAATGTTTTGTTTCCGTTACTTTTACCATTTTTACATGCACATTGTTACCAAATCAAATCTAGGAGATTTAATTATTTACAAATTGGTTCACACATCCTGAAAATGACAATTTCTCTTCCTAAATATTAGCTTATCCATCTTTTTTCTTTAAATGTACCTTCTAAATCTTAATTGTTCGTAAAATGTATAAGTGAAATGTTTTATAACTTGCTTCTTTTTTTAGAAATCTTGCTTTGTTAATCTTTTCAAAAATAATAATTTGATTTAAAAATTACATGAAATCAAGTTAGGGTAGGGGAACTCGAATTCAAATGGTCTTTTACTAGAGAATTGAACAATATCACATAACCATAAGACTTTTGACTTCAGTTATTGAACAAGTACATTTACCTAAAAAAGATCATTGTACAATTTGCTCAAAAAATAAAAAGAGCCTCTAAACACGAGCATAGCGCGTGTGAAAAGGCTAATATTATTTTTTATATTATTATTATTATTATTTTGATGATCTTGGGTAGTTAGGTGTTAAGACCAACTTGCGCGTAACTCGACTAATCCCAGAGGGACACGTAACACCCTAATAGTCACGTGTACTGCAATAGTCGTAAAGTTTTGTCTTGAATAGATGGCCCTGAGAGAAATCGAACTAATAACTATTGGAGAGCACACTCAAGACCAAATTATATATATATACATATATATATATATATATATATATATATATATATATATATATATATATATATATATATATATATATATATATATATATATATATATATCCTATATCGCAAAATTTTGCCCCCTATATCAAGTATTATTATTTGATAAAGATTTTGGTTCATGTTATTTAATATTATGTTTTGTATTTGTATATTTCATTTATTTTATGCTCATTAATTTTTTTAAATATTGGAAGTAGTGTATTTGGAATCTTTCTTCAACTCATTATTTGTCAATTAAATAGACTATTTACGTGTATTTTTAGTTACATGATCTTTTTGATAAGTCATATAACTTACTTAAATATTACACATAGATGATCTATTTAAATATGACATAATTGGTCGAAAGAATTTTTCACCAAACTATTTTAGAAGTAAACTGGCTCCTTAAATATTTCCGGGATAAGATGGGGGCAATACAAGGTGAGACCTCGCGGGACAGGGCGGAATGAGAATAGGAAGTGATAACTCTTGTGTAAGGAAAAGGTTGGACACCCATGATCTGGTCTAGTACCACCCATTCATTTCTAATTATATCAATTATTGATATGGTTAGATAACAAGACTCTATAAGGGTATTTGTCACTCTACCCTGTCCCTTTGTTTCCTTTTAACGAGGGTATTTCAAGTTTCCAACTTACAATGATAACGAGTAGGGTATTTGGACTTTATTTTTATTTTATTTTTCCTAATGTACTTGGACTTTAATTGATAACATCTGATATGACAAGTAACAAACTCACCCTAGGGTCAGATGATATCTTGAATTTTTTTTTTTTTGAATCGAAAAGGGTATTTCATTAAGAGATAATCAAAATTTATGGTGTTACATCCAATTGGACCTGTTTACATACAAAATCTGGAGCATCCTCCATCCATATTCTAGTGTCCTTCGTATGTAGTGCTTGGCGAGCCAACATATGAGCAACCATATTGGCTTCTCTGCGTATCGTGGAAAGGTCCCACTCCTCCAATCTTTGAAGTAGTCTTCTAGCTTCAAGTATTTCATTCCCAAGCCAAGAGCAATCATCCTCAGAGCCATGCAATGCTTTAATAGTACTAGCAGAGTCCCCCTCGATAATCACCTTCTTAATGCCAATATCATGAGCCAACTGTAAACCTTAGATTGCTGCCAACACTTTAGCTGCATAAGGGTCAATAACATTAGTCTTGCTCCCCATTAACGACACCATTGGTAGGCCTTCATTATTTCTAATAATTACGCCAAATCCTGCTTTTCGTGAGCTTTGACAGAGTGCACCATCAAAATTCAATTTGTACATTGTTCCCCCCGGTTTCCTCCATCTCTCCCCCGTTCTTGTTTGAAATGGACCAATGCTTGGTGATTCAATATGAGTTCCCGTGGCCTTATAATCCTCGATCAGCGAAAGAGCAGATAGGATAGCCTGCCTGGGGTCTGTTTTTGTGCCTTCATAAATATAGCGGTTTCTAATCTGCCATAATTTCCAACTTACTACCATAAATTCCTGTAGGCCTTCAGCTCCTTGTTTCTCCAACACCTCCCAAGTGAGCATAGAGAAATCTCTAAAGGGAAGTGTACGGCTTACATTTATTTGGCTATCATCCCAGCATCCATTGATCTCATCACATTCCCAAATCGCATGGAGGATTGTCTCTGGTTGTAGACCACAACGGGGACACCAAGCCTCCGAAACAACCTTTCTACTGAGTAAATTCCTCATGATGGGAAGGGCCCCATTCATGGCTCTCCATGTAAAAACTTTAATGTTATTTGGTACCTGTGCATTCCAAATTGCTCGCCATACCCTCCTATTTGGCTTTCTGCAAGAGCTATCCACTCCCCTTTTGTGCTCCATGTCTGCTATAAGTCTATAGGCGCTATTTACTGTATAACATCCATGAGGAGTAGCTTTCCATATTAATTTGTCTTTCGGTGAGCTCCGGCTCAGTGGTATGGTCAAAATGGTTTCAATATCCTCATCTCGGAAATTGGCTTAAAGGCATTGTATATCCCACTTCCCTATTTCCTGATTTATAAATTCACTCACCATGGATTCATATGTCATTACCGGTTTTGGGGTAATAGGCTTATTTGTAGGATTATTTGGTAGCCATCTATCCTCCCATTTTCGCACCATATGTCCCGTCCCAATCGTCCATCTCAACCCCTTCTTTAGGACCCACCGCGCCCCTGCAATACTCCTCCAAGTATAGGACGATCCAGGTTTGACCGAGGCCTGCATAAATGACCTTCCAGCAAATTATTTGGATCTCAAGACCTTGTGCACTAATGATTCTTCATTCTGAATTACCTTCATCCCATTTTTGCTAGCAAGGCTTGTTTAAACCATTCCAACTTTCTAAACCCCAATCCCCCATCCTCTTTCTTGTCACACAACAGCTCCCATTTCATCCAATGTATCCCCTTCTTATCTCCTTGTGATCCCCACTAGAATCGGCTTAAGATTGAATTTAAATCTTGACAAACAGATTGCGGTAGCTTAAAAACACTCATGGCGTAAGTTGGGACAGCTTGGGCCACAGCTTTAATCAATACCTCCTTTCCTCCTTTACCTGCTTTACTTGGGATTTTTTCCTTCCACCCTTGGACTTTCTTCCATACCCTTTCTTTTATGTGTGAAAAGACTTGTCATTTGGACCTCCCAATCAAGGATGGTAGGCCCAAATATTTCTCATGCTGTCGTATATCTTGAACTCCTAATTGTAGTTTGAGTCTCTCTCTCATATCTTCCCTAGTATTACGGCTGAAAAAAACATTGGTTTTCTCCTTATTAACCTGTTGACCCGACGTTGCCTCATATTCATCCAAAATCCCGAGGATGGTAGTACAAGCCTCCACTGTAGCTTGGCAAAATAAGATGCTATCATCAGCGAAGAAAAGATGAGATATAGTGGGTGCAGTACGCGCCACTTTTATGCCTTGAATCTATTTCTCATGTTGAGCTCTAGTTATCATAGCGGAAAAACCCTCTTCACACAACAAAAAAATATAAGGTGAAAGAGGATCTCCTTGACGGAGTCCTCTAGTGGGATGAATATATCCTTTTGGTTCTCCATTGATGGAGTACAGAATACGATTCGAGACCGTGGAAATACACTCCATTATCAAATTAACCCATTTATCATTGAAGCCCATTTTTTGCATTATGGCTTTCACAAATGGCCATTCAACACGATCATAAGCCTTGCTCATGTCAAGTTTAAGAGCCATCTGTCCCATCTTCCCCTTATTTTTCCTATTTAGATGATGCATCACCTCAAAAGCTACTATAACATTGTCTGTGATCTGTCTGCCTGGAACAAATGCACTCTGGGACTCACTAATTACCAGTGGGAGGATAGTTTTCAATTGAGTTGCAATAACTTTGGACACTAATTTATAAATAACATTACATAAGCTAATAGGACAAAAATCAGTAACTTTTTCCAGTTCACCTTTCTTAGGAATCAAGGCTATGTAAGTATAATTTATTTTTCTTAGCATAGGACCCGAATTTAATATCTCTAGAACAGCTTTAGTGACTTTAGGACCTACAATATGCCAAAATTTTAGGTAAAATAAAGCGGGCATACCGTCAAGGCTTGGGGATTTAGTAGGATACATTTGGTGAAGGGCAAGCACCACCTCATCGTCCTTGAATTCCTGTGGGAGCCTAGTATTCATATCTGCAGTGAAAGAAGTTTTGACAGCCTCTAGTATAGACCCAAAATTATGAGGATTTGTACTGTTATATATTTGAGTGAAATAATTCACCACAATCTGCTCATTGTGATATCTTGAATAATTTATTTTTATTTTTTTGAAGAAAAGGATTAGATTTCTATTAAAGGGGATTAAAACTTGACAAATATAGAGGTTCTAGGTCTGGTGGGACAGACTCCATCCAGACCTCAAGACTATTACATGAATGAGCTTTGCGGGCCAATGCATGAGCAAGGCTATTGCCTTCTCTCTTGACGTGAGAAAATGAAAAATACTGAAGCTTGCTAGCCAACACTATTGCATCTGCTATTAGAAGACCGAATGGGGCTAAGCTGGGGTGAGGGGCATTAAGGGTAGTCACGATGGTCTAGGAATCGCCTTCAAACACTGCTTCGGTGATCCCAATTTCCAAGGCGAATTGGATCGATTTCTTCGCTGCCCAAGCTTCGATGCTCGGAATTGAATGTGGGAAGCAAACCTTTTGGGTAAGAGAGGCCATGACGAGTCCAAGAGAATCTCTGACAATGACACCAATCCCTGCTTCATTTGTCTCTTTAAAGACAGCACCATCGTAGTTGATTTTATATCTGAGCATCCTCGGTGGCATCCATCTCACTGTCGGAGCTGCTTGAGGTTGGGAGTTACTATGATCAGTCTCTCTAGTGTATTCTTCCACATAGCATTTTGCCTTCGGTCCAACTTGGTTAATGGGGTTTACTTCTTGGTGGATCCTGATCTTATTTCTTCTCTGCCACAAAGCCTAACATATTATGATGAAGGTTTCAAGTTCTGAGTTTCTGCCGTGATGAAGAACTTTGGAGAAGAGATCAGCAAAATCCATAACAGGTGAATTTCGGAGTGACTGGATCCACACTTCGTTATCCCATACTGGGTGAAGTTGTTTGCAGCTTCAAAGGGCATGAATGACATCTTCCTCTGTCTCACCGCAAATTTCACAAGTCGTGCCAATTGGGATATGGCGTTTATGGAGGTTCAGTTTGGTGGGTAGTGCTTTGTTGGAGGCCTTCCAAGCAAACATCTGGTATTTCTTTGGGATTTTGAGGGACCAGATCGAGCTCCAAAGATCCTTCAGTGGATTAGGCCAAGAGCTACTAAGGAGGCTTTTGTCTTCTTCATCAACTAGGAATCTATAGCCACTTCGTACCGAGTATTCGCCATTAATGTTACCCGGCCATGTGAGTTTATCTGCATGCTCTTGATTGCTAAGGGGGATATGCTTGATGGCTTCTGCATCATATGGTATGAACAGGCTATCAATAAGGGAATGGTCCCATACCATCTGGGGTTTGGTGATAAGCTGATTCACCGTGCAATGGAGTAGTAAGTTAGGCCCTGGGGTGATAATTTTCCTGTGATGCTCTTCCAAGAGCCAACGGTGACTCCAGATGTTTATGCATTATCCGTTTCCCACTCTCCAAACAGCACCCCTTGTAATTACCTCTCTCGCCTTGAGTATGCTTTGCCAAGCATAAGACCCTCTTATCGTTGCTGGATAGTCTAAGATGGATCCATGAGGAAAGAACTTGGCCTTGAAGACACGGTAGAAGAGAGAGCTAGTGTCATGAATTAAACGCCATACTTGTTTTGTAAGGAGGGCTTCATTACATTTACGAAGGTCTCGGAATCCCAAACCTCCCTTTTGCTTCGGTTGACATAATTTTCGCCAGGCAACCCAGTGAATCTTACGTTGATCCACCTTGTTGCTCCACCAAAAACGACGAACCATAGCTTCTAGATCATTACAAAGCTTTGCCGGTAGACGGAAGCAGCTTATGGAGTAGGTGGGAATGGCTTGAGCTACTGCTTTTATGAGAATCTCACAGCCTGCCTGTGATAGTAGCTTCTTCTTCCACCCTTTTAGTTTTTGCCAAACTCTTTCCTTGATTTGGATGAAACTTTCAGAACGATTTCTCCCTACAAAAGAGAGGAGCCCCAAATATTTCTCATACTGACGGATGATCAGAACTTCAAGAGCCTCCTTTATTACATTCTGTGATGCTTCTAGGGTGTGTTTGCTGAAATAGATAGCTGTTTTGTCTCTATTAACCTGCTGGCCTGAGGCTCTTTCATAGTGAGCTAGGATGCCTTGTATTTTCTCACAGGCTTTTGGAGTGGCTTTGGAGAACAAAAGACTATCATCTGCAAAAAATGAGTAATTTTTGGACCTCTACGACATAGAGAAATTCCTTGGATATCACCATCCATTTTCGCCTTTTGGATAAGAGAGTGGAGCCTTTCTGCACACAGTAAAAACAGGTATGGTGATAGTGGATCCCCTTGGCGCAATCCTTGAGAGGGTTGGATATAGCCATGGGGTTCATCATTAACCAAGATGGAGTATGATACAGTATTAATGCATTTAGTCATAAGGGAGATCCATTTCTGGTAGAAACCCATTTGAGACATGATTTTTTCTAAGAAAAGCCATTCCACTCTGTCATAGGCCTTGCTCATGTCGAGCTTTAGGGCCATTGCTCCATCTCTTCCAATCTTATTATGGTGCATATAATGTAAGGTCTCGAAAGCTACTAATACATTATCAGTGATCAGTCTACCTGAAACAAAGGTACTCTGGGAATCCGAGACAATCCGAGGGAGAATAATTTTTAGTCTATTGGCAAGGACTTTGGAGATCAATTTATAGATCACATTACACAGGCTAATTGGTTGGAATTCAGTCACTCTTTCTGGGTTTTTTATTTTGGGGATCAGAGTTATGAATGTATGATTTATGGATTTTAAAATACTCCCAGAATTTAAGCATGATAATACAGCCTTTGTTACATCACTTCCAACTACATGCCAATATTTTTTATAAAATACAGGAGGCATACCATCAGGTCCTGGAGCCTTTGTCGGGGCCATTTGCTTTAGTGCTAATTCCACCTCTGATGCTGTAAACTCACGGATCAGTGCTTTGTTCATGTCTTTGGTAACCACTTGAGATACTTGGGCCACAACTTCATCTATCAGCTCAGGCTGGGAAGTAGTGAATAAAGTATCATAGTAATTTATGAGCAAGGAGGCCATACCTTTATTTGTGTCATGCAGTGTGCCCATGTTATCTCTCAAGCTATGGATATGATTTCGTCTACAGCGTTGTGTTGCCATGCTGTGAAAGTACTTCGTGTTTCTATCTCCATTTGCCAGCCAAAGAGATCTTGAGCGCTATCTCCACATCTTCTCTTCTTTCTCAAACAAAGAGTTTAGCTTTTTTCTTAAAGTCTGCAGATTTTCATGTTTTGCTCCCTAAATAGCAAGATTTTCTGCTTGTTTAAGCTCCATCTTTGTTTCTGCGATTTGCTTCCCAATATTTCCGAATCTCTCACGGCTCCATGTCCCCAGCTGATATTTGCATTCTCTTAACTTATGGGATACTTGAAACATTTCGGTTCCTAGGCCTAGCACAACTCCAAGCCTCCATTATAGTTTTTTCACACCCCGAGTTCGACATCCACATTTCTTCAAATCGAAATGGTTTTCGCCTCTGTCTTCTACTGCTTGGCGGTTCACAAACGATCCACAAACATTTATGATCCGACTTGATGACATCTAAGTGATCAACCCGAGCCCGTGGATATCTCGCTAGCCACTCCATATTGGCCACTGCTCGATCCAATCTTACCCAAGTTGTATGAGGTGGGTCTCTGTTATTACACCATGTAAAAGGAAATCCATTAAACCCGAGGTCCACCAATCCACACTCGTCCAGCACATTACGGAAAGCCTGCATTTGGTGGTCTGGTCTCTTGAATCTTCCATGCATTTCCTCCATCTTTACTACTTCATTGAAATCACCCAAACAGCACCATGGGAGTTAATAGAATCCTTCTAATCTACGGAGCAAATCCCATGTCTTGGATCGATTATGGGTTTCTAGGGCCCCATACACCCCTGTTAATCTCCATGCATTAGTCTTCCCTTCATTGATAACGACATCGATGTGATTACTGGAGTAATTTTTGATAGAAGCATCAAGATCAGCATTCCAGAACAGGGCGAGACCTCCACCCTTTTTATTGCTACGAACTACTAATTTATTACTAAACTGTAAGTTGCATCTGAGAACTTCAAGATAATCCTCATTCGACCATGTTTCCATCAGAAAAACAGCCAAAGGAGCTTTAACCTGCACCAAGCGAGTGAGTTCTTGAACTGTACATGGGTTCCCAAGCCCACGATAGTTCCAGCTCAGGCAATTCATTGGTTCTGGCGGGGCTGGATACCAGCCTCCACCAATGGGAGCTCATTTTGGAAAAGACGAGCAGTCTTTGATTGTCTTACCTCTGCTGTAGTTGCTTGGAAGGCTTCTGCATTGGTTCTTTTTTCAGCCAGGAGAATTGGAGAGGTAGTGATGACTGGTTCCTTGGATCGGGCCTTCTTCTTCTTCCATGAACCAGTTTTGGGCCTGCCTTGTCTCTCCGGAGTGGCCCAAATATTTGAGATTTCTCTCAATGGAGCCCATGAAAGGCTAGGAGGGTTAATGGGATTCAATTGGCCCATATAATTCTCGTGGTGCACAGCAAAGTCAATGGGCTCAATATGATTTTCTCCAGCTGTCAACGGGTCTCTGTGATTTACAGGCTCGTAATTGATTTCCACATCAATTTCATGCAATCTGTCAGTGAAACTCATGAGATTTACATTCGTGGCATCCGCTTTGATTTGGTCTTGCACCAAATTTTCCGTAACTTCCATATCCATAGAAGGAAAGTCAGCACACAGTTGATTGGTGGCAGGAGGTTGTGGAGGTGGCAGAGTGGGCTTCGGAGGAGCATCAGAATTCCACCGAACCCATGATGCACGACGGCTACTTCCTTCAACCTTGACTTGGACTCTACAAGATGATCTCTCCCTAGCAGCCCTGAGCCAAATACCATACTTCAGGGGTTTCTCTCTCAGATTTGCTGGTGTTCTTAACCACTCTTCGCAATCTCGTTAACCATGTGTTGGTATTCCACACTAGTAGCAGAAATTCGGTAAGCGCTCGTATTGAAACGAAACGCAACCCTTTGCTCCATTACTGAGACCAATCTTTCTTCCACGTCAAAGGGGTTTGGTTATATCAACTCTAACCTTGACTCTCATGTATTTACCATTGCTTGCTTCTTCTTCCTGGGTTGGTGATGGCAGTACTTCTCCAATATATCCTCCCATGGCTATAGCTACCTTTTTTTTCATGCTAAGTTCTGGGAGATTGTGGAGTTGCACCCAAAAATCCACCTGATGGAAAGGTAGGTTTTCTACTGCTATCTCATTACTTAATCGGTGGAAAGCGATCAAGTATTTGTCATATGACCACAGTTCTCCAAGGAGGACCCGTTCCATATCAGCTACGTCTTCAAACTCAATCAAAACCATATTGTCCCCCACATCCTGAATAGAAAAGCTTTTTCGGGTTTGCTAGAGAGGTTTGAATGTGCGTGCAATGGCTTCTACATTAATCACCCTTCGAGTGTAGAATTTGGCAGCAAGTGTGGGTTTGTCAGGCTGTACATCTGATGAGAGGTCAAAGATGTTGTCTTCTTTGTCATTCAGGGATAATCGTTTCCATAGACCATCAAGATCCTCCATTGTTGATGTGGAAAGGGTATGAAGTGGGAAGGTAAAAAATAGAATAGAGAAATAGAACAACAGACCTGGGGGGAGCATGACGAAACTCTCCGTCCTACCTGTGACTGAGTCACTGGAGGGAACCAGAAACTTGTACGGCGACAAGGACAAAATTCTACTGACGGCTAGGGTTAGACCCTAGGGACAGAGAAACAAGAGGTGATATCTTGAATTAAATCGTCATTGTTATGACTTATGATGTTGCTAACATGCGGCAATAATATTATTAAAAAAAATCCTTGACATTTTCAGTTTTCAATTCACTTGTTGTGACATTGCAAAATCTCATTTAAAATCATTAAATTTGATTAGTTTCATAACAAAAATAAAATAAAATGTCTAATTGGATTGATTTCTACCATTTGAAAATATTCAATTGGGTTTTTAAATGAGAAGTTTTAAAGACTATATTATATGTTGAACTTTATCTCTTTCATGTATGAGGGCTAAGTAATAGAAGTGATATTTCTATAAAATTGATGAGTTGAACTCATTTAAATTTTTGGGGATAAGCTGGTATCCTGCATGTTATATAAAGTCTATACTTAAAGAATTAGATTAAAAGTCTTGTCATAAAGAAATTACATTTTTCTCAATAAAAAATTTACATAGAGAATTTATAAATTAAAATTCAAGCATTACTTTTACTTATATGGTAATGAAATAACTACGCCATTTATTAAAAAAAAAAAAAAAAAAAAAAAAAAAAAAAATCAACGTTTCACTTCTTCTATTCTCATCATTTTAATTTTTTGGGCAAATAGCATTTTCTCCCATTTATCTATGGGTCTATTTCAATCTCCCCATTTATCTATTAAAATGAGCAATATCCCCATTTATCTATCGGAAATGTGCAAGTTATCTCGAAACGTTTATTTTTCTATTAAATCGAAACAGAACCTAGGAGAAATGTCCAAAATACCTCCATTAAAACTCATTTAACACAACCCAATCTCTCTTTTAACCCGGATTCAATTTTACAAAATAACCCGGTTAACTCAACTCCACTCATCATCATCGTTGCAGTTTTGACAGTGAGACTGTTCGTTGGTCGAAAACGATGCCATCGCAGCGTAGAGCCGCTCAACGATTCCATCCCTTCATTGCTTCAGCTCGCTACCGTATTCTACGAACGCCACTGCAATCGCCGTCTCTATGAACGTCTGCAGAATAGTTTTTTTTGTTTCCTTCTCTTTTTTAAGAATCTATAAGATAATGGTATTCGTTTATGTAGTATGTATGGCTTTTTTTTTTGGGGTTTGGGTTTGGGTTTGGTTATTACATCATCGGATCTGAAACGAAACGATGTTGTGTGAGGAAATCAATGGTCGAGTCTAACAAAGTACCATTGAACCCAAACATAGATCTGATGTTTAAGGAAGAGCTGAATTGGATTTTGGTGCTTCAGAGTGATTTTTTGGTTGAAGGAATTTGAGGTGTTGAAGGATTTGAGGAGAGTGATATTCAGACTGTGCTTTAGTTAAAAAAAAAAAAATTGACTGAGTTATTTTGTAAGATTGAATTCGGGTTAAAAGGGAGATTGGGTTGGAGTTGGGTGGATTGTGTTAAATGAGTTTTAATGGGGGTATTTTGGACATTTATCCTTTGTTCTGTTTGGATTTAACAGAAAAATAACAGTTCAGGGTAACTTGCACATTTCCAATAGATAAAGGGGGACATTGCTCATTTTAACAGATAAAGGGGGAGATTGAAATTGACTCATAGATAAAGGGGAGAAAATGCAATTTGCCCTAATTTTTTTGGGAACTAGCTGCACTGTTTCTTTCTCTTTTTGAAACACACATCACTTTTAATTATTAATTTTATGATTTCCTTATCCTTTTATACAAGATTTTTATAAGGACTTAATTGATTGCATTTTCGTTATAGTGGAAACGTAATGAGTTGTTTCAGCTTTTCTCTAAGAAAAAAAAAATTATTATCTATATAGAGGATTGCATTTTCCATGAATTCATTCATTCTATAAATATAGAGGATTGCATTTTCCATGAATTGATTCATTCTATAAATTAATATTTAATTTGTTTGTTTATTTGTTTTTTCCTGATTCTTGTGGTCCTAATCAATTGTCATCATCATGATTCATGAATATTCCATTAGTCTGAACTATTCTAAAAAGATATGGTGGTATCCTTTTTAAGGCATATATTAATAGAGTACATGCTTCACACTATAATAAGATCTAAACAACTATCCTATTCCTTTTTCTTTTCTTTTTGATAATAACAACTATCCTATTCCTGATCTCCACAATGCGACTCATTTTTAATTTATCCTATAAAATATTGCATGTTTGTCTTGTGCCAGGCTTAACAGCAATAAATATAAGCAAATAAATAACTACAGCTTCACTTTTGATCATTAAAAAAGAAAAAACATAAGTAACTCATTGTAATAGTATATTGTTTTTTCTCTATAAACATTAAATTATAAACAAGGATGCTAGAAAGTAGCTTGGCAACCAATCATCATACAGATCAATCTTTGTTATTAAAATATGTGACATAATAAATTAAAAACGTATAATAAAAAATGATTTTATTCATACCAAGTCAGATCAACCTTAGGCTGTAACCCATGAAAATCTTGCATGACCTAGCTGATTTGATTTTAATTTTATAATTTTTATTGGGGTCAAGCAAAATGCATAAAAAATAGCAGCTTCTTCTTCTTCTTTTTTGGGCTAAGAGGTATATAGATATTACTTAAGCAATGCAGCCACCTACAATTCATTTTATTTTAATTTCTTTTTTCTTGTGAGGAAAGATTTGAGCACAATACTACACTAATAATTTGACCTTTTCAGCATCTAAACCAAAATCTAGAGCCGACGATGCATAGAAATTTATTTTTCACTTAAAGAATGCACATTTCTTATTCCTGTCTTCTTTCCCTTCACACTGCCTGGACCAATACCCATAGACCATAGCGGCTTCATGCATTGTAAGTTTGTAACTTGTAACTTGTTAAGGTCACTTATTCTTCCTTTTTTTCTTTTTAACGTGTCTTAGAATTACCCAACCACATCAATAGCTTCACATACTCACATTTTCTTTTTAAATTATATGGTGTCGAGGTTTCGACTGCCAAAATAATTATTGGCTCAATAGCATTGGGGTGACCTCACACACAACACAACTTACATTTTCTTAAGGGAAAATATTATTTCCACCATTTCCACTTTACACTTTCCAAATGTTAATATTACTGTTCACAAATTGTGGATATTGGATATTATTGTCTATATATTTGAACATTCTGGTGTAAAAATATCAAAACTCTTTTTCTTTTTAAACATTGTTTGGTTACAAACTATTTTGTAATTAATTTACTAAAACCTACTACGTGATAACTAATAAGATATCCATATGAACTTTTAGTCATATGACATATTTAATGAGTTATGTGATTTGTTTAAATAATGAACATAATTTATCTATCAAGTTTGTAGTTCATTTACTATAACCCACTACGCGATAACTCATAAGATCATCTACATGTATTATTTAAACAAGTTACATGACTCATTAAATATGTCATGTGACTAAAAGTACACATGAGTGATATTATTAATTGGCACGTAGTGAGTTGTAGTAAACTGGGTATAAACCACATTGTGTCCTTAAATAATACATGGTTTTATAAGTTACCACGTAGTGAGTTGTATCAAGCTCCAAATTGTAATCAAGCTCTAATCATTCTTAAATACATATTACCATTCCTTCTATCACTCACTAGTACGCGGGTTTTCTTCACATGCTCATTTTGCTCATGAATTGGCAGAAGGCAATGGCTATTCTGGTCATTATCATCAGCATTTCCTTCGGTTATAGATGGAGGCCAATTTAGTCCTTTGCACTTGTCACCCTTTTAACTCTCCTGTCCCCTCTGCATTCATTCTCAATCCATATCCATTTCCACAGTGCTCTCTCTCTTTTTTTTTTTTTGAGTTGGAGTGCTCTCTCTCTTTCTCTGTGTCTGTCTGTGTCTTATACGTGTGCGTGTGCAGTGCGTGTGTTTGCACGTGCAATAAAAGAAAGCAAAACTGAAAGACAAATTAAACATGAAACATTGAAAAAAAAAAGCAAAATAAACCGAACCCCACAACAGCTAATGAATCATGAATCATCCTCGAGATGTTTTTCTCTATCTTTTTCTTTTTATCTTTCTTTCTTGATTGAAACGATAGCTTTTCTTTTTATCTTTCAAACAAAATAATTGTTATAGCTTTTTGGGGCCATCGTTATCGTAACTGCATCACCACCACCAATAAATCTTCATACTTACATTACATTTTCCTCTCGTAACGGTTACTTTTGCTTTCCTTGAATGACCCATTAACCCGCTCTTTTCTACATGCTTTATCTCTACTTGTTAACCTTCTTTCTTCACTCACTCATGCTTTGAGAGAATTAAACACAAAGAGAGAGAGAGAGAGAGAAAACTAATTTGTTGGAGTTTTAGAGAGAAACCCAGATGACCCAGATGGATTTCAGTTCGTTTTTGACGTCCTTAGGGACGTCTTTTTTGATATTCGTGGTTTTGATGCTGCTTTTTTCATGGTTGTCTAGAAAGCCAGGGAACGCTGTTATTTACTATCCGAACTGGATCTTGAAGGGTTTGGATCCGTTTGAGGGAGGCTCCAGGACCCGGAACCCATTTTCCTGGATCCGTGAGGCTATGTCCTCCACTGAACAAGATGTCATCTCCATCTCAGGCTATGACACTGCTGTCTACTTTGTCTTCTTGAGCACTGGTTAGTCTCTTTGCCTCTCTCTCTCTCTCTCTTTGTAGTTTTGGTAAAGTTCCTGTTTTTCTTGGATCTTATTAGCTATTGTTTAAGATTTATTTTTTAAATCTGGAAATTATATATTGGGTTGGTTAGTATAACTAACTTTGATATAATTCTAATTTTGGGATGTCATTCTCTGGAAACATTTTTTTAATCAAAATTCAACTCATTTTGAAAAAAGTGGGAGGCTTTTATATATTTTTATTGTTTTTCATTTCAAACAATTACTATACTTGTGGGAAGTGTTATAAAAAAAGAAAAATTATATGAAAAAGAGTTGAATAATTACCTTATTAGTTTAATCAATTACTTCCTGATTTTGCAAGAAAAGCAATATAATGGAAACCTAAGTTTGTGGGAGGTGTTTAAGTAAGGATGTTGTTGGAGTTGTTATTTATGGAGAAGTCAAAGTGTGCTATATGTGGAAAGGCATTTAATGTCTAATTTGGATTACAAGATATAACCTAATTTGATCATTGACCTGAATATTGTTGTTTGACTGTTGAAATTATTAGCAACTTTCATTAATATATTGTGATCTGAATTACTATTTGAGGAATTTGAATGGCTGAATAGCTTGTAAAATGCATCATTGTGTATGTAATTTTAGAATATTCGGTATTCGGTTATATTAGAGGTCGAACCTTGGTCTGATGGCAAGTACCCTTTGCCCTAAGCGATGTGTTGTTGGTTCGAGTCTGAGAATCTGCCTCTCTAAAATTGGGGGTAATACTGCTTACCAACCACCTCTCCCAAACCCCACGGAAAAGGGAATCTTGTACATTGGGAATGGCATTTAGTATTTGGTTTTATTATTATCTTTTCAAATGAGAAAGAGATAAAGGAATTTTCATTAGTGGTTAATAGAATCTGTCCTTTTTGAGAGGCATTATGAAGTGCAGAGCCTCCTCCATCCAAATCAATATAGTAATCAACCAAGTGGACATGTCTAAACAGTGTATATGCCACTATATTCTTTGCTGGTTTTCCCAAGACTAATGCTGCACCTCCTGAGCACTAGCCTAATAAGGTTTGTGTAAACAAAATGTACACAACGGAAATTAAAACACCATTTCTTATGTATACTAACCACTCTCCGGTTAGAGCAACGATGTTACAAGACTCTTGTGGTTGCTTTACGTCGTCCAAAGCTAGCTTTCACACTGACCAGCAATCCAAACCACAGCCTTGTTCCAGCTTAAATATTCCACCGAAAAACCAATACTCGACAATGTCATTCTCTATTAGAGAGATACAAACAATCTCCATAGCCTAAATGCCTCACTAACACACTGTGCACACACTCAGATAAGTCTACTATCTTGCTCATATGATGATGTGTATATATATAACTCCCCACCATTAATGAGTTGATGATAGTGGAGATGAGTAACAACCCAAAGCATTACTCCTTTGATAAATGCTTGGCTGTTACATTCTTCTGAAACTGAAATCTGGAGATGGAAAGGCATGCCCACTTTGGATGCCCTTTTACCTCCCTCATAATTTCTTACATCTCCCACTCACACATTGTGGGCATGATCCTACAATGCACCTATGAATGTGTTTTCCATTATGTTCATATTGGCAAATAGGCCGTGCAACCATCGAGCATACATGTAATAGAATTATGGGAGTACTCTACCAAATCCTTATGGAGGACAAGCATAGTGACATCCCTAAGGTATCTCATTATGCCCCAGACTCATTCTAACACATTGAGTCAAGTCTTTCTAACCCCTCTTGAGTCCAATTACTTAGAATTATACTTGGCCCATCACAAGTATCGTAACGTACTCACGGTTATATCGTTAACATAAAACTCTATAACCTGTCAACAGTGAGTACTTATTCAGTGATGTGTTACAGAATAGTCTTCCTTTTGCTCTAATGTCATTTAACTTCGGTCCAACTGCTTTTCCAACAATATTCCTTGAGACCGTATCTTTCATGGCCATAGGCAACATGCCAAAGTAGCAAACATCAAAACCTCTACTTCGTGACATAGTCAAAAGTAACCAAGGGCATAAGTAGAATCTTTAAAGAAAGATCCATAGGACTCACATGGTGAAGAAGCAGGGATCTATTCTCTCACCTCCAATTATGGTCGACTAAGCACATGTAGTATGAAATACATGCTATGGTGGACTTCTCTTAAGAAAAGAGCGTATGTTTAAGCTCAATACATCATACAGATCTTAGTCTAGTCGCTACTTAAGCGTCTAACTCGAGTCCTTAATTTACTTGCCACCACAGACATCAAATTAAGTTCTCATATCTGGCTAATCACAGGCTACATGGATCGTGGGCTATCCATGTACGGTCCTATAAATAAATTATAGACCTTATCTTAATCAAAACTAAGGCGACACATAACTGTGTTAATCATCTCTATTTGCTATATAAGTATCAAGGAAACACAATGTCTCATCTTTTCTCGCTACTCAAGTGCAAGAGGTGATCACTTGTGTGAGTGAGTTGACCTAAGCCTGTTGACATACCTTTTGTATCACAGAACTAATCATATGGCATACGTGTGTGCTAACATACATGTGATATCATAAACCGAAATTGAATAATATCATATGCATTAAAATATATCCCAAAAGGAGTACAATATAATGGTTTACTAAAAAACAACACAACCTTACAATCTACGTAACCCTAAACTCCTAACATGAGCCTAAAAGACGTCTCTTCCTATAGGCTTTGTTAGGGGGTCAGCTATCATACGGGTCGTAGAAATGTGTTTCAAGACCACCTCCTTATGTGTAATCATGTCACGTATGTAGTGATATCATTTATCGATATGTTTGGTTTTTCCATGATACTTGGGGTCCTTAGCATAAGTAAGCGCTGTTGTGCTATCACAATGAATTGTCACAGGATCTGAAGCATCCTTGAAAACCTCAAGATGCTGGAAGAACCTCCTCAACCAAACTGCCTCCTGAACAGTTGTCGAACAAGTTATGTACTCTGCTTCCATAGTCGATAAGGCTATACAAGGTTGTTTCTTGCTACTCCATGTGATGGCGCCATTATTGAGCAAGAAAGCATAACCAGATGTGGATTTGTGCTCATCTAGGTCACTACCCCAATCAGTATCACTATAGCCAATCAGGCGCAAATCCGAACCCTGATAACAGAGCACATAGTTCATCGTCTCTTTAAGATGTCTCAATATCCTTTTGACTACTTTCCAATGAGCAAGTCTGGGGTTAGATTGGAATCTGCTGACTAAACCAACAACATAACATATGTCAGGTCGAGTACACATCATAGCATACATCAAGCTACCAATTGCATTGGCATAGGGAACACGAGCCATCTTTTCTTGTTCATCTTGAGTCTTAGGACACATGTTCTAGCTTAAGCTCTCATTTTTGGCAATTGGAGTGTTTATGGGTTTGCAATCACTCATTTGAAAACGCTCAAGAACTTACTTAATATAGGTTTGTTGTGATAAACCTAAAATTTTCTTTGAGCGATCCCTGAAGATTTTAACTCCAAGGATATAGTTTGCTTCACCCATGTCCTTCATCTCAAAGTTAGAGGACAACCACTTTTTAGTAGCGACAATCATCTCCGCATCATTATCGGCCAATAATATGTCATCGACGTACAATGACAGAATAATGAAACTTCCTTTGGACCTCTTTGTATAGACACAGTAATCTTCTTCGATCATCATAAACCCATTCGATAGAATGGCTCGATGGAATCTCAAGTACCACTGTCTAGACGATTGTTTCAAACCATATATGGATCGTTTGAGTTTGCACACTTTGCGCTCTTGACCTTTGGCTACGAAGCCAATAGGTTAATCCATGTAGATTTCCTCATCTAGTTCTCCATTGAGAAAAGCTGTCTTAACGTCCATTTGGTATAGTTCTAAATTCAAGTTTGCAACAATGGCCAGAATGAGGCGAACTGAGGCAAACCTTACTATTGGTGAAAAGGTTTCCTCGTAGTCAACACCCTCCTTTTGGGTGTATCCTTTTGCCACTAGTCGAGCTTTGTCCCTTTCTATTGAACCATCCGCCTTGTGTTTGATTTTGAGAACCTATTTGTTCCCAATTGCCTTTTGGCTTGGCAGTAGATCTACCAGATCCTAGACCTGGTTTGTCCTCATAGACTCCATTTCATCATCCATTGCTTTCATCCATTTATAACTAGCAGAAGATGAGAGAGCTTCTTGTTTTGTTCTAGGCTCTTCATCATCTTGTGAAGAAACCATGAAAGCTTTCCCTTCAATCTCAAAGCGACAACGAGGAACACTTCCACGTTTACTTTTACGAGGCTAAGGTTGTTGTGAATCCTCTTCTAATGGTGCGCTCCCACTAGGTTGTAAGTCACTCCCACTGTCCCTAGGAGTTTCAAGAATTTCTTCTTGGTTCTCTACTAGGCTACTTGGAGCACCTTCATTTGGATCCATCATTTCATAAAGTGTCAAGTCTTTATCAACCTCACCTCTACTTGGGAATTCATTCTCAATGAAATCTACATCACGTGATTCCATTTCAGTTACACTTCCATCAGGTTGTTCACCTATCAATACATAGCCTTTGGAATGCTCAGAATATTTGATAAAGATACACTTCTTTCCTCTTGGGCCTAATTTCCCATATTTATGGAAAGTATCGTGAACAAAACCTGCTGAACCCCATGGTCGCAAGTTACTCAAGTTAGGTTTCTTGCCAATCCATAGTTCATAAGGTGTGGAAGGTACTGATTTGGAAGGCACTCGATTAAGAATGTAGGCTGCAGTCAAAATTGCATCCCCCCAATACGAAATTGGGAGATTTGCTTGCGCCATTATTGACCTAACCATTTCAAGCAGTGTTCGATTTCTCCTTTTCGCCACACCATTTTGTTGTGGCGTCCGAGGCATCATCAACTGTCTCATGATTCCCTTTTTATCACAGAGCTCTTTAAATTGCTTGGATAGATATTCACGCCCACGATCAGTTCTAAGAGCCTTGATGCTCTTATCTAATTGATTCTTTACCAAACTCACATAACGTCTAAAGCAATCTAAGGCTTCAGACTTGTGAGAGATCAAATAGACATGACTGTTTCGTGTAAAATCATCAATGAATGTGATAAAGTAGGAACCTCCATGCCTTGGCCTCACATTCATTGGACCACAAATATCTGAATGGATTAATTGTAATGGAAAAGATGCCCTAGTGGCTTTTCCAAACGGTTTTCTTTTTGACTTTCCTATTAGACAATGTTCACAAGTTGGCAAAGTGACTTTAGCGAGATTGCCTATAAGGCCTTCTCTAGCTAACCTAGCCATCCTTTCTTGCCCTATATGGCCAAGCCTTGCATGCCATACAACAGAATTATTAGATACATCATCAGAAGAAGTTAATAAAAAAACTGAACCATCATTATTATAATAGTCAATATTCAAAACCATAAAACCGTTTGAAATAAAACCACTTCCATAATAAATTGTCCCCAAATATAGAAAAACACAATTATTCTAAAAAACAAATCGGAAACCAAGTCTCAGTAAAACAAGTAAAGAAAGTAAATTCCTCCGGATTTCAGGAGCATATAATACATCATGAAGTAACAGAGTGCGACCACCTCGCAAGTCCAGCTTGTAGGTACCAATTCCAAGCACCTCAACACTCGCTTCATTTCTCACTGTGATGTTTCTACTCCCAATTGCTATCCAGCAAAACTCCACAAACCCTACACGGTCTTGCGCTACATGGTCTGTTGTTGCAGAGTCTACAGTCCACACAGGAGTAGAATGAGCAATCATGACATGGCTAGTTACAAAAACACAACGAGATATAGGATTAGTAGTTACCTTCTTTGACTCAGTGCATTCACGAGGGAAGTGTCCTTTCTTTCCACAATTATAACAAGTCAACTTGGACTTGTCCTTTTTACCTCCACGTTTCCCTTTTGTGGTGCGCTTGGTAGTTTTAGCCTTCTTAGGCGCTGGTCCAGAGGGTTGCACTTGTCCAAGAGTATAGTCTGGACTCTTGCGCTTAGGCCTAGATGCCCTACGCGAGTTTGTCTCAGCCATGTATATAGAACCATTTGGCTTGGCTGCCTCTAGGTGCTCAGCTTCAATTTCTAAATGACGCGCCACATCATCGAAACTTTTGATATTTTCATCGTGTGTCATGTTTTGGCTTATAGTCTCCCAAGAGCTAGGCAGTGAACAGATCACTGCTTGGACCTGCTGCTCATCTATGAGGTTATTTCCGACGGTTTTGAGCTCACAAATCATGGTTGACATAGCCCTAAGATGCTGCTTCATAGTATGTTTAGAGCGCATCTTATACGAGTCAAACTTCATGGTTAGCCCACGAAGACTGGTGGCTGATGTCCTTCCATATTGTACCTTAAGTGCTTTCCATAGTTCTTGAGCAGTCGGATACTCCTCAAAGTCACCAATGAGATCATTATGCATGCTGCTTAACATGGTAAAGCGCGCACATCGATCTTTCTTGCGCCAACTCTTGAAGGCAGCAAGATCATGGGTGTGTTGTTCAATATCACCTTGCTCAAGTGCATTCAATGAATGAGTTAAAGTCTCCAAGACTTCTTGCTCATTCAGGACATATTGGATCTTAAGATGCCAAATATCATAATTGTCACAATCCAATTTTTCCCCTTTATTCAAATCAACTACAATACATTTTGAAACTATTTCACTACAAAAAAAAAATAATAATAATTACATAGGGATATCACCTATGTTAAAAAAAAAAAAATTGCCGCATTTGATCTAAAATAAACTTAAATAATTATCACATGTCACAAGATCGAAAATTTGCTAAGCTTCCTAATCATCTCTTGCGCCACTAGTGTTAATTACTAGGTTTAATTTTAATCTATTTGCGCAAAAACATGTATGTGAGGAAACTAATCTAACTCAACCATACTCCCACTTGCATTTATCAACTCTAAGCATATTTTCACGCAATCATGCTTTGTTAAAAAATAGTTCAATAATTTGTACATATCAAGAATAAATTTCATATTAGGGCTAAGCATGCTTCAATGTCTCTTGATATCATACAAAATATTTTTCATGCATTTGAAATTAATTTAAAAATAATTAGGCATTATTTATATGAAAACAAATCACATATAACATAATATAGCCTAATTACAATAAATATAATACATGAAATCAATATGTTAATTTATTTATTTTAATAGCCCAACATTACTTATATATACATTTATGTATTTTTCTTTTTAATAAATTCAATATTTCATGAATTCAAAATATGGTCCAAACATGTATAATTCAATAAAATAATATTTATACATGAATATTATCTATACAAAAATATATATAACAATAAACATTTATTTTGGATTCACACTTGCCAGAGGTGTTTAACACCTCCACCGGAAAAAACCTCAGTGACTGTCACTTTCTTTATTGAGAGTGGGGAAATATTTTTTCCCTTTAAAACAATTTTTATCATTGTTTCATTGCCTTCATCGGAGAGTGTAATTCACTCGCCACCATTGGAGTACCGAAACATGTTCTTGACAGCTTGTACATGTTCGGAACGATGAGTGGATTCCATTATGGTGGCTGATGAAGAGAACGGATCTCTATATCATCCCACACACGCTACACTCGCCGGAGCCGAGAGTGGGCCTTGCTAGAACAGTGCCATCTTCAACCTCCAACCCCTTCTCTCTCTAAAAAATTCTAATTTTTCACCTGTAACTTTGATTGTTCATAACTTCTTCATTTTAAATTCAAATTTAACTTGCTATATATCTATTTAAAGCTAATGAAGAGTAGTTTACATCCATATAAAATTATGTCACATATAAAAAAGTTTTGATACTTTAAGAATTCATCAAAGTTTCGGCCAGATTTCATTATTTTGCTCATATCTCACAAACCATATATTGTTTGACCACGAAATTTTAACAGCATAATATACTATATGTTAGCTATCACATACTTAAATTTCGTGCCATTTGGTGATCGTTTGTGTTAGGTGCCATTGGAGACCCGTGTGTGCAACTTATATCTAAAGCATGCTATCTACTGCATATCATTGCTTATAGAGTGTAAAGAAAGCATAAGACACACGAAAAAGACCTAAACATGCTCTGATACCAATGTAAACAGAAATGTATATAGCGGAAATTAAAACACCATTGCTTATGTATACTAACCACTCTCCGGTTGAAGCAACGATATTACAGGACTCTTGTGGTTGCTTTACGTCGTCCAAAGCTAGCCTCCACACTTTCAGCAATCCAAACCGCAGCCTTGTTCCAGCTTGAATATTCCACCAAAAAACCAATACTCGACGATGTCGTTCTCTACTAGAGAGATACAAACAATCTCCACAACCTAAATGTCTCACTAACACATTGTGCATTCACTCAGATAAGTCTACTATCTTGCTCATATGATGGGGTGTATATATATAGCTCCCCACCATTAATGAGTTGATGATAGTGGAGATGAGTAACAGCCCAAAGCATTACTCCTTTGATAAATGCTTGGTTGTTACATTCTTTTGAAACTGAAATCTGGAGATGGAAAAGCATGCCCACTTTGGGTGCCCTTTTACCTCCCTCATAATTTCTTACAGTTTGCATCCTTATTGATTAAGCCCTTAGAAGAGAAGTTAGGCTTTGTGGATTTTAATCCATTAATTAGAGATGGACTGATGCAAAGAATATGTCATCTAAGTGGTGAAAACACTACAAGTGAAGAGGGAAGGCTGATTCAAGAGAAAATGTAGTAATTTGGCAAGATTTTCAGTTGGAACTTGCTTGAAGAGTTGAAATAATGCTGTTAGAGTTTCATTTTTGTATAATTTTAACTAAGGATGTTTTAGTCTATCTTAATGTTCCCAAGAGCTAGTTAATTGACTTAATTATGTGTAAGGCCTATATAAACCATGTCTTATTGTATTGGATAGGTGGAGGTCTATATAAGGCATGTCTTAATATATTTGGTAGGTAGAGGTTTATATTAGGCATGTTTTAATGTTTCTAAAGTCAATAGGCAAAAGCCATATATTAGGGATATATGCATGTTTTTTTAAGGCAATGAAGAGTAGAGGAAAAATCATAGCTGTTGGTTTCATGTGTGATGCATCTTTTTTGGGTGTGATGCTAGGTTGAATATTATTTTTCTTGTTATTTCCTTTTTTTTGTTGTTGTTGCTATATGTTATATTCCAGCCCAAACACACCCGTACCCTATAAATCCTGAACCAGCCCCAAAATCCAGAGATTTTTTTTTTCTTCATTGGGTGTTGAATATAAGATCCTGCATCAAGAACACTGGCAAACCTAGGTCTCTAGCAATATGGAACCTTCCCCTCATCTTTACGGCCACAATGTGCTCTTCATATATAATTTTTTTCTATTTTGAGGCCATGGTATCTGTAAGCTCCCTTTTCCACTCTCTTATAATGATTCCCATGCCATCTCGTTTCGTATCACAAAAGATGGCACTCAAAGTTGTGATTGATGAAAAGAGTAACCTGAGGATAAATCAATAAAACTATGATATGGGCAGAATTGGTTTCATTAATCTTTTTGTTCATTACCCAAGTATTTTTAGTAATTAAAACAAAAAGAAAAATAATTCTAACTACTTTGATGAAGAAGAAAGTATTGATTACTAATTCCCTCCAAAAATTACCAATAAAAGTAGAGAGAGAGAGAGAGAGAGAGAGAGAGAGAGAACCTATGCAACTATGTGCAAATGCTTAGCTCTCTTGTGAGATTAAGCTCGTTGAGAGAGAGAGAGAGAGAACCTATATAACTATGTGCAAACACTGGCGGAGCTATGAGTTGGCGACTTTTAAAAAAATAAAATAAAATTATACCTATATTTTTTAAATAAAAAAATATTAGCCCACCCAAATTATGCTATTAGCCCACTTTTAGGTCCTCTAACCAAGCTCAAATGTCTATACCTTTAACATAAAATCAAACCAAGCTACAATAACCCAAAAGAAACAAAACACATAATGGGTTTTAAAGCATACAAAACACTTGATTAAAAAAAAAAAAATCAGGAAAAGTGGACTCAAAGAGAGACCATTGATCTTAAAGAAAGAGAGAGTCATAAACAATTATGGTTCGACATATACAAATGGTCTACCTTTTCAGAATTAGTGTACCAAAAAGATAGAGTAGAGAGCTCCTGTGAGACAAGTATCTCAAGTTCTTAGTTCATGTATTATGTAACTGGGTGGACTTGGAGATAGATCACAACCACAGCAATGAAGATCTGAGAGAGAGACTTGAGTTGAGCATTCTCATCTGGCTGGGAGGATAAAGTAAATAAAAAAAGTTGTAGCTTGTGTGGGTAGGTGGGAGTAGTTGAAGCATTAAAGATGAGAAGATTTTTAAAGCAACAGTGCCAAGTTTTTATTTTTGTTGGTCAAATGAGTGTAACGTATGGAATTTTTTTTTTTTTTTTTTAAGAATAGCACTAAGTTGAGAGTGCCAACTGAATGACAATTCTATTGAACATAAATATTAATTAATTATAAATTCACAAGTGATAAACTTATACAATATAAAGAATAATATAAACATTTCATAGCTCTTGTTAATTTGGTATTTATTAATTAATTCTTGATTTCTAAATCATTCATATTAAAAAATATATGATATTCTTATTTTTAAATATTTAAGAAGTAGAGTATAAAATTTGCATCATGTCAAATTTATCCATTTTTCTTTTAAAAATTTCCAAATTTTCTATGATTCTTTAACATATATCATCATTTTTTATCCTACTCACAAGGAAAAGTAAAATCTTACAATCCCCGATTCACGGAATCCCTTCATCGTTCACGTGGAATTCAAGATTTTAACAACCTATTAGGCAACCTTTTTAAAAAAATGAATTCATTTTTTATTAAATAAAACTCTCTCATACCATTGAGATTTACTTAATACATACAGTCCATCCATAAATATTTTCCTGGCTCTGCCCCTGAGTACAAATGCTTAGCTCAATCATGAGATTAAGCTCGTTGAAGGGAAAGAACTCAGAGAGGGAGAGAGAGACAGACAGAGAGCCTGAAAACCTCTGTGCAAGTGCTTAGCTCAATAGTGAGATTAAGGACTTAATTGTAAATCTCTCCCAAAATGTTTAGCGCAATAGTGGGATCAAGTACCTTGATTACTTGAAGGGAGTTCTGCCAAATTCAATGAATCATAAACTTGTCACTAGTATGTTTGTCTTGGTGTACTTATCAAAAAAAATGTTTGTCTTGGTGTGTAGATCTCTCACCATTGCAATTTGCCTCACACCACTGAATTGTTTTGCTTGTTATATTGACATATGTCAGTGTGTGCGTGCACGTATAATATAGGTTTGTATGTAAATTATGAAATAAGCAAAACCACTTTGTGTACCCCTATTTTAACCAATGAATGACTAAAGTCATTGTTAGCTTAATTGAGTAAATGTTAATCTGTAACAATTTGAAGCATACAAATGATATCAAAATTTTAACTAATTTCATTATTAAAAATGAAAATCGTTGAGATAAAATTTATAATGAAGCCTGTAGTTTCTCTGTGTTGTGCAATAGTTAGGTCATTCTTGAGTATTAAGCATCAGTTGTGCCCTATTTACTACATTTTGACTGAATGAGAATAAGCGAATGTCACTTTGGACTGACAGAACCTTAAACTAAACGTTGTATGGTTGTTATGTCATTCATACAGTTTATATCTCAAAATGTTTGGACATGTTATTAGTTTAAAACTGTAGTTATTTCTTCTATTTGGTTCACTTTTTCTACTTTTGACCTAAACATGTTAACTTTTCGGAGAAACGCAAAAAAATTTCTTATATTCTCTTTTACCCAATTCATCTGCAGTGTTGGGAATCTTGGTTTTATCTGGATTAGTGCTGCTGCCAGTTCTTCTACCAGTTGCTGCCACTGATGATAATGGGAAGTCTGCAGCAACCACAAGCAATGGGACTTTCAGCGACCTTGAAAAGTTATCCATGGGAAATGTTAAAGTATTCTACACTACCTTTCATGATCTGAATGGCTAATTCTAGTTCTTTTATTCTCTCAGGATATTAGGAAATTGTCTCAACCACTAAATAATATCTCATACAATTTGCAGAGCTGGTGATGCTGAATATATGATATTTTTTTTTTTTCATGCTATCCAACTAATATATCGTTTCTTAATGAATTCAAACTATTAATGGCTGATGCAGTTTAATTGTTTCTTTGTAAATACAGTCGAAGAGTCCTCGCTTGTGGGCATTTCTGTTAGCCCTTTATTGGGTTTCATTTGTCACATATTACCTGCTATGGAAGGCTTATAAGCATGTCTCTGGACTGAGAGCTGATGCTCTCATGTCTCGTGAAGTAGTGAGACCAGAACAATTTGCCATTCTTGTTAGAGACATACCTCCAGTCCCGGAAGGTCAAACAAGAAAAGATCAGGTTGATTCATATTTTAAAACTATCCATCCTGAGACATTTTACAGATCAATGGTGGTCACAAACAACAAAGAGGTAAGGCTTTGATTTGCTATGTATTGTTGTTTTGTGCATTAATTTTATAATTCAAGACTGCACAGCACTTGCGGGATTCTTTATTTCCAATGCATTCAAGTGAGATATTTTTCCATGTGATTCACTTTATCATAATTTCTCAGCTTTTAATAGTACTAAATTATTAATATAATACATGGATATTTCATATTTAAAGGTTTAAATTTAAGACAATATTCATTTGAAACTAAAATGAGTGAGCATTCAAGAGGCGTTAGAAAAAAAATACCATAGGTCAGATGATTATGTCATTTGATTCGAATGGTTTATGGTGTGTTTTTCAATTTTTGGAGGTACTATATGCTATTCAATTCACATTGATTGATTCTCTTAGGTGAACAAAATTTGGAAAGAGTTAGAAGGGTACAAGAAGAAGCTTGCACGTGCTGAAGCAATATATGCAAAGTCAAAAACAACTGGCAAACCAGAAGGAGCAAGGCCCACTAACAAAATTGGCTTCCTTGGTCTGATTGGTAAAAAAGTTGATAGCATAGAGTACTATAATGCGAAGATTAATGAAGTAACCCCAAAACTGGAAGTGGAACAAAAAGTCACTCGCAAGGAGAAGCAGCAAAATTCTGCTCTGGTCTTCTTCACGAGCAGGGTGGCTGCAGCTGCTGCAGCTCAGAGTCTACATGCTCATATTGTTGACAAATGGACGGTTACAGATGCTCCGGAACCTCGTCAACTAATATGGAGTAATCTTAAAATCAAGTTTTTTCAGAGGCAATTACGGCAATATGTCGTCTATGTTCTTGTGGCCTTGACCATACTTTTCTACATGATTCCAATTGGATTTATTGCTGCTCTCACAACACTGGACAATTTGAAGAAATTACTACCATTTTTAAAGTCAACTGTGAATATTGCTGCGATCAAGACAGTGATGGAAGCTTACCTACCTCAGCTTGCACTCATTATTTTTTTGGCTTTGTTGCCCAAGATCCTTATGTGTCTCTCAAAGGCTGAGGGAATTCCCTCTCAGAGTCATGTAGTAAGAGCTGCTTCCGGGAAATATTTTTATTTCATAGTGTTAAATGTTTTCATTGGAGTGACAATTGGTGGAACATTGTTCAGTACATTCAAGACCATTCAGAAGAAGCCTGACTCTATAGTTTCCATACTAGCGAGTAGCCTGCCACTCAATGCAACGTTCTTCCTGACCTTTGTGGCTTTGAAGTAAGATGCATACCTTTATAATTATCATCACAATCTGTGCATTATCTTGACATTTTTTCACTTTTCATTCAATTTAATAATTCTATGATTCCCAGGTTTTTTGTTGGCTATGGTCTTCAACTGTCTAGACTAGTTCCTCTAATTATATACCATTTAAAGAGGAAGTATATTTGTAAGACTGAGGCTGAGTTGAAGGAAGCTTGGTTTCCTGGAGATCTTGGGTATGGAACTAGGGTTCCTGGTGACATGCTGATCGTCACAATTGTCCTCTGCTACTCTGTTATAGCTCCTATTATTATCCCATTTGGTGTGGTTTACTTCGGCCTGGGATGGCTAATTCTTAGAAATCAGGTAATGTTCAATTTTTTTATTTATTGAATTTCTGATTTTCTTTGACCAAACTCTTTTCTATGTGAGAAGCAACTTTGAGGAATATAAATGATGTTCATTACCACCTCTTCCTGGTTTTTTTTTTGGTCTCAAGTCATCATGGTTCATAAAAAATTTTGCATTGAGACATCTGAGCTCTATCATGCTCAAATATTCCCCCCCCCCTCCCTTTTTTTTCTTTTTCTTTCATGTCTATAGTTTTCTTATGTTTTATCTGACAGGCACTTAAAGTTCATGTTCCTGCTTACGAAAGCTATGGTAGGATGTGGCCACACATTCATACACGCATCCTAGCATCTCTGATACTATACCAAGTTACTATGTTTGGTTACTTTGGGGTGAAGAAATTCTACTATGTTCCATTCCTACTTCCACTCATCATACTGTCCCTGACCTTTGGCTATGTCTGTAGTCAGAAATTCTACCGCTTTTTCCGTGATGCAGCTCTTGAAGTTGCCTGCCGCGAATTGAAGGAAGCTCCTAATTTGGAACAAATTTTCAGAGCTTACATCCCACCAAGCTTGAGTTCTGAGAAGATTGATGATGAAGATTTTCAAGATGCCTTATCACAAGTTTCAAGATCAGGATCATTTGTTTGATATACATTTGTGTATTTCCACAGAATTTATGTCGGTGTCTGTGATCTGGTTAGCATAAATTGTTAACACACCTAAACTATAGGGTTTAAAATATAATTTTCCCTTATTATTATTATTACTGTCCACTTTTATAATATACTTTATATCACACTCTTAGTAAGAAGTCTTTATGCTCTCCCTCTATTGTTGTTGGTTCGTTGCTATTTTATCCCTATTGTTTGAAAGGTTGCCTTGTCGGATTAGGTAAGGAGAACCAAATAAAAGAGAATTTTGATTTCTTAATTTAAGATCATTTAGGAAACTCTCTTTTAAATATCATTAAGTTGTCATTGATGTTATGCTAGGCTGGGCAAATTGGAAGTTCTGTTTTACATTTAATCTAGAATCATCTATTAAGTTAATCCCTTACATTTACGTTCCTTTACAAAAATACCCATATATAAAACAATAAGAAGAGAGAGTTAACTCTAGCTGTAGGTGATGCTTGCAAATTGTGCATGAAACTATTGTCAACTGGCCTCCATGTTTGTATGTGACCATTGCAGACGTGAGATAAGGGACAACTAGATTAACAGATAAAGAAGTTCAGTATAATATAAAGCCCTCACAGTCTAGGACATTGGTAGATCCTGGTAAAACAATGTATAACCCCTTGTAGTTGTATGGCACCAAGGATCTTCCGATATCAGTGAGGGACTTGGACCCAATTAATTACCAGCTCAAATAGTCTGTGATATGCCCAAGAAGATAGCTAGTGCTTATTTACTATGACTGTTGATAGGCTAGAATGATGGGATTAATTCTTGACTCAACATCACAAACAACAAAATTTTATTAATAGAATTTGAAAGTGCCACAATTCTAGTTGTATAAAATAAGCATGGATTTTGAAGAGAAAATCGATAATTTGATACGCTAATATATAAAATCTTACTGGAAATTAAGGCATTGGATTTGGACTTAGTGTTGAACAATATCCAATGCCCAAATGATCCCAATGACTTATTAGTGTCACTGTCCACTTCCGAAGACTTTTTTAATTTTTTTCAGCACCAACATTGACTTCTTCAAGAACACATTAGAATCCCACAAGCAAGCATGCCCTGAAAAATAGAATGAATGGAATTCTAGACCTGGTCATACTAAATCTCATTTTATATTAATGCTAGATACTAAAAATGCAACACAAACATGCCCAAACATTATAATATACCCGAATTTCCCAATTTGAACCTTGTTTGTTACCCACTCAAAAAAGCACTACAAAATCCAATCCACTTTTCCCCCCCTTTTTGCTAATTAGAAAATCCAAGTATAATTCACAAAAATGAAAAATCTGAATCCTTAAGTTTGGTTTTTATTTATTGTTATTATTATTTTTGGAAATAGAAGATAATAAATATAATAATCCATTACGTTTGGAGACTTTTTTTTTTTTTTTTTTTTTTTTTTTTTTTTTTTTTTTTCACTTGGCAAAAGCAGAGTACATTAAGCAGACAAGTGTGAGGAGATATTAGTTACATGAACAAAAAATTTTGAAGTAGAGTTAGCTAGAGCCCTTGTTTCTGCAAAGAGTAAAGCAGGGACTTTGTGGATATGATTGTGCATGCGGGGGAGGAGCCAACAAATTTATTCAGTGGGTTCATTCAACCTTGCATGATTAAATCGAGGAACACCCCACCAATATTGATTTGTGGGAATTTGTGACTAAGAGGTTGAAAATGACATTTATATGTTCTTCTAATTTCATTTTGATCATTAGGATGATACAATGATATTTTAATAAATTTTTTCATGATCCTAGATCCAAATTTTCAAGTCAATTTGATTTTTCTTGGAAGAATGATCAGTGTCACTAATATGAATTTCTTAGATAAGTTATAAATGCCTATTTCTGTGAATTGTATTATTAGCATACTTACAGCTTTTAGTACTTGGCTATGGAATACGGATTCTATTTTTTTTCCTCAGTTTATTATGGGTGGTCTGATGATCTTGTAGCTTTTGGTGGCATAGAAGGAAACACCATTGGTTCTTCTCGAATTTCAGACTTTGGAACATTTGAGCAATCACTTGGATTTCGTATAGAGGATGTTGTTGAACTAAGTAAAAGTATGTAGCTAAAACTTAAGTCTTTGATGGAATTAGACTAATCAATTGACCCTACTCAAATGTATGTGGCCCCGCCTACGTGTGCATGCATCGATTGTGTGTGAGGATTTCGATGTCTTCAAAAATCGAGGAGAGTTGTCAATTGAATTGGTAATTCCCCTTCCATACTTGTTCTATCTCCTTGCTTTCAGTGAAGATGATTAAGTTTTTGAATCCTAGGGTGTTTAGCTTGGAATGCTGTTTCTTGGATTGGTGTAGCTTGAGCTATGTGGGGATGTTTGATTCCTTTGACATCCAACAAAAAGAGTTTGACTTGCTTTGTTTTTCCCAATGTATGCAATGCCTTGCCATCCCCCCTTGTGATTTATACCTCTTGCCGTGGTGATTAGGAGATGTTAACCTTGTAGTTGAATGAAAGAAAGCTAGGAAAATTTAAACAGACACATTAGGAAAATCCAAACAAACAGAATAGGAAAATCCTATAAATCGAAGAAATAGAAGATAATAATCCATTAGGCTTTGGAGTCTAAAAAAAGCGTTGGGCCATTAAATTTAAACAATCACATTAGGAAAAAAATTGTGTTTAATTTACTCCAATATCTTAAATTATCAGATTATGAATATATGAAAAATATATAAGAATTGAATTTTATATGGATGATGAATTGCTTGGTTAAAAATTATTCGTCCTTTAGTATATTAAGGTTAAAAGATTTTTTTTTTTTTTTTACAAAATGCAAATAAAGTATGACATAAATGCACCAGATTTCATGATTGGAGAGCATGTGGTTTGTGTTTTTTCAAACAAGAATTTTGGGTTTAAAGTTGTGAAGACGTGACCTTTTTCAAAATTAATAACACAATTACGATGTAATGTGCAATTCGAAGTATATTTTAAAATATTTTGTAAGTAATTATCTTATAAGACATTAACAATATTTAGGAAATCAATTCCAATTATATAACATATCATTAGAAAAGGAAAATTATTCAGTAGTCCTATACTACAAATAAATGCATAGTCCCCCTTTCTCACAGAGTAGTGGGTTCTTCCATATTAAATTTAAGGTAGGACCCACCACTCTGTGAGAGAGGGGGACTACGCATTTATTTGTAGTCATAGACTACTTAATAATCACTCGATTAGAAAAATGGTTGATGACAAATGGTAATTAAGGGTTGATTACAATTAATTTTTTTGAAAGAAAGATAAAGAAAAAAATATATATTAAAATTTTGTATCAGTTTATTATGTGTTAAAATTATGAATATATAAAAAATTAGAAATAGTTTACCTCCAACCTAGTTTAGAGGAATCCTCCTCCAATCCACTACTTGGCAAGCAAATAGACCATCTACTTGTACTTTTAGTCACATGACATTTTTAATGAGTCATGTGACTTTTTAAAATATACATACGAATAGTCTATTTGCTTGCCACGTAGTGGGTTGAAAGAGGATTCCTCCAAACTGGGTTAGAGGAAAACTCTATCCTAAAAAATTTTGGATTTATAATATTGGGGGCCTTTTTTTAATTATCCACCAATCAGGGTTCTTTGATTGGTGATGTCGTGGCTAGCAAATCTATTGTGCTGGTTCCCTATGAGCAACTACGCCGATCTTTATATGTTTTGGCCACGTCCGTTTCCGCTCCGAAGAGGAAGGTTTACCACCACTGAACCTCACTAATCCTAGTCCCACTATAAATCAAAGAAATGGAAGATAATAATCCATTAGGCTTTGGAGTCTAAAACACGCGTTGGGCCATTAAATTTAAACAAACACATTAGGAAATGGATTGTGTTTAATTTACTCAAATATTTTAAATTATCATATTATGAATATATGCAGAATATATAAGAATTGAATTTTATATGGATGATGAATTACTTGGTTAAAAATCATTCATCCTTTAGTATATAAAGGTTAAATTTTTATTTTTATTTTTATTTTTTTTACAAAATGCAAATAAAATATGACATAAATGCACCAGAATTAGAGAGCATGCGGTTTATGTTTTTTCAAATAAGAATTTTGGGCTTAAAGTTGTGAAGACGTGATTTTTTTCAAAATTTGTAACACAATTAGAATGTAATGTGCAATTCAAAGTACATTTTAAAATATTTTGCAAATAGTTATCTTATAAGACATTAACAATATTTAGGGAATCAATTTCAATTATATAACATGTCATTAGAAAGGGAAAATTATTCAGTAATACTACAAATAAATGTGTAGTTCCCTCTCTCACAGAGTGGTGGGTCTTACCATAAATTTAATTAATAGGACCCACTATTCATGTGAGAGGGGGATTATACATTTATTTGTAATCCTATACTACTGAATAATCATTCGATTAAAAAGAAGGTTGATGACGAGTGATTATTCAATAATCTAGGACTACAAAAAATGTGTAGTTCCCCTCTCACATGAATGGTGGATCTCACCACATAAATGTGGATCCCACTAATTAAATTCATAATAGGACCCACCATTCATGTAAGAGAGAGACTACTGAATAATTTTCTGTTAATGACAAATGGTAATTAAGGGTTGATTACAATTAATATTTTGAAAGAATTATATAGGAAAAAAATATTAAAATTTCGTATCAGTTTATTATGTGTTAAAATTGTGAATATATAAATAATATTTTGAGTTTATAATATTGAGGCACTTTTTATTGGATAAGGATCCTTTCCATTTAAAATAAAATTGAGACTTTTCATTTCATAGTCTAGATTAAATATCTCAAATCTAATAATATACAGATTGTCACATCATTTAAAATTTTAAATAACGAGACACTTTATACATAATTAGATTTGTGAAATAAAATTTGAATTATGAAATAGACAAATTGAGAGATTTTCAAATAGTGTGAATCCTATTCCTTTTTATTTTATCGGGCCTTAGCTTGAGCGTTCAACACTAATCCTAGTCCCAATGGGACTCGAAGAAAACATATGACAGGTAATTTCAGTGTATATATAGTATACCCTGTTTCACTTAATTATTCTTCCAAGATTTCCAATCCCTTTACACATTCACTCGCTGGGTTTTCTCTGTTTCCGTCCAAGATGATCTTCAAGAAACGCAGGGTCGAAGGAAAGCTAGAGATGACTCTGGTGAACTACGACAAACCAAGCAGCGATGGAGCCTTGAACATGGATTGCGGTGCGTTCTACTTGCCTAAAGACAACCCTCAGAAACCCCAAGGCGAGGACGCTCACTTCATCTGGCCTGAGAAAAAAACCATTGGCGTCGCCGATGGTGTTGGCGGCTGGGCTAAAAAAGGTGTCGACGCCGGAGAATACGCACGGCAACTCATGCATAACGCTGTGATATCGATCCAACAACAACCCAATGGAGGTGTGGAACCCATAAAAGTTTTGGAGGAGGCTTTCTTGAGCACCAAGGAAAAGGGTTCATCAACGGCTTGTATCTTGACATTAAACAAATATGGTTATTTACAAGCTGTTAACGTTGGAGATAGTGGGTTTATGATATTCAGGAACAAGAAGTTTCTGTACAAATCTCCTGTACAACAACATAACTTTAATTGTCCATATCAGTTGGGAAACAATAAGAATAACGATCGGCCATCTTCGGCTAGCGAGGTGAAAGTGGCGGTTATACCGGGAGATATCATAGTTCTCGGCACTGATGGGCTTCTTGACAATATGTGGGCTGAACAAATCGAGGATGAGATCAAGAAGGGAACTTTAGAAGGTGTGAATCCAGAGCAGTTGGCTTGGACTATTGCGGAATTGGCTTTGTATAACTCGATGGATAAATATTTCATTAGCCCTTTTGCAAAAGCCGCTGCCTTGGAAGGAGAGAAGCACAGGGGAGGAAAGATTGATGATATTACGGTTGTTGTTGGGCACATTCTGCCATCAGTTTTAGTTTAGGTGTTCTTTTTTGTTTTACTACTTTTTCTTATTTGTAAAGATGTCCAACATTTGTTTGAGGATTAGGTAGATACTCCAAGAGTCCTATACACCTCGTTTAAAAAAAAATTATTACATTTTATGAATTTGTTAATGGATATATATATACATTTTGGCTATCACCTCATGTTATTTACAATTACTTTTGCAATAATTTGATTAAGCTGCATGATTAGGATCAATTAGTGTTAAACTAGGTAGAGTTTATGACTCTTAATTATTTGGAATAGTCACCTTTTAATTCTCCTCTTATGATAAGCTAGGCTAGAAATTACTTTTTACATTTTCTTTGCAAGCAGTAGCAAAAGCCTTCTTTCAGTCCTTAGATAATCCAATTAGCAATGCTATTTCTGTTCTGCTATAGTGCTCCTAATTGATTCAGTAATTTTGCTACAAATTTCCAACTAGTAGCTGTAGCTTACCATTAACTTTGATATTTATTGCCTAATTAAAACTTGTTCCTTTTTTTATTTTGTTCTTTAACACTCTTCTTGTGGAAATTTCCAACTAGTGGTAGTGGTATGATAGAAACAAGTGTTGCAATAGCTTTGACTTTCGGATAACACTCACCTGTGCTGCTGTGCACAGCTTATATATATAGCACTGCACTGCACCCCTTAATTCTACATACACCTGATTTCTTCCATCACTGCTTTTATTATGGCTCTTAATTACCTATACAAACATCCTCTAACTCACTCCTGCTAACCAAAAACATATAATTGAACTTAAACTTCTTCAATTATCTGGGTAAGACTGCATTTGGTTAATGAATGTTGTTACCCAAACTGTATAATTTGTTAGTGCCAAGTGGATTTCTAGTTTATTTATTTATATATTTTTAATTTAAAAGATAACTGGATTCAGGTCATTTGTGTTAAATGTAAAAAAAAATATCTTATTTACCTAAATCCAATCAATTTAGTGATCAATTTATTTTGATAAACCGATTTTTGTTGGATCAAAAAAACTTTTGAGCCTTACCCTATGTGGTTCAAGTCTCAAGAATTAGGATTGAATTTGCTTATGAAATGGATAGAGGTCAAGTTCAATTCACAACAAAGATTTGATTCTCACAAAGCTTAATTGGTGTATGAAGTAGCATTACATCATTTAAAATATAATTTCTTCAAATACATTGCTTAAACAAATGGTATCTAATTCTAAGTGATATGGTGCTTTCACTGCTTTCTATATTTTAGGATTTACAAAAATTATGTCTATATATTATAGTGTGAATTGATCTATTTCAATGTGGAAAAGGACATGCCAAACTAGTTAGCAGATGTAGTAATTTTATTTCCCGGTGTAGTTTTGAATGTCTTCCTTCACAGACATTTGTGCACATTGCACACTAACTTTCAAGTCAAGTAAAAAAAAGAAAAAAAAACTTCGAAACACTTTTTTCTTTTTTTTGATAAGTTCGAAACACTTATTTTAATGTTATATCTTGGTGCAATTTGATTTGAGTATTTGACCTAAAAACCTAAGGTTTATTATTAATTTTTTTTTTTTCCCTGTGCAAGTTCTGGACTTGTAATGTCTTAATCCCGTTGGAATGCAATATACAAGACAAATCGAGAACAAGTTGTAATCTGAATTTTTGTTTTTGTTTTGTCTTGTTATTACATTTCTAATTTCCAATGTGATAAGGGATTAAACTGTACAAAAGTTATTATCTAAAGTATAAATTTTTAAGGTGAGTTTAGAAATAAGGATAGTTTTAGAGGGGTTATGATTTATGAACTTATGAATTTCTAGTTTTGAGCTAGCAATAAACTCACATTTGGTTGGTTTCTAGCAAAAAAAATAACTGGCATGGCATGTGATTGGTAAGTAAAACAAAACAGCTAAAAATGAGTGTGAGCAATGAGAAGTAGCAAACTTCTCAAATTTTTTACATTTAGTCTCATAGGCTTTTAGACTAGAGCCAGTAAAGAAATAAAAAAAATAAAAAATAATAATAATAATATCAGAACAGAATTGTCCTGTAGTCCTCTCATTTAATACTTCTTAAATTATCAACATCCTTCTTTTAGAATGCAAGATCTTTGGACAAAGCTTCTTCTAAAATCTGAACCCACTGGACATTCATCATACACCAACATTGCAAGTTGATTGAATAGGAGGTATTAGTATTATGCTATAGTGACCTTATTAACATTGATGCAAAAATTCCAAGTTAAAGGAACAACTAAGGTCATGTTAGAATTGCAGAAGCAGACCCACATATTGTATAGCTAAAGTAATGAGATGATAGTTCAGTGAAAGTACAAGAGTGGATTATGTAACAAGAAACCAATAAAAAAGAATCTTGATTTCTTAATTTAAGACCATTTTGAAAACTCTCTTTTTAATATCATTAAAAAATTGCCATTATTCTAGGCAAATTGGAAGTTCTGTTTTACATTTACGTTCATTTACAACAATACCCATATATAAAACAATTAGAGAGAGTAAACTCTATCTGTAGGTGACGCTTCCTAATTGTCCATGAAACTATAGTCAACTTGTCCCCATGTGGCCATGTTTGTATGTGACATTTGACACAAATTGACAAGAGTTTGCAGACCTGAGATAAGAGACAACTAGATAATTAACTGACCAATAAATTTAGTATAAGATAAAAAATTCAACATAGCCCTCACAGTCAAGGACATTGGAAGATCCTAGTAAAACAATATATAACCCCTTGTAGTTGTATAGCACCAAGGATCTTCCAATGTCCTGGCTGTGATATGCCCATGAACAAGAAGACATCTAGTGCTTATTTACTATGATGGAATCAATTCTTGACTCAACATCACAACAACAAAATTTTATTCATGGAATTTAAAAGTGCCACAATTATAGTTGTATAAAATGAGCATGTATTTTGAAGAGAAAATCAGATACACTAATATATAAAATCTTAGTGGAGGCTAAGGCCTTGGACCTGGTCTTGAACAAAATCCAATGCCAAATGATCCCAATGACTTATTAGTGTCACTGTCCGCTTCCGAAGATTGTTTTAATTTTATTCAGCATTAACATTGACTTCCTCAAGACCACATTAGAATCCTACAAACAAACATGTCATGAGAAATAGAATGAATGGAATTCTGGATCTGGTCATACTGAATCCAATTTAATATTGATGCCACATACTAAAAAAGCAACACAAACATGCCCAAAACATAATAATACACGAATTTCCCAATTTGAACCTGGTTTGTTTTATAAAATCCTAATCCTTAAGTTTGAGTTTTTTTTTTTTTTTTTTTAAGTAAAAGTTAATAATCCAAAACGTGTTGGCCCATTAAATTTAAATACTTTGTTGGTCCCTAACGTTTATTCAAGTTGCACGCTTGGTCTTTAACGTTTAAAACGAGTATAAATAGTCTCTAACATTTCAAAATCGTGCACCATTGGTCCTTGCGTTAGTCTCTGTTAACTTTGTGTATATGTAGCTAACAGATTGATAATGTGATCAATTTTTAATTGAGATGGCTTCTTTTTTCTTTTTTTTCATTACAATTAGGTTTTGACATAACATATCCGTTTAAAATCAAATAAAACCCACCTAACTCGATTTTGATTAAAAAAATAAAAACCAATTACCTAAATTAAATTAAACTCTAAAATTAAAACGTGCATCTCGCTTCTCCCTCTTCCTCTCTCTCGCACCATCACTGGTGGATCCATGGATCCCCTTTAATTCTTGCTTCTAGTATCTTTTCTCTCAATCACTATCAATCTCTCCATAATTCTTCTAACACATAGGAACCTTTTATATATGGCCCATAATCGAAACAACTATTTGTAGAAATTAGAACATCAAACCGGAGGTGTGCTAATCTTGAGGAGATGCTAATCTTGTCGCCACACTTTGCTTAATTAGGTTCATCTATGATTACCAAAAAAAAAAATTAGGTTCATATATGTTTCCACATTCTGCTAGAGGAGAAGCAACGCTCATGAACCACTTTTCTTCTTCTTTTCTTTTTTCTTTTTGATTAAAAACCTGTACTTTTCAAAAGCAGCTCAAGAATGAAACTTTTAAGAAAAATTGAGAAATTACCAAGCAATGATTTGTTAGGTATACACATGTGAATGAAAGTCCCACATGGAGAAGTAGTAAAGATGTTAGAGAATTAATATAACATAACTGGGCCTAAATTCATAGGTTTAAACTTTTGGATAAAGTGGTATCCCTATGTGTTATATTAACTCCTTAATTAAAGACTCCCTAAGATGTTATTTCCCCAACAAATGGTATGAGAGCCTATAGTAATGTGCGGCAAGGTTATGAAAGTTCCTTTTGCAGTTGAAGCAGGGACAGGGTGCGTGTACTTGGAGCCCACGCAACGATCTTGGAAAAAGCCCTAACAAAGAGAGTTGCCAATGGGTTTGAACAATGACGCAGTGCAAGGTTCCCATGAATGATATAACCCACACAAGTATACATCGCACAAGGCAAGCCCAATAAAGCCCACACAACAATCTTGGAAAAAGACCCATCGCACATGGCAAGCCCAATAAATCCCACACAACGAAGAGAGTTTCCAATGGGTTTGAACAATGACGCGGCGCAAGGTTTCCATAAATACGAGGTTCCCATGAATAAGAGTGTAGGGATGACACGTGTTCATGGATGGCATATGAGAGGCCCATGGATGATGCGCAAGAGAAAGAAAAAGCCCATAGGCATGGGGGAGTTAGTAGGACTTATTCGTGGCCCAAGAAAAGAGGTCTCCCATGAATAAGAGTGCGGGGATGACACATGTTCATGAATGGCGTACGAGAGGTGACTCACACGTGAGGGGGAGATTGTTGGGTGTGAGTGGAAGTCCCACATGGAGAAGGAGTAAAGATATTGAGGAATTAATATAACATAACTAGGCCTAAACCTATAGGTTTAAGCTTTTGGGTAAAATGGTGTCTCCAACATGATTGAATCATAAACTTTGCTCTCACAATCCTGTGTGACGGTGTGAGTTTGTTAATAACTTTTCAAGAGGAACAGAAGCAACTCTGTCATGAACCGCTTTAGAGTTCGCAATATTTCTGTCAGCCAATTGTAGAATCTATGATGGCGAAATATTAGCACAGTCATCAGAACCCAGAAGATTTGGAAGTAAACAAAAATTTAAATAAATAAATAAATAATTGAATTCACACTCAAATTTAATTTAGACGCAAATTTAATTTTGAAATCTGGGTTTTTTAACAGGTTTTGTGGGTTTTATTTGATTTTAAATAGGGATGCTATGTCAAATCCTAATAATAATGAAAAAAAAAATACCACCTCAATTAAAAATTGACCACGTCATTAATTTGTTAGTTATATATTCACAAAGTTAATAAAGACTAATAGAATGATCAATGATACAAGATTTTGAAACATTAAAGACTATTTCTGCTCGTTTTAAACGTTAGGGACCAAACATATAACTTCGGTAAGTAAAGGACTAAGATTGTATTTAACCTTTAAAGTTAAACAAAACACGTTAGGAAACGGAAGCATTACTAATCCCAGTCCCACTAGAAAACATATAGTCGGTCTTTACTGTATATAAATTATAACTCAAACCTTGCTATCCCCTTTCACTTTGATTCTGATTCTCGCACTTTTTCTTCCAAGAGTTCCAATCTGTTTCCATCCCTTTACACATTTACTCGTTGGGTTTTCTCTGTTGACTGTGGTGATGCACAACAAAGCAAGTGGCGAAGGAGCCTTGAAGATGGCTTGTGGTGCATTCTACTTGCCTAAACGCAACATTCAAAAGCCTGAGGACGCTCACTTTATCTATGCAGGGACCATGGGTGTTGCCGATGGTGTCGGCGGCTGGGCTGAAAAGGGTGTTGATGCCAGAGAATATGCGCGGCAACTCATGCGTAACGCCATGATATCGATCCAACAACGACACAATAGAGGTGTGGAACCGAGAAAAGTTTTGGAGGAGGCTTTCTTGAGCACCAAGGCAAAGGGTTCGTCCACTGCATGTATCTTGACGCTAAATAAATGTGGTTATTTACATGCTGTTAACGTTGGAGACAGTGGGTTTATGATATTCAGGAACAAGAAGCTCATGTACAAATCCCCTGTACAACAACATAACTTTAATTGTCCCTATCAGTTGGGAAACCATAAGAATAGCGATCGGCCGTGTTCGGCTACCGAGGTGAAAGTGGAGGTTGTACCGGGAGACATCATAGTTCTCGGCACTGATGGGCTTATGGACAATATGTACACTGAAGAAATCGAGGATGAGATCAAGAAGACTACTTTAGAATGTGTGAATCCAAAGCAGTTGGCTTGGACTATTGCAGAATTGGCTTTATATAACTCGATGAATAAATATTTTCTTAGCCCTTTTGCAAAAGCCTCTGAATTGGCAGGAAAGAAGCGAATGGGAGGAAAGATTGATGATATTACGGTTGCTGTTGGGCACATTCTGCCCTGAATTTTAGTTTAGGTCTTCTGTTTTGTTTTAGTACTTTTTCTTATTTGTTAAGATGTCCAACGAGGATTATGCTATTTAATGAATGACTCTCTTTGCTAGAAAATGCTTGATATATATTATACATTTCAGTCAATTACTTTAAGCTGCATGACTGGGATCAATCAGTGTTAGATTAGGTAGAGTTTATGACTCTTAATTTTTTGTAATTGTCACCTTTCAATTCTCCATCTGTGATAAGCTAGGCTAGATATTACTGTTTACATCCTCTTTCCAAGCAGTTGCAAAAGCCATGTTCAGTCCTTATATAATCCAAAGTGGCACTGCTATTTATGTTCTGATACAGTGCTCCTAATTGGATCTGTAATTTTGCTGAAAATTTCCAACCAGTAGTTGTAGCTTACCATCAACTTTGATATTTTTTGGTTAATTAAGGCTTGCTCCTTTTCTTATTTTGTTCCTTAACACTCTAGTTGTGGAAATTTCCAACCAGTGGCATGATAGAAACAAGTGTGCTATGTAGAACTATATATTATAAGTTGCATGCACACATATATGACCATGTTAATAAAACGCAGCAATTCAGTCCTTCGAGGGGCATTAGACAGGGGGATCTCTTGTCCCCATACTTATTCATATTGTGTCAGGAAGTCTTGACAAGACTGATCGACAAAGAGCATTTGGAGGGCAGAATCACTGGGGTTAAACTTAATATTGGAGGGCCAGCCTGGACTCATGTGATGTTTGCGGATTATATAATGCTTTTCTCTAAAGCAAATATAAGAGAAGTGTTAGCACTAAACGAATGCATAGATAAATATTGCCAATGGTGAACCGTGATAAATCAGGTTTGATTTTCTCCAAGTTTGTTCAGAAGCCTAAAGAAAGAGAGTTGAAATCAGTGATGCAAATGAAGAAACTGAAAGAAGATACAGTCTACTTAGGAGCCCCCCTCTTCCTCACTAACAACAGATCAAGAGATTTTAAATTTCTCCGAGACAAACTTGAAGCTAGATTGAAGGGTTGGAGGAGTAAAAATCTCTCTTGGGCTGGCAGGATTACAATGATCAAATCTGTAGCTCAAGCTCTCTACCCACTTATACAATGTCAACTTTTGAGTTACCAAAGAAGATCTGTGACAACCTCGATGCCCAAATGCGCAGATTTTGGTGGAATCCAAAATCCCAAGGGGGAAGATAGGTAGCATGGAAGGCATTGGAGCAGTTGTGCCAACCAAAGGAAAAAGGAGGTCTTGGATTCAGATAAAGACATGAATTTAATAAAGCCTTAGTTGCTAAGCTTGCTTGGATGGTTGCCAGTAAAAGTGAGAACTTATGTATTCGGGTTCTACGCAGCAAGTACCGGGTTCGGGAAAATTGGCTGAGAAAGGAAAGCAGTAAAAATGGGTCTACAATCTGGAAAGCCATCGAAAAAGAAAAGCCTTAGATTGAAAATGGGGCATGTTACTTAGTTGGAGATGGGAAATCCATTGATGTATGGCGGGATCCGTGGATCCCTTGGGTTGAAGGGTTTAAACCAAAGCCTAAAGATAATTCGATAAGCTTAAACCCATGGCAGTGAATAGTCTAATTAACCATGCCTCAAAAGAATGGAATACAAGCCTCTTACTGGACCTCTTTGATGATATTTCAGTTGCTGCAATTTGAAAGATTCGAGTCCCCATTTTTCCAACCAAAGATAAACTTACTTGGGTTAAGGATTCAAAGGGTATTTCTCTACTGAGTCAGCTCACCAGGCTATTCAAGAGCACCGTTCCCAACCAAGTGTGGATATCCAATGGAAGCAACTGTGGAAAATGAAAATGCATGAAAGAATAAAATGCTTGTGTGGAGAATAGGGACTAATATTCTACCAACAAGAACCAAAGTAGCTACCAGAGTGGACCCTATTGACACAAGCTGTCCACTTTGCTGTGAGGAAAAAGAAACAAGTGCCCATCTATTTTTCAAATGTCCTGTGGCTAAGGCAATTTGGTTTGGATGCCAGTGAGGAATTAGAGTGGACAACTTAGTTGTTGATTCTTGTTCTGACATTGCCAACCTCGTCATCAATCCTCCTCCCGATGTCAATCCAAAGGTAAGCTTCATGAGATCTTTACAAATTGCTCTTACATTGGAATCTATCTGGTTGCTGCGAAATCATGTCGTGCATAATGGGGATCATATTAAGATTCTAGCTCACACTAAAGCAATAGAACACAGATTTTTTGAGAGCATGAAGATGGCTTCACAAGACGTAGAGAAAACAACAACTCCATATCATCCGTGGTCCTGACCCCCCAGGACTTATCAAATTGAATGTTAATGCTGCAATCACAAACGATGCCTCCTGGATACCAGTTGTTGCCCGTGATGAAAATGGTAATTTGCTGGGATTGTGGGCTAAAGATTTAGAGCTGTGCGACCCCCTGATCGCTGAAGCTTCAGCAATCCTTTGTGCAATTTAGTTAGCCCAAGCAGTAAATTATCAAAATATTGTCATTGAGGGAGATGCTAAAATTTGTATTGACACTTCTGTTGGGGACCTCTGTGTTTAGCTCATGGATGATTACTTCCATTTGTAATGATATTTTAGAACTTAGTAAGGTTTTTAGGAGCTGTAACTTTTGCTGGGTTAAAAGAGAGGCTAATGTTGTGGTGCATTCTTTAGCCAAAGCTGCAGCTCTAAGCTCTTTAAGTTTTAATTGTAATTTTCCTGCTATCCCACCTTCTGTTTGTTTGGGAGACTTTGAGCAAGGATAGCCTTGTTTCCTTTGGTTAATGAAAGTATTGTTTTAGCAAAAAAATTGTTTATAAAAATGTATATTCTAACATTAACTATTAATTGCGACCCCCTGATCGCTGAATCTTCAGCAATCCTTTGCGCATTTGATTTATGTTAGCCCTAATTTAATTTAATTTTGTTTTCATTAGTTAACCTAACCTATTTACTATAACTATCATAGAATTGGATTGACTCGTAAGTTTTAAGTTCAGTTCTTATTATGTTAGTAAGCCTAAATGCACATGAGGACAAAAAATAAAACAAAGAGGCATAAATCATTAAATTGACTTGTGGGTTCAGTTAGCTTAACTGGTAAGGTCACTTTCTCGAGCAAGGGTTAGGTTCGAATCCCACCTACACCAAGAACCAATTGGTGTCTTGGCCTGATGGTAGGAGCAATCATATGGTGTGAAAAAAATTAACTTAACTAATCGATAGTAAGAGGGTTGAATTGGAGAGGATAATGTTAGATTACATTAAAGAGGGTGGAAAAAATAATTAATTCCATTTGTAATGTTATTTTAGAACTTAGTAAGGTTTTTAGGAGCTGTAACTTTTGTTGGGTTAAAAGATGATGGCTACTTGTTCATGTTGATCATTAAACAACCTGGTTCAAAATTGCATTCTTTAGTCACCAAGCTGCAGCTCTAAGCATCTTTAAGATTTTTTTAGGTTTCATTGTAATTTAAAGTAGAAAAGATGACAGAACAGTAATAGAACATGTTAGGGTGGACAGCCAAAAGCAGAGAAGCAGCCCACGCCATGGAATGACAGAATCAAATGCAACCAATCACAACACGAGTTGTGGATCTCCCACGACCCCATTCTAATGGTAATGACTTCCCTCCCATTCTTTTCATTTCCTTCACCTCTCAAATATCTCTAGCCTTATATTTAAACTTCATGGATATTGAGACAACCTCATCAGATATGACAACATCAACTGATAAAAAGAACCTGGATATAGATAAGTAGCAGGAGTCCACAAATACCGAAACTATACAATTAGATAAGTGATAAACTTCCAAGAGTAATGTATATCTATCTAAGTCATATCTCTCAATCTTTGTAAACATTCTCATATATATGTAAAGAAAGTTCCTAATAATTAAACAAGAAGCAGGAACAATTCTTGATCTTTATTATTTACTGTAAGCAGACTTTATAATGGAAATTAACCAAATATAATATATATTTTTATATACATACAAGACCAACAGATTGATTAGGCTTCCAGAACCAGCATTTCCACTTTCAGTTAAATAGTTGTTGTATTGGGCCGGCCAACATGGCTGGTACTGTTGCTGATTCTTTTTTCTTACAATTTTTTTTTTTTACTCCATAAACAATTCCAATGCACATGAAAAAACACAGATTAAAAATTGTAAAATATTAGTAGAAGTTGCACAGTAAACCAATCCCTAGACACCGAGAAATCCCAAAAATTCATAACTTCAGCAACCCAACAAAGGCAGATTAGACACAAACAACAATAAACCTGTTAAAGATAAAAAATAAGAAAAAGATAGACTCACCTCAGAGGGAAACAAATGAGCTATTCTTGGCCCGCCTTTGGTGACTTGTACTGAGGTGCAGAGAAAACAATTAGAAATCCAAATATATATAACCCTAATTGGTTGCAATGGGTGGCAATTGAAGGGTCTGTAACTGATGATTAAATGAGGAGAGGAAGAGCCGGAAGAGAAAGCGTACGGTTGGCGCCTGGCGGTAGATGAGGAGTTGAGAGAGAGAGAATGAAAGGGAAAAAATAAAAATTAATGGGAAAATATAAGCCAAGAAAAAACAATTATAAGAAATGTATGAAAATTTATGGAAATCTGACCAGGTTTTTAAAAATTTACTATTATATTATAGATAGATTAGATATATTTAATATATATATTACTATTAAAGAAAAAAAATGTCAAATCTAATAGTTTAATAATAGAATAAAATTTAAATTCAATTAAAATAAAATATATATTAAAATAATGGGTTAAAAATTTACATAGTACATATACGAGGTTAATAAAAAATCAAACTGTTTTGAATCTTGATAAAAAAAAAAAAAACTCGCGTTTGACATGTGACTAATAAAAAGAAAAGAAAAATAGGGATGCAAATAATTCAAAGTTGAAAACATGAAAGATAAAATGGGTATAACACTAAAAACTAATCAAACTTGGGGTTGTTTCGAAAATAAAGAAAATCAAGCAGAGGAAATAAATAAGGAAAAAGTAGAGGAATTTCGTGCAAAACAAATCAAACCCATCAAAATTCAAAGCAAAACCCCACCACTCTTGACTGTCTGTCTGGTGTCTACTCTTCTCTTCTCCCCCACACTTCTCAAAAACAAAAATCAAAAGCATAAAAAACACACACTCTCATCAAAGAAAAAAAAAAAGACCAAGACCAAGACCAAAACCAAAAACACAAAAAACACAAAAACAGTAACCATGTCCTTGACAACATCACCAGAAATGGTTGTCAAGAACCGGTTCTTAGGGTTCTTGATATGGCACTCCATTCCCTCCACCGCCACCTTCCTCTTCTTCAAAACCTTCTTCATCTCCACCATCACCTTCTTACTACTACTACTACTTCTACTAGTAGTAGAAGCAGAAACCCATTACTCTCTTATGCTCCATCACTCATTTCAATCCTCACTTTCTTCACATTCCATCTCTCTCAGCTACTCTTCTCTGCCTCTCTCTCTTTAATCTCCTCCCCTTATCCCCACCGCCCTGCTTACCCTTTTGAGCTCATACTCGGCCTCGTCCGCTTCTTTCTCATCTCCGACTCGTCGGCTTCGGTCTCCGCCGAATTTCGGACCCGGGCCAAGGTTTCTCTGAGCTTCGTGTTGTTTGTTTCAGCCTGTGCTGTTTCAGGGTTTGTGGGGTTGGTGTCTGTGTGTTGGGTCAAAGCTAGTGGCTTTGATGGAGAGTGGCTGATTGGCAAAGTGGGGATCATAGGTTTTGTTCTTGGTTTGCTTTACGGCTCCTTTTATGTTTATAAGCACAGATGGGTTTTGGAGTTTCCCATTATTCAGGTAGAAAAGTTTACAACTTTTTCATTGATTTTGTTATTACTTGGTGTTTCTATGTTGTGTTGGTTTCAGAAATAATTGGGTTTTGGATGTTATTGTTTTTGATATGCTAAATTAAATGGAAATGTATTGGTTATATACTGTCAAAAGAGTGTTATAATAAATTAAATGTTGGAATACTGCTTGCAGGTTTTGGTTCTGATTGTAGGATGTATATTCCTCTAAGCTTTGGAAATTTATCAGAGGAACTGATTATATATTCTTCAAATTACCAAAGAGTCTTGTGGGCAATGCCAGTAAATTATGAATGCCTATCTAGTATTGGGTTGTGCTGCACTAAAATTTTCATGTTTTTAATATGGTGCTTAAGTTTTGGTGTTACTAAGACTATGTATGCATGCATCATCTTAAAATAATTCTCTCGTGGCGATATGGGTCAAATTTCAGGCTAGAGTGATGTTCTGATCAGTAAATGCTACCACTTGCACCTATTGATGTTGCTTTATGCTTTCCTTTTGTTAGTGATTGAAAGAAACTTGGTGCTTTTCTAATTTTCTGTCATTATTTGATTACAAGAGTGTCCAGGTATTGCTCAAAACATATGATTGTGAAACTCTAAACATCAGGTTTACTCTTGTGTTGAAGAGCCTGTTAGTCAGCAGCATGGCTAAATCAAGTTCTTTTCTAGTTGAGAATTTTATGTTTGCCCATTTGGCACAGCTGTTTGAAACCGCACTTTTTCAAAGTACAAACTTTTTGAATCTCACTTTCTCTAGGTAAGGCTTTATCAAACAATCCATTTTCGAAAAGCTGAAAAAATATGCTGTACCAAATGGTAGTCATCTAGAGCTATAAATTAGATAGTCATTTTATTCTCCGAGTGTGTTTCTTTTTAATTATGAGACTCATGGCCTCTACTTTTGATTGCTTGTTGTAACAGCGTCCACCTTTCTTCAGCTTCAAGATGGGACTCCCTTCAGCTATTACACGGGCTTTGAAGCTTTCGGGCGTGACTTACCTATTTTCAGCTGTTCTAGGAGCAATTCTGTCTGGTCGGTTTAAGAGCCAGGGTACAATGAGAAAGTTCATAGCCGAGCAAATCATCTTTTGCATTGGGAGTTTTGCAGTGTTTCTCTGCTGGGAATTAAGTCACCATTTACATCGGGTATTGTTTAATTGTAAATTTTCTTGTTAGTATCACCACGCATTTCATATAATTGCAATATCCATTGATGTTCATATCATTTAATTGTTCCATTGTTGTTAATCCTCATTGCATATCATGTCATGTATATGATTCTTCAAAATAAAATAGTTAAGAGTAGATCATGTCTTGCATGTTGTATTATCCCTGATCAATGCCCTCACTTTCATTCCATCTTTCTTCTGCTGGACGAAAAGAATAATACAAGGCATAAAAAAGGGAAAAACTGTAATTATGGCTGAAAAAGCTCAAGCTTTATATGGCTAATATCTATTTAACTGTTTGCTAGAATAGCAGTTTTATAAGTTGGATATACATTGATTTATTTATTTTTTTCATGGCTCTATTAGTGTTTTGAAGGGACAGAAAGAACACATGTACTTATTAAGAGAGGAACAAGGAGAACATAAGTAAGAAAAGCATTTTAGGTTTATCAAACTTTCATCATTATATCATCTTCTTAGCCCTTTTCCTGTGATGTTTAGTTATTTATTTATTTTCTAATCAATTCTTTAAATGCTGCCAAATTTTATGTTATATATGCAGCAGGGGCACTTGTCTATCACTTCAGTGCTCCATTGAGATGCAGTAGACTCGCATATTTTATCATCTCAATTTCTTATATAATGTATTACATACCATCTCAAATTAATGTTTGTTATTACTGTATACTTGGGCGTTAGCTCTTCTTTTTCTTTTAAGGTAATCTCTCAAAGAATGTGTTCTGCTGAATTGAATTTTGCCAGAATGTATTCTACTAGACTTCAAAATGCAAATACAGTATAGTTACCAAATGTTAACTTACTATCTTATCCTTGTTTCAACATGCTTGTGTATTGTACTTGTACCCTGTTGGGTGTCCATACATCCCACTGCTGTATTATTTAGCTAACTTTTATTCTATTGTAAATTGAACTTTCATCCTCAACGTCATTTATGGTTATGTGTACATCTCCTTATCCCTGTATAACTTCCATACCTGTAAAGCAAATCCTTTTTATCTTTTAACAGCAAGACCTTTAATCAAACATATCTAGCTTGTTGCTTTTGATAGAGAGTTAATGAAAACTTAGTTGCAAAAGGAACACTCGAACAACTGCATTTTGGCATATACTCTTCTAATAACATTTTCGTACTCATTAATAATCACAAAAACATATATCTCCTCTTCTCTCTAATCCTTAATGGGTGAGAACTTCCGTGTGTATAGCACCTGTCACGGTGAATCGTTTATTTATTTATTTTTATTCCAGCAATTTCTGTCTTCATATCCTCCCCGTGATCTTTAAAAGTCGGTCGTTAATTGTTTGAAACCATGTGGCAATATAGGTGCTACATACAAAGAGGTTCACATTTGCACCACCCAAAGGGTCAGCAGCAGCAGAAACAAATCCAAGTGAGCATCTCCTTGCAGCCCTGGAGGAGAGCAACCCAAGTTCTCTTCTACAATATCTTGCATATCTTGATCTCTGTATGGTTTGTGAGAATAATGTTGATTCGTGGAGACGAGCTGCCTTTTTTGAAGAAACGGGTGAGACTTACAAAAGAGTTATAGCTGTATGCTTGAGGCCTTTGGAAAAGCTTGCATCAAAGTTGGCTGAAGGTTTGGAAAGTTCTGTTGACAAAAACTCCCAGCTGTCCAAGCAGTTACGCTCGCCAACTGACTCACGTCTGGAATCTAAGTATTGCGAACCACTGAACAACTTTCAGGTACACAACACTGGTGCTTACACTTGTGGATGTATGCATGCATAAGTGTGTGTGTGTGTGCATTATTTGTTGAAGCTTGCGTCATGATATCTTGTCCTGAATAGATTACTTTTATGCAGACTTCTTTTTTATTTTAACTCACCTGGGCTTACCCATGGGCAAGTATATGACTGCTCTGCTACCATTCTACCTTTCTCTATTAAAGTGTTATATCTTCAAGCAAGTCGTCAAATAAAGTAGTGCTGTGCAGTGTTTTTGTAGTAGAATTCTAGGAGAATTCCTTATAATGATTTATTATTGCTGAGCGCCCTATGTAACACAAATTTCAATTCTTTCTAATCTGTGTGCTGCAAATGTAACACAGACACAGGTGTCAACTCCAACTTGGACTTTCAGATCTGCAATGGACAGATCTCTTTACTAGATGCATGGATGGGGACATGACTAAAAATAGATGAGTTTTGTGATTAATATGTAATGAACACTAATATCATACATATAAGTAATAAGATTCTATTAAAAAACAAAAGGTTGAAGCCCTAGTACACGGAAAGTATACAAGAAGTATGCAGAAAGAAAGAATTCATGGTGAACCAATATAAAATTTTAATTTCAGCTTTGTAGTAATGGGATAAAGACACCTTGTTTGAAAAAGGTTTGGCACTGGCATCAGGGGGAAATCTTTTTGCCTTAGTGTCTGGAACATAAACGAAGGTGTCATTCTACCAATTTCTGGCATTGTTGGACTTTGTTTTCCAACCAAAGTGATAATGCTATATATTTTCATAATTATGTACTTGATACCTCCTAATCTTAAGCAGGAGCCAATTATGTTTTTGCTTTCATCTCCTCTAAAGGATTGGCTTGCTTTCAGGGTTAGCTTTTCCATACCCATATCAGTCAGATTTTCCAAGGAAAAAGGTATATGTGAGGTTCTGTAAAGATTGACCAGGACTTTGTGCATTTCTCTGAGTATCAAAAAGTGAGGAGTCTGGTATAAGTTGATTAAAGCTCTTATTGGTCTGGAACATAAACGAAAGTGTTTATCACAGAGAGCACCTTCTCAAAACTCATTTAGATTGTTTTCCATGTGGCTCTAAACTCCTTGAGATTAGAGAATACATGCCATCATCTTCAATAAGATTTTAGCTGTGGTGGATACTAATTAAAAAGAACAAGAAGAGAGAGTTGTGCTGGGTACCGTTCGAAAGATCTTTCTTTTCCTTTATTTGTGCTCTTGGGGATGTTACTTCAATAAAATGTTAGTTGTGGTGGATACTTCTTAATTTGGGATCGAAGCTTTTGAGGGAAATGTGTTAAGAGGGTGGGATTTGTTCTTGTGTCTCGAGATATTGAAACCATTGGAGATTGTTGAGAATTAGGATTGTCCTTTGAAGATAAGGAGGGGGATGATGCGAAATTATTTGATATCATCCTATGCTTTTGAAATGAATGCAATGTGAAAAAAAAAAAAAATCAAATGCCATTTTTTTTTTCCAGCTTTATTGAGCAATTGTTGTGCTGAAAATCTACCTTATAATTTTGTTCATTTAGAATGTCACTTAGTTTCGGTGGATGATAGGAAAAAGAGGACTGTTAATGTTGTTATGTCCATAATTTTTAGGTTGTCTGTTGCTTTAGGATGGGAAGTAGTGGTGTTTATGAGCAATTGACCACCAGAGTGCATGTCTTTTGAAAGTTGATATACCATTGTCATTGACTGAAAAATGCTGATCCATGGGCCTGCAGTTGCCTTATGGGAGACCTGTTTGTACACACGCACTCAATGGGCATTGAACCCAAGATCTCACCCTCCACCTTGCACTTATAAGGGGATGAGGTGCCAGTTTAGCCAAAGCTCTTCTAGGCAGTAGATCTGATAATATCTATAATGTCATTTTAGATATTAAAAAAAACTGTGGAAATGGGTTGCCCTTACCTCGCGGGCTGACCTGGGCACTTAAGATCACATTCATTGAAATCTTCAATGGTTCCCAGTTAGGAATCTTCTATACATTAGATCTGCGTGATTGATCAACCACTCTGTCATTTAGATGTTGGAAAATATGGTGATTATCTCATTTCTTAGCATAAGCACATAATGTTTTGGTTTGTGTGTGTGTGTGTGTGTGCGCACACAGTCGTGCATGCTGATGCACATAGTTTTTTTTTTTAAAATTCTATCTGAATTGACGTCGACTTTGTTAACTTCATTTGCTGTTCTCTATTGGTGAACATCCTTGTAATGCACGTCATCTTTCCCTCTGTATACAAACAGATATGCATACACTAGGTCATAGCTATAAATCTCATAATTAAAAAAAAAAAAAAAATTAATCTAGGTTTTAGTGACTCTTATATACTTTTCATTTATATTGGGTTTAGAAATACATGAACATGTCAGCTAACATCTGTCAAAAGTATGATTCATATTACAACTTAATCATGGAAACTTTTTATGCAGCTATTTGCATAATGATAATACCTAATGATGGACACTTCTTTATGCAGCTATGTGCATGGTGTGCCAGGACGGTTGCCTCACTGACTGCCTGCTCACACAGAGAGGATAGGTTCGGGGTTGCTCAGCTCTCTGGTAGTAATGCTGCAGTCATTTCAGCTCTGTTATCTTGCCTTCTTGCTGTTGAGACATTCATGGGGAAGAAGACCAACATTCAATCCCCATCTCATTTGATGGGGCCAGCTGCAATTAAATGGGCAACATTAAGCACAGGAAGAATAGACAGTGCAGTGGGTAAAAAGAGAGGTGGCCCTCTACATTCAAAAGCATATGCCATTGCTGATGTTCTGAGGACCTCAATCTACCAAGTTGTGTCTGCTTTCCATGATGACATGCTGAATAGTGCTAAAGCTGGACTTCTTGAGAAGGATTGGGTCATCAGTGGCAAGCCTCTTTTTGGCAGTCGCGAGCTTCTGATGCAAAAATTGCGTCTCTTCCTGGATTTTCGAGCTAGCTAACTGCTTATTTGCCCAGGTTTGAACAACCTACCTTTTCTTTTTTTTTTGTCCCCATTTGTGAACTTTTCTTAAGCATAGCACAGATGAAGAGGCAGTTTTGTTTGTTAATCCAGAAAAGCTATGGCCGGAATATAAAGAGAGAATGTCGATTTTGCTTATAAGATATATCAAAGAAAATTCTATGATTTAAGTTGTATTATTAATAGGGCACACTTGGATATCATTGAGTTAATGATCTTTCACCAATTCAAGGTTTCAATTGGCTCAAAGGGTGAGACATGGCTTGGACACCTACATATTTACTTAGTAAACAATGGGAAACCAAATGGTCAGATTATTTAGACCTGTATATAGGCAATGCAGCCTTCCCCTTTGGAGGTTAACAATGCTTCAAAATTGTCATGGCATAGTGAGTGGTTTTAGATCCTCTTGCCTTTTGACATCCTGGAACACTCTTCATCTTCTTCTTACCCTTACCCTTCTTCCTTCCTAGTAGTTAATTTCATTCTTTTTGTTAGTAGTGTAGTCAACTATGAGGCCCTATATATATCTATATATATTATTCATGAAGATTTTTTTTTACTTTTATTTATGAATAGAGTTTATGTTTGGAGGAATCTCATTATTACATGATGATTCATAAAATCATCTATATGTATTATTTGAAAATGTAACGTGACTAAAAATACATAAACAGTTAGATCCTTTTTAAAACAGTGATTGCAACAAACGTGAGTGACTCGAGTGTATAATTTTTATTAGGGAAAAATATAATTTGTATTTAATATAATCAAGAAGGGTCAAGGATGTCTAGATGGTATTGGTATTGGTATTTAGTATCAGTTTTGTGGGTCCTCTTTGATGCAAGAGGTGGAGACATTTTACTCTTTCCTTGTTAGAAAATAGAGGCTTTCACAACTTCAGAAGTTCAGAATAGTTTGTTCGATTCAAATTGTTTTGTGCAATTGAGTAATTGACTGGGTGTCTGGGTTGCTTAGGGTAAAAAAATAAGTAACTGACTGAATGCGTCCACATTTGGGGAAGTTGGTATGCCAAGGTGTACGTGTTGAAAGTCAAACTGGCTTGCTTGTTGATGCAGCTTGTCTACCTATGCTGTATATTATATTCCTTCGTCTTGTACCAGTTGGAAGCATTTTTATGGTACTAACTGAATTACTTAATTACTTCTTCTTGTGATAAATATTATCAACCCATGCCATTATTGGTGAAGGTGAACTAAACACAGCAACTGATAGGATCAAATGCTCAAATTGGTATTAAGCAGTATAGAATAAGTTGACAAAATGATCGTTATGACACAATTCTTCGTTAAAATATGACAATTGACAACAAAGCTTTTTATAAAAGAATACTTTTGCTGAATTTGATTTTTATTCTTCAAATTCAAAGTATGATTCAATAGTTTATTTTTCAGTTTTTTGAAAATAGAATTGTTTAAAAAAAAAATAGTACTTCAAAAAAGTGTGGTTTAAAATCAACAAGAATCAAAGAATGTGCTATTTCATTTTATAAAAGGTGGGACTGGATATTGCAATGGATTGAATTTTTTTACCAATGAGAACTATTTTGCCAACTTTGCAACCAAACCAAATTATGAATTGGCAATCTTGATATTTTTCGTAACAAGAAGGGTATGATTTGGACACTTGGTCGTGCAGAGATGATCAAATGAATAATTCAATTCAATAGCACCTTAACCCAATTGACACTAAAATAATGAGTCAAGGTTTTAATATTTCATAGTCTAAGACTCCGCGTGGCAAATCTTCCAAGACCAAGCAAGCTCGTTAAGCCTAAAAAGTCAAAAATCCCAATTATATATATATGCCTCTCTCCTTCACTTTCCCTCACTCAACCTTAATCTTCATCCATCAAATTCCAAGCATTTCCAGTTCCAGGTTGATCTACTTGGCAATTTGAACACAATTATTCATCATGGCACTATCAACAATGATCTATAACCATCTTCCTACCTCTCAACACAGCATCAACAGGCTCTCCATAATCCATTCTCATCAAGAAGTTGCTCTTGATAGGCCACAAACAAAAACATCTAACCCGGCTTTACGTCTAACCGAGTCACTCTCACACCTCCTCCACCTCCATCTTGAAACTCCTCCTAAAACCAATCTTCACCAATCCAATTGGAACTTATATAGTGAAGAGAAACACTCTACTCCAACAATTTCTCCTAAGGAGGTCATAGCCCAAAAGTGGCATGACATGCAAGTTTCCTCGGATTGGGACAATCTTTTGGACCCTCTTCATCCTTGGCTCCGAAGAGAAATTATCAAATATGGAGAATTTGCACAAGCAACATATGATGCTTTTGATTTTGATTCTTTCTCGGAGTATTGTGGGAGCTGCAGGTACAATTGTAACAAGTTATTCGAAAAATTAGGCCTAAGTAGAAATGGTTATAAGGTTAGTAAGTATATTTATGCCATGTCACATGTAAATATGCCTCAATGGTTGGAGAGGTCAAATTTGGTGGACACGTGGAGCAAAGATTCCAATTGGATGGGCTACGTGGCGGTTAGTGATGACAAGGAGACAAGTAGGATTGGTCGGAGAGATATCGTGGTGGCGTGGCGTGGAACTGTGGCGCCCACGGAGTGGTTCGAAGATATGCAAAGGAAGCTAGAGTCATTTGGGCATGGGGATGCCAAGGTTGAACATGGATTTCTTAGTATTTACACTTCTAAGAATGACTCTACTAGGTACAACAAATCTAGTGCCTCGGATCAAGTCATGAAAGAAGTGACAAGGCTTGTAGAATTGTATAGAAAAAAGGGTGAACAAGTTAGCCTTACAATTACTGGACATAGCTTGGGTGGTGCATTGGCTCTACTCAATGCTTATGAAGCTGCATCCACTATTCCCAGCCTTCCAATTAGTGTTATTTCCTTTGGTGCACCAAGGGTTGGTAACATTGCTTTCCGAGATGAGCTTCACCAATTGGGAGTTAAATCCTTGAGGATGGTAATTAAGCAAGACATAGTACCTCGAATGCCAGGGCTTGTTTTTAATGAGAGTTTACAAAAATTTGATGATATAACTGGGACATTAAATTGGGTTTACACCCATGTTGGAGCCGAATTGAAACTCGATGTTCATTCGTCACGTTATCTCAAACATGGATTCAATTTGCCTGGCTTCCATAGCCTTGAGACATATCTTCATCTTATAGATGGGTTTGTTAGTACTAGCTCAACATTTCGGTTAGATGCTAGGAGGGATGTGGCTTTAGTGAACAAGGCATGTGACATGTTGGTGGATGAGCTTAGGATCCCACATTGTTGGTACCAAATGGCCAATAAGGGATTAGTTTGTAATGCTCATGGTAGATGGGTAAAACCAAAGAGAGATATAGATGACATACCTTCACCTCGTGTGGAAGAAAATAATGTCCATGCTCTTGAAGCTGGGATGCAAACACAAGATGTACTTAAACCACTATATAGTGTTTAATTGGACTCTTACATTGTTCTCTAATACTTACGTTAGTACATGTTATGATCTTCAAAATTAAGCCTTCCAATTATAATCTAGCATGCGGAGCTAGAGACTCATCACTATAATTTTTAAGAAGATGGAACACCATTTAATTTTCATGAGGTCAACTAAAAGTCAAAAAAGCTTATATGGTACAATATATGATGAAACATGTAAACAAAACAAACTCACATGAAAGAACACAATATTAATTTATAAGAAATCATGTGGCATGGATCTTACTAATTAATTGGCTAACTTGAAGCTAGCAAATTTTTTATATAAAGTATTTGTGAGATAAATCCTTTCCTCATCTTCTCAGGTTTGAACGAATAGAAAAAATGAGATCGAGTTCTTCAAAAAGAAAATTTAAGAATCACAATACAACTTGGGGAAGAAAATAAAACCTTGTCCATTACCAAAAGAACAAGTACTTTGTGATGGTTTCCATAACCAAAAGAACAAGATTTTCTGTCCAAAAACACTGTAATGATTTTCCTTAACCCCTAAAATCAACGGTTAGTCATCTTTCCTAATCCAATGGTGCCAATTATGTTCTAGATCGATCTTATATATATATATTATTAGTTATGTAATTTCAACTGTATTATTTATCTTTTTTGTCCTAGGTCCCTTAATGGGCTAGCTCACAATCTAGCTCATTGGACCTCCTTTTGTACGGCTTGGGAACCCCAATTCATCTCCTCTATCCCCTCTTGGGCTCTTGTTGAGGTATCTGATGGGTCGGTTCCCCTGACCCGTCTTGTTTGTTTTCTAGATCGATCTTATATATAACTTTGCAAATTTGAAATTAAATGGAAAGTATGCTTAATTGGGCCAATTTAGGGAATTGATTCGCATAGCTTTGTGGGCTGCATTGTAGAACCAATTTAAAAAAGTTCACATCTAGCTCATTTTAGATCCAAATAAAATTTATACTCATTTGTTTAGCCAAAAAAAAAAAAAAAACAATTGGATACTCATTTCGAAACTTTGAATGTCTATTGTTAAATAAAACTAGTCGTAAACCCGTGCAATGCACAAAAAATATATCTAATCTAATTAATTTAATGTTGTACAACATCAATATAAACAGATAACGAATGAAGTCAAGACAACAATTAGAACATTGCTTGAGAAAAGCTTAGGAACTACAAAATTATAAAACCAACGGAACAAAGAACACCAAAAGCCAAAAAATAAAAAATATTGAGCAGAACAGAAAAACCAAATAAATAAATAAATAAAAGTATGAAACTCGGCAAAGCCAATCAGAAACCAAAGGGAGAATCAATTGAAAGCACCTTGAGACTCAAACAACAATAAAACTATAGGGACCACATGGAGACTAAAAAGAAATCCCAGCATAAGATTTAAATAGGAAATTGGGAATGCAATTAATTGGAGAGATGAAGAGTATGAGTCAGGAGTTCAAAAAGAGAGAGAGAGAGAGAGAGAGAGAGAGAGCAAAAATTATAGTAGATGAAAAGGTGAGGATCACTCCAATTATTAGAGAGGGAAATTAATTGAGAATCATTGAAGTACCATGCATAAAGAAAGGTATCCATATCAAGGAGTTCAAGAGGTGAGAGAGAGAGAAGTAGATGAAAATGTGAGGTAATTAATTGAGTATCTTTTTTCAGAGACCCTCATACCTTATGCAATATTCTAACAATTTGTTCGGAAGATACATCTTATATAGATATGGGTGTAAGTAAGCTTATTATTTTATAATTAAAATCTCAAAACGTAATAGTAATTTGCATTAAAAACCATTAAAACACATGTTGGCAGCCAAGATGAAAGGTAGAGTGTTGAAGAGTTCGGGGGTGAGGTAGAAAAACAGTTTTATGGTTATATGAAATTATGTTAATGGAGTTTGATAGAGGAATAGTAACATGGAATTCAAAAATGCACCAGCCACTAATATTGAGTCAAACAGAATTTATTTTGAAAACAAATGTCAAAATAAAAGTTTAAATGAGTTAAGAATTAAAAAATAGTAATTAGGGACATAAGTGGGGGAGGCTTTAAATTAGGAAAAATAAAACAGTCAAACATTAAATAATTTTTTAAAGTAACGTGGTAATTCTAAAAGGGCCGTGTATGGGAGTGAAAAAAAGAAGAATTTATTTCAAATCTATTAAGTATTATATAGATGGGTATGACTATGAAAAAAAAAGAGAGAGGGAGTGCAGCAAGGAAAAGGAAGAAAAGGTGGAATAAAAAACCGATGGAAGGTGAAGAGGCAAGGGGGAAAGCAAAAGAGAGAGAGTGTTAGAGATTAAGGCATGTGAGAGAGAAATGAATGGGGTGGAATTTGGAAGCAACAAATCTCTCAGCATTTAGAGGAGGTTGAAAAAATTCTCTTAGTCACCTTTTAGTTTATATTATAGATTATGGATTATAGATTATAGATTAAATCCATCTTCAAATTCATTCTATTTTGTGAGATATGATCAACAATATAGAAAACAAAAGTCATTTTCACACTATAAGAAAAAAGGTTAATTGCAACGAAATTTTTTGTTGCAATAACTTTCATTTTGTTGCAATAAACTTTTATCGCAACGAAAGTTAGTCGTTGCAAGCCGTTGCAATAAACTCTGTGGTAATAGTTTTTCGCAACAAAATACGTCATTGCAATAAATATCATATATTGTAACAAAATTTTTGTTGTGATAATTTCATTTATTACCACAACTAGTTTGTTGCGATAAGGTATTGCTTCAACCATTTCGTTGCAATAAAGTTATATAGCATTTTTAGTGCCTCGATTATTTCGTTGCGATAAGGTATTGCTTCAACCATTTTGTTGCAATAACTTTTTTTTTATTAGCATTAATTGTTGATATTTCTATTTGTCACCGGTCCTGTTTAATAATATAAAAACTAAATAAAGAGCAACATTCACAAAATCAAGAAATCTACAAAAAGATAGAAAATTTATAACACTTCACAATATTAATAACTACAACTTCTACATAAAATTCATAAGTACAACAATAATTCCCTGTCTAAGTTTAAGTCATTAATGGATACAAATTCATGGATTTACAACAAACACAAAATTCTCTGTTAAGGTCCAATCCATGTTTCATCCATGTATCAATCAAAAGCCACAATATTGGTTACCTCCCTATAAAAAGGAAAAAAATTGTAAGAACTCAATATATAAACATGTATATAACATGCTTATCAAAATTTGTACAAAACTATCCACATCAACTTTACTCAATAGATAAACAAAAAAGCAATCATTCTTTTAAATCAAAATTTTTCTAAAAGAAGATCAAATACAAACTCATGTTAATTTTCACTTCCAAAGCATATAGTAGACTGTAGTAAAACCCATACTCATGAAATAAGCATTTGAACTTAATGGCAATATTGTGTAGCAGACACAAGAGACCCATATAAATGCATGAGAAAAACATGCCAATATTGAAACTGATCACCAATCTCTAAAGTAAATGTTACTATTGGTCAATTTAAAAAAAAAAAAAATTATGTGGATAAATATCTGACTTAAGGTTGTTAAAATTGAAAATTCATTTGTTTAATGGAATCTGAATGCTAAATCAATCAAAATTTGACCACCTTTTCAGTAGTTATGAAGTGGAACTCATATCATGCATTTCACATTTCTTAAAAAAGACAAAATTCCAGAAGTAAGAACAATTTATGATAAGTATCATCTACAATTACAAAATAGATGATTGGTGGAAAAGAATTATTGTATATGAAGCAGGTGAGAGAACAAACAAATGTTACAAGCAAACCATCAAACAACTCATTTGCATAAATTTAACAAGTTTGTATACCTGAGATTGATTGGCAAATATTGCCATGAACTCCTCTCTAAAAGCCTCTAGTCGTCCATCACTTTCAGCACGATCTGCTGCACGTTCTTCCTTCCTCTTGACCCGTTCTGCTGCACGTTCTGCCTCCCTCTTAGCCCGTTCTACTACATGTTCTGCCTCCCTCTCAGCACGTTCTTCCTCCAATTTCTTTTTCAAAGTTTGAATCTCACAATTGACCTCATCATGTACACATTCAGCAAAAGTAGGAGGTTTCGCCATGTATCCTCGTCCATGAACATAATTTGGTTTTGAACCCACAATTGATTGGTATATTTCATCTTGCTCTTCAGCAGATAAAGGCCGACATTCTTCAACTTCTATCTCAGCAATCCTCTTTTTAGCTTCATCCTATATTACAAGCATTAACACATGCTTTCAAATAAGTGAAACATACAATGCAATTTAAAAATTTAAAACTAAATGCATAAACAAAATTATACTTACATAAACACATTCTTTCTCAGTATCAATCCATTAGCCATTAGGACAATATGCCAATGCCAACAATTGAAGATCATTTGGCTCCTCTTGTGTTTCTAGGTCCGTCTAAGATATAAAACAAACACATGACAATATCATTTTTAAGTAATTATAACTACACTATTAACATTATATAATATGGCTATTTTTACTATTAGAGCTTAAATTTTCATAACTGATTTGTGAGTACGATTTACTACCAGTACGATGAATCGACTCTCATTGTCCCCGATTTTCAGCATTTCTATCACTTATATCCTAAAAGAAACATAGCATCATCTATAATATACAACTCTACTATAGTATACAAAATACATTAATCACATCGTCATAAATAATTTCATTCTTTTATTTTTTATAGGTAACATAGATTTTATTAAGAACAACAAAAACTCACTCTAAGCGCATAAGCATGCACTTGAAAGGAAAGAATAATACAAAAGAGCTAAACTAGAACTCCCCAAACTGTCTACATTAAGCATAAAGGCACCAAGTTCCAAACCGAAGAGTTATGTTTTCCAAAACAATTATACCAACCATAAACAATTTCATTCTATAGTTAGACAAAAAATTTATTATTTTACCTGAAAATCATCGGTTTTAAAATACTTAATCATACCCTCCCATTCTTCGGGGTCAAGCTCTTCGGGCCTATTTCAAAGTAATTTCTCGTGATCGTCTTTATATGCCTTGAATGTTACTGATAACGTACTCTTCCAACCCCTATACCTCTCTTGAGGAATTCTTAAAATCTTAGTTTGAGCATAGTCATCATCAACTAGTCTCCATTGCTCCTAATAACACCATCAACAACAAGAATGGCAAATGTCAATCACAAATAATAACTTAAAAAATATATATTAAAAGTCTAGTTAAGGTTTATATTCCAAACATACTAAAACTTTATCTTTCAAGACATTTTTTGGCTCAAGTGGTATTTGTGACCATTTTTTCACACCAACAATTGGTATATACTGTTTCATTTGAAGCACCACTTCATCAACAAAAGAGCGACAATTAATGTCGATAGGCCCACCTAACTTTGTCGAGAACTTAATCGATAACTTTCCATCACTACTCTCATTGGCTTCTTAGCCACTTTTAATCCTTTAAGAGATCCTCGGCCCTTTTTAGGGACCGGTGTAGAATCTAAACATTATCCAATATTTTCCAAATTAGGTAAAGACATTAATAAAAAAATAAGGATGTACTAAATCAATAAAATGATGAGAAAATGAAATACTAATTAAAATTTAGTATGAATAAATCCATGTTGGGAAAATAGTTCAATCTATAAGTTTATAACCTGATGGCTCGGGCCTTGGACGACAAGCATGTGAGGGAAATGGGCGTGTAGGTTGTAATGTGGATGATTCCCCTGATGGTTGAGATGATGGTGGGTCAGATTGTATTTGGGATGGAACCATGCTTGACCGTGGTGGCATCCTTTGTCGTTGAAGTGACAATGTGCTAGAGGGCATAGAGGATACATTTCGTGTACGTCGCTGAGATGATGATGCCATCCAAAATATAGACATCTGAGAAAAATTCACAACCATACAAGTGACAAGAATTTGCAAATAGTTATGATATATACATTGACAATAACTTAATAATAAAATCTTCCATAACGTTATTACATTGCATACTGTGGAGAAAGAAATTACAATGATTATTATAATAAAATTATTACAGAAATTCATCATCATCTTCATCATTATCGAGGCAAGCTCCCACAAACTCATCATCAATGGACATATCATCTTCTTCATCAGTGTCATTGTTTTCAAAAACATTATCATCTTCCAAGTTAACACCCTCAACAACATTTACATCAATTCTCAATCCTTCCATATCACCTCTACACCATCCAATCATATCTTGAGAATTTTCTTCATTACCATCCACATCATGTTAAATTATTGGAATCTCACTTAGCTAGTAAGGTTCATTATCATACGTATTACTCTCATCTTCTACCTCTTGCTCCTTATTTGGCATAGCAAAGAGGTGTCTTGGTTTCATCTTTATCACAGAACATCAATTCTGATTTTTCACATCCTTTGCGTAATAAACTTGTTCTACCTGAATTCCTAAAATGAAAGGATCATCCTTGTATTGAAGACGTGTTATGTCAACACTAATGAACCCATACTCATCCTTCTTGTACCCTCTACTTTGGTTCCTCCCTGGAGGTGGTACCTCAAACCAATCACATTTAAACAAAACGACTTCCTGACTTCCCAAATAATCTAAAGCAATAATTTTTTGAATGACACCAAACCAATCTATACAACTTGTGCGCTCATCACCCTTCACGACCACACCACTATTTTGGGTTTATAGAGTTTACTCTGCTTCTTTTGTTCGAAATAGGAAACCATTCATGATGTATCTAGAATAAACTC
>OU015767.1:26880061-26901881 GCA_907173295.1 Fagus sylvatica | reverse complement strand
ATTCCCCCCCCCCTCCCTTTTTTTTCTTTTTCTTTCATGTCTATAGTTTTCTTATGTTTTATCTGACAGGCACTTAAAGTTCATGTTCCTGCTTACGAAAGCTATGGTAGGATGTGGCCACACATTCATACACGCATCCTAGCATCTCTGATACTATACCAAGTTACTATGTTTGGTTACTTTGGGGTGAAGAAATTCTACTATGTTCCATTCCTACTTCCACTCATCATACTGTCCCTGACCTTTGGCTATGTCTGTAGTCAGAAATTCTACCGCTTTTTCCGTGATGCAGCTCTTGAAGTTGCCTGCCGCGAATTGAAGGAAGCTCCTAATTTGGAACAAATTTTCAGAGCTTACATCCCACCAAGCTTGAGTTCTGAGAAGATTGATGATGAAGATTTTCAAGATGCCTTATCACAAGTTTCAAGATCAGGATCATTTGTTTGATATACATTTGTGTATTTCCACAGAATTTATGTCGGTGTCTGTGATCTGGTTAGCATAAATTGTTAACACACCTAAACTATAGGGTTTAAAATATAATTTTCCCTTATTATTATTATTACTGTCCACTTTTATAATATACTTTATATCACACTCTTAGTAAGAAGTCTTTATGCTCTCCCTCTATTGTTGTTGGTTCGTTGCTATTTTATCCCTATTGTTTGAAAGGTTGCCTTGTCGGATTAGGTAAGGAGAACCAAATAAAAGAGAATTTTGATTTCTTAATTTAAGATCATTTAGGAAACTCTCTTTTAAATATCATTAAGTTGTCATTGATGTTATGCTAGGCTGGGCAAATTGGAAGTTCTGTTTTACATTTAATCTAGAATCATCTATTAAGTTAATCCCTTACATTTACGTTCCTTTACAAAAATACCCATATATAAAACAATAAGAAGAGAGAGTTAACTCTAGCTGTAGGTGATGCTTGCAAATTGTGCATGAAACTATTGTCAACTGGCCTCCATGTTTGTATGTGACCATTGCAGACGTGAGATAAGGGACAACTAGATTAACAGATAAAGAAGTTCAGTATAATATAAAGCCCTCACAGTCTAGGACATTGGTAGATCCTGGTAAAACAATGTATAACCCCTTGTAGTTGTATGGCACCAAGGATCTTCCGATATCAGTGAGGGACTTGGACCCAATTAATTACCAGCTCAAATAGTCTGTGATATGCCCAAGAAGATAGCTAGTGCTTATTTACTATGACTGTTGATAGGCTAGAATGATGGGATTAATTCTTGACTCAACATCACAAACAACAAAATTTTATTAATAGAATTTGAAAGTGCCACAATTCTAGTTGTATAAAATAAGCATGGATTTTGAAGAGAAAATCGATAATTTGATACGCTAATATATAAAATCTTACTGGAAATTAAGGCATTGGATTTGGACTTAGTGTTGAACAATATCCAATGCCCAAATGATCCCAATGACTTATTAGTGTCACTGTCCACTTCCGAAGACTTTTTTAATTTTTTTCAGCACCAACATTGACTTCTTCAAGAACACATTAGAATCCCACAAGCAAGCATGCCCTGAAAAATAGAATGAATGGAATTCTAGACCTGGTCATACTAAATCTCATTTTATATTAATGCTAGATACTAAAAATGCAACACAAACATGCCCAAACATTATAATATACCCGAATTTCCCAATTTGAACCTTGTTTGTTACCCACTCAAAAAAGCACTACAAAATCCAATCCACTTTTCCCCCCCTTTTTGCTAATTAGAAAATCCAAGTATAATTCACAAAAATGAAAAATCTGAATCCTTAAGTTTGGTTTTTATTTATTGTTATTATTATTTTTGGAAATAGAAGATAATAAATATAATAATCCATTACGTTTGGAGACTTTTTTTTTTTTTTTTTTTTTTTTTTTTTTTTTTTTTTTTTCACTTGGCAAAAGCAGAGTACATTAAGCAGACAAGTGTGAGGAGATATTAGTTACATGAACAAAAAATTTTGAAGTAGAGTTAGCTAGAGCCCTTGTTTCTGCAAAGAGTAAAGCAGGGACTTTGTGGATATGATTGTGCATGCGGGGGAGGAGCCAACAAATTTATTCAGTGGGTTCATTCAACCTTGCATGATTAAATCGAGGAACACCCCACCAATATTGATTTGTGGGAATTTGTGACTAAGAGGTTGAAAATGACATTTATATGTTCTTCTAATTTCATTTTGATCATTAGGATGATACAATGATATTTTAATAAATTTTTTCATGATCCTAGATCCAAATTTTCAAGTCAATTTGATTTTTCTTGGAAGAATGATCAGTGTCACTAATATGAATTTCTTAGATAAGTTATAAATGCCTATTTCTGTGAATTGTATTATTAGCATACTTACAGCTTTTAGTACTTGGCTATGGAATACGGATTCTATTTTTTTTCCTCAGTTTATTATGGGTGGTCTGATGATCTTGTAGCTTTTGGTGGCATAGAAGGAAACACCATTGGTTCTTCTCGAATTTCAGACTTTGGAACATTTGAGCAATCACTTGGATTTCGTATAGAGGATGTTGTTGAACTAAGTAAAAGTATGTAGCTAAAACTTAAGTCTTTGATGGAATTAGACTAATCAATTGACCCTACTCAAATGTATGTGGCCCCGCCTACGTGTGCATGCATCGATTGTGTGTGAGGATTTCGATGTCTTCAAAAATCGAGGAGAGTTGTCAATTGAATTGGTAATTCCCCTTCCATACTTGTTCTATCTCCTTGCTTTCAGTGAAGATGATTAAGTTTTTGAATCCTAGGGTGTTTAGCTTGGAATGCTGTTTCTTGGATTGGTGTAGCTTGAGCTATGTGGGGATGTTTGATTCCTTTGACATCCAACAAAAAGAGTTTGACTTGCTTTGTTTTTCCCAATGTATGCAATGCCTTGCCATCCCCCCTTGTGATTTATACCTCTTGCCGTGGTGATTAGGAGATGTTAACCTTGTAGTTGAATGAAAGAAAGCTAGGAAAATTTAAACAGACACATTAGGAAAATCCAAACAAACAGAATAGGAAAATCCTATAAATCGAAGAAATAGAAGATAATAATCCATTAGGCTTTGGAGTCTAAAAAAAGCGTTGGGCCATTAAATTTAAACAATCACATTAGGAAAAAAATTGTGTTTAATTTACTCCAATATCTTAAATTATCAGATTATGAATATATGAAAAATATATAAGAATTGAATTTTATATGGATGATGAATTGCTTGGTTAAAAATTATTCATCCTTTAGTATATAAAGGTTAAAAGTTTTTTTTTTTTTTTACAAAATGCAAATAAAGTATGACATAAATGCACCAGATTTCATGATTGGAGAGCATGTGGTTTGTGTTTTTTCAAACAAGAATTTTGGGTTTAAAGTTGTGAAGACGTGACCTTTTTCAAAATTAATAACACAATTACGATGTAATGTGCAATTCGAAGTATATTTTAAAATATTTTGTAAGTAATTATCTTATAAGACATTAACAATATTTAGGAAATCAATTCCAATTATATAACATATCATTAGAAAAGGAAAATTATTCAGTAGTCCTATACTACAAATAAATGCATAGTCCCCCTTTCTCACAGAGTAGTGGGTTCTTCCATATTAAATTTAAGGTAGGACCCACCACTCTGTGAGAGAGGGGGACTACGCATTTATTTGTAGTCATAGACTACTTAATAATCACTCGATTAGAAAAATGGTTGATGACAAATGGTAATTAAGGGTTGATTACAATTAATTTTTTTGAAAGAAAGATAAAGAAAAAAATATATATTAAAATTTTGTATCAGTTTATTATGTGTTAAAATTATGAATATATAAAAAATTAGAAATAGTTTACCTCCAACCTAGTTTAGAGGAATCCTCCTCCAATCCACTACTTGGCAAGCAAATAGACCATCTACTTGTACTTTTAGTCACATGACATTTTTAATGAGTCATGTGACTTTTTAAAATATACATACGAATAGTCTATTTGCTTGCCACGTAGTGGGTTGAAAGAGGATTTCCTCCAAACTGGGTTAGAGGAAAACTCTATCCTAAAAAATTTTGGATTTATAATATTGGGGGCCTTTTTTTAATTATCCACCAATCAGGGTTCTTTGATTGGTGATGTCGTGGCTAGCAAATCTATTGTGCTGGTTCCCTATGAGCAACTACGCCGATCTTTATATGTTTTGGCCACGTCCGTTTCCGCTCCGAAGAGGAAGGTTTACCACCACTGAACCTCACTAATCCTAGTCCCACTATAAATCAAAGAAATGGAAGATAATAATCCATTAGGCTTTGGAGTCTAAAACACGCGTTGGGCCATTAAATTTAAACAAACACATTAGGAAATGGATTGTGTTTAATTTACTCAAATATTTTAAATTATCATATTATGAATATATGCAGAATATATAAGAATTGAATTTTATATGGATGATGAATTACTTGGTTAAAAATCATTCATCCTTTAGTATATAAAGGTTAAATTTTTATTTTTATTTTTATTTTTTTTACAAAATGCAAATAAAATATGACATAAATGCACCAGAATTAGAGAGCATGCGGTTTATGTTTTTTCAAATAAGAATTTTGGGCTTAAAGTTGTGAAGACGTGATTTTTTTCAAAATTTGTAACACAATTAGAATGTAATGTGCAATTCAAAGTACATTTTAAAATATTTTGCAAATAGTTATCTTATAAGACATTAACAATATTTAGGGAATCAATTTCAATTATATAACATGTCATTAGAAAGGGAAAATTATTCAGTAATACTACAAATAAATGTGTAGTTCCCTCTCTCACAGAGTGGTGGGTCTTACCATAAATTTAATTAATAGGACCCACTATTCATGTGAGAGGGGGATTATACATTTATTTGTAATCCTATACTACTGAATAATCATTCGATTAAAAAGAAGGTTGATGACGAGTGATTATTCAATAATCTAGGACTACAAAAAATGTGTAGTTCCCCTCTCACATGAATGGTGGATCTCACCACATAAATGTGGATCCCACTAATTAAATTCATAATAGGACCCACCATTCATGTAAGAGAGAGACTACTGAATAATTTTCTGTTAATGACAAATGGTAATTAAGGGTTGATTACAATTAATATTTTGAAAGAATTATATAGGAAAAAAATATTAAAATTTCGTATCAGTTTATTATGTGTTAAAATTGTGAATATATAAATAATATTTTGAGTTTATAATATTGAGGCACTTTTTATTGGATAAGGATCCTTTCCATTTAAAATAAAATTGAGACTTTTCATTTCATAGTCTAGATTAAATATCTCAAATCTAATAATATACAGATTGTCACATCATTTAAAATTTTAAATAACGAGACACTTTATACATAATTAGATTTGTGAAATAAAATTTGAATTATGAAATAGACAAATTGAGAGATTTTCAAATAGTGTGAATCCTATTCCTTTTTATTTTATCGGGCCTTAGCTTGAGCGTTCAACACTAATCCTAGTCCCAATGGGACTCGAAGAAAACATATGACAGGTAATTTCAGTGTATATATAGTATACCCTGTTTCACTTAATTATTCTTCCAAGATTTCCAATCCCTTTACACATTCACTCGCTGGGTTTTCTCTGTTTCCGTCCAAGATGATCTTCAAGAAACGCAGGGTCGAAGGAAAGCTAGAGATGACTCTGGTGAACTACGACAAACCAAGCAGCGATGGAGCCTTGAACATGGATTGCGGTGCGTTCTACTTGCCTAAAGACAACCCTCAGAAACCCCAAGGCGAGGACGCTCACTTCATCTGGCCTGAGAAAAAAACCATTGGCGTCGCCGATGGTGTTGGCGGCTGGGCTAAAAAAGGTGTCGACGCCGGAGAATACGCACGGCAACTCATGCATAACGCTGTGATATCGATCCAACAACAACCCAATGGAGGTGTGGAACCCATAAAAGTTTTGGAGGAGGCTTTCTTGAGCACCAAGGAAAAGGGTTCATCAACGGCTTGTATCTTGACATTAAACAAATATGGTTATTTACAAGCTGTTAACGTTGGAGATAGTGGGTTTATGATATTCAGGAACAAGAAGTTTCTGTACAAATCTCCTGTACAACAACATAACTTTAATTGTCCATATCAGTTGGGAAACAATAAGAATAACGATCGGCCATCTTCGGCTAGCGAGGTGAAAGTGGCGGTTATACCGGGAGATATCATAGTTCTCGGCACTGATGGGCTTCTTGACAATATGTGGGCTGAACAAATCGAGGATGAGATCAAGAAGGGAACTTTAGAAGGTGTGAATCCAGAGCAGTTGGCTTGGACTATTGCGGAATTGGCTTTGTATAACTCGATGGATAAATATTTCATTAGCCCTTTTGCAAAAGCCGCTGCCTTGGAAGGAGAGAAGCACAGGGGAGGAAAGATTGATGATATTACGGTTGTTGTTGGGCACATTCTGCCATCAGTTTTAGTTTAGGTGTTCTTTTTTGTTTTACTACTTTTTCTTATTTGTAAAGATGTCCAACATTTGTTTGAGGATTAGGTAGATACTCCAAGAGTCCTATACACCTCGTTTAAAAAAAAATTATTACATTTTATGAATTTGTTAATGGATATATATATACATTTTGGCTATCACCTCATGTTATTTACAATTACTTTTGCAATAATTTGATTAAGCTGCATGATTAGGATCAATTAGTGTTAAACTAGGTAGAGTTTATGACTCTTAATTATTTGGAATAGTCACCTTTTAATTCTCCTCTTATGATAAGCTAGGCTAGAAATTACTTTTTACATTTTCTTTGCAAGCAGTAGCAAAAGCCTTCTTTCAGTCCTTAGATAATCCAATTAGCAATGCTATTTCTGTTCTGCTATAGTGCTCCTAATTGATTCAGTAATTTTGCTACAAATTTCCAACTAGTAGCTGTAGCTTACCATTAACTTTGATATTTATTGCCTAATTAAAACTTGTTCCTTTTTTTATTTTGTTCTTTAACACTCTTCTTGTGGAAATTTCCAACTAGTGGTATGATAGAAACAAGTGTTGCAATAGCTTTGACTTTCGGATAACACTCACCTGTGCTGCTGTGCACAGCTTATATAGCACTGCACTGCACCCCTTAATTCTGCATGCACCTGATTTCTTCCATCACTGCTTTTATTATGGCTCTTAATTACCTATACAAACATCCTCTAACTCACTCTTGCTAACCAAAAACATATAATTGAACTTAAACTTCTTCAATTATCTGGGTAAGACAGCGTTTGGTTAATGAATGTTGTTACCCAAACTGTATAATTTGTTAGTGCCAAGTGGATTTCTAGTTTATTTATTTATATATTTTTAATTTAAAAGATAACTGGATTCAGGTCATTTGTGTTAAATGTAAAAAAAAATATCTTATTTACCTAAATCCAATCAATTTAGTGATCAATTTATTTTGATAAACCGATTTTTGTTGGATCAAAAAAACTTTTGAGCCTTACCTATGTGGTTCAAGTCTCAAGAATTAGGATTGAATTTGCTTATGAAATGGATAGAGGTCAAGTTCAATTCACAACAAAGATTTGATTCTCACGAAGTTTAATTGGTGTATGAAGTAGCATTACATCATTTAAAATATAATTTCTTCAAATACATTGCTTAAACAAATGGTATCTAATTCTAAGTGATATGGTGCTTTCACTGCTTTCTATATTTTAGGATTTACAAAAATTATGTCTTTATAGTGTGAATTGATCTATTTCAATTTGGAAAAGGACATGCCAAACTAGTTAGCAGATGTAGTAATTTTATTTCCCGGTGTAGTTTTGAATGTCTTCCTTCACAGACATTTGTGCACATTGCACACTAACTTTCAAGTCAAGTAAAAAAAAGAAAAAAAAACTTCGAAACACTTTTTTCTTTTTTTTGATAAGTTCGAAACACTTATTTTAATGTTATATCTTGGTGCAATTTGATTTGAGTATTTGACCTAAAAACCTAAGGTTTATTATTAATTTTTTTTTTTTCCCTGTGCAAGTTCTGGACTTGTAATGTCTTAATCCCGTTGGAATGCAATATACAAGACAAATCGAGAACAAGTTGTAATCTGAATTTTTGTTTTTGTTTTGTCTTGTTATTACATTTCTAATTTCCAATGTGATAAGGGATTAAACTGTACAAAAGTTATTATCTAAAGTATAAATTTTTAAGGTGAGTTTAGAAATAAGGATAGTTTTAGAGGGGTTATGATTTATGAACTTATGAATTTCTAGTTTTGAGCTAGCAATAAACTCACATTTGGTTGGTTTCTAGCAAAAAAAATAACTGGCATGGCATGTGATTGGTAAGTAAAACAAAACAGCTAAAAATGAGTGTGAGCAATGAGAAGTAGCAAACTTCTCAAATTTTTTACATTTAGTCTCATAGGCTTTTAGACTAGAGCCAGTAAAGAAATAAAAAAAATAAAAAATAATAATAATAATATCAGAACAGAATTGTCCTGTAGTCCTCTCATTTAATACTTCTTAAATTATCAACATCCTTCTTTTAGAATGCAAGATCTTTGGACAAAGCTTCTTCTAAAATCTGAACCCACTGGACATTCATCATACACCAACATTGCAAGTTGATTGAATAGGAGGTATTAGTGTTATGCTATAGTGACCTTATTAACATTGATGCAAAAATTCCAAGTTAAAGGAACAACTAAGGTCATGTTAGAATTGCAGAAGCAGACCCACATATTAGTATAGCTAAAGTAATGAGATGATAGTTCAGTGAAAGTACAAGAGTGGATTATGTAAGAAGAAACCAATAAAAAAGAATCTTGATTTCTTAATTTAAGACCATTTTGAAAACTCTCTTTTTAATATCATTAAAAAATTGCCATTATTCTAGGCAAATTGGAAGTTCTGTTTTACATTTACGTTCATTTACAACAATACCCATATATAAAACAATTAGAGAGAGTAAACTCTATCTGTAGGTGACGCTTCCTAATTGTCCATGAAACTATTGTCAACTGGTCCCCATGTTTATGTGACATTTGACACGAATTGACAATAGTTTGCAGACCTGAGATAAGGGACAACTATATAATTAACTGACCAATAAATTTAGTATAAGATAAAAAATTCAACATAGCCCTCACAGTCAAGGACATTGGAAGATCCTAGTAAAACAATATATAACCCCTTGTAGTTGTATAGCACCAAGGATCTTCCAATGTCCTGGCTGTGATATGCCCATGAACAAGAAGACATCTAGTGCTTATTTACTATGATGGAATCAATTCTATATATGCCCATAACAAGAAGACATCTAGTGCTTATTTACTATGATGGAATCAATTCTTGACTCAACATCACAACAACAAAATTTTATTCATGGAATTTAAAAGTGCCACAATTATAGTTGTATAAAATGAGCATGTATTTTGAAGAGAAAATCAGATACACTAATATATAAAATCTTAGTGGAGGCTAAGGCCTTGGACCTGGTCTTGAACAAAATCCAATGCCAAATGATCCCAATGACTTATTAGTGTCACTGTCCGCTTCCGAAGATTGTTTTAATTTTATTCAGCATTAACATTGACTTCCTCAAGACCACATTAGAATCCTACAAACAAACATGTCATGAGAAATAGAATGAATGGAATTCTGGATCTGGTCATACTGAATCCAATTTAATATTGATGCCACATACTAAAAAAGCAACACAAACATGCCCAAAACATAATAATACACGAATTTCCCAATTTGAACCTGGTTTGTTTTATAAAATCCTAATCCTTAAGTTTGAGTTTTTTTTTTTTTTTTTTTAGTAAAAGTTAATAATCCAAACCGTGTTGGCCCATTAAATTTAAATACTTTGTTGATCCCTAACGTTTATCCAAGTTGCACGCTTGGTCTTTAACGTTTAAAACGAGTAGAAATAGTCTCTAACATTTCAAAATCGTGCACCATTGGTCCTTGCGTTAGTCTCTGTTAACTTTGTGTATATGTAGCTAACAGATTGATAATGTGATCAATTTTTAATTGAGATGGCTTCTTTTTTCTTTTTTTTCATTACAATTAGGTTTTGACATAACATATCCGTTTAAAATCAAATAAAACCCACCTAACTCGATTTTGATTAAAAAAATAAAAACCAATTACCTAAATTAAATTAAACTCTAAAATTAAAACGTGCATCTCGCTTCTCCCTCTTCCTCTCTCTCGCACCATCACTGGTGGATCCATGGATCCCCTTTAATTCTTGCTTCTAGTATCTTTTCTCTCAATCACTATCAATCTCTCCATAATTCTTCTAACACATAGGAACCTTTTATATATGGCCCATAATCGAAACAACTATTTGTAGAAATTAGAACATCAAACCGGAGGTGTGCTAATCTTGAGGAGATGCTAATCTTGTCGCCACACTTTGCTTAATTAGGTTCATCTATGATTACCAAAAAAAAAAATTAGGTTCATATATGTTTCCACATTCTGCTAGAGGAGAAGCAACGCTCATGAACCACTTTTCTTCTTCTTTTCTTTTTTCTTTTTGATTAAAAACCTGTACTTTTCAAAAGCAGCTCAAGAATGAAACTTTTAAGAAAAATTGAGAAATTACCAAGCAATGATTTGTTAGGTATACACATGTGAATGAAAGTCCCACATGGAGAAGTAGTAAAGATGTTAGAGAATTAATATAACATAACTGGGCCTAAATTCATAGGTTTAAACTTTTGGATAAAGTGGTATCCCTATGTGTTATATTAACTCCTTAATTAAAGACTCCCTAAGATGTTATTTCCCCAACAAATGGTATGAGAGCCTATAGTAATGTGCGGCAAGGTTATGAAAGTTCCTTTTGCAGTTGAAGCAGGGACAGGGTGCGTGTACTTGGAGCCCACGCAACGATCTTGGAAAAAGCCCTAACAAAGAGAGTTGCCAATGGGTTTGAACAATGACGCAGTGCAAGGTTCCCATGAATGATATAACCCACACAAGTATACATCGCACAAGGCAAGCCCAATAAAGCCCACACAACAATCTTGGAAAAAGACCCATCGCACATGGCAAGCCCAATAAATCCCACACAACGAAGAGAGTTTCCAATGGGTTTGAACAATGACGCGGCGCAAGGTTTCCATAAATACGAGGTTCCCATGAATAAGAGTGTAGGGATGACACGTGTTCATGGATGGCATATGAGAGGCCCATGGATGATGCGCAAGAGAAAGAAAAAGCCCATAGGCATGGGGGAGTTAGTAGGACTTATTCGTGGCCCAAGAAAAGAGGTCTCCCATGAATAAGAGTGCGGGGATGACACATGTTCATGAATGGCGTACGAGAGGTGACTCACACGTGAGGGGGAGATTGTTGGGTGTGAGTGGAAGTCCCACATGGAGAAGGAGTAAAGATATTGGGGAATTAATATAACATAACTAGGCCTAAACCTATAGGTTTAAGCTTTTGGGTAAAATGGTGTCTCCAACATGATTGAATCATAAATTTTGCTCTCACAATCCGTGTGACGGTGTGAGTTTGTTAATAACTTTTCAAGAGGAACAAAGCAACTCTGTCATGAACCGCTTTAGAGTTCGCAATATTTCTGTCAGCCAATTGTAGAATCTATGATGGTGAAATATTAGCACAGTCATCAGAACCCAGAAGATTTGGAAGTAAACAAAAATTTAAATAAATAAATAAATAATTGAATTCACACTCAAATTTAATTTGGGAATTTGGGTTTTTTAACAGGTTTTGTGGGTTTTATTTGATTTTAAATAGGGATGCTATGTCAAATCCTAATAATAATGAAAAAAAAAATACCACCTCAATTAAAAATTGACCACGTCATTAATTTGTTAGTTATATATTCACAAAGTTAATAAAGACTAATAGAATGATCAATGATACAAGATTTTGAAACATTAAAGACTATTTCTGCTCGTTTTAAACGTTAGGGACCAAACATATAACTTCGGTAAGTAAAGGACTAAGATTGTATTTAACCTTTAAAGTTAAACAAAACACGTTAGGAAACGGAAGCATTACTAATCCCAGTCCCACTAGAAAACATATAGTCGGTCTTTACTGTATATAAATTATAACTCAAACCTTGCTATCCCCTTTCACTTTGATTCTGATTCTCGCACTTTTTCTTCCAAGAGTTCCAATCTGTTTCCATCCCTTTACACATTTACTCGTTGGGTTTTCTCTGTTGACTGTGGTGATGCACAACAAAGCAAGTGGCGAAGGAGCCTTGAAGATGGCTTGTGGTGCATTCTACTTGCCTAAACGCAACATTCAAAAGCCTGAGGACGCTCACTTTATCTATGCAGGGACCATGGGTGTTGCCGATGGTGTCGGCGGCTGGGCTGAAAAGGGTGTTGATGCCAGAGAATATGCGCGGCAACTCATGCGTAACGCCATGATATCGATCCAACAACGACACAATAGAGGTGTGGAACCGAGAAAAGTTTTGGAGGAGGCTTTCTTGAGCACCAAGGCAAAGGGTTCGTCCACTGCATGTATCTTGACGCTAAATAAATGTGGTTATTTACATGCTGTTAACGTTGGAGACAGTGGGTTTATGATATTCAGGAACAAGAAGCTCATGTACAAATCCCCTGTACAACAACATAACTTTAATTGTCCCTATCAGTTGGGAAACCATAAGAATAGCGATCGGCCGTGTTCGGCTACCGAGGTGAAAGTGGAGGTTGTACCGGGAGACATCATAGTTCTCGGCACTGATGGGCTTATGGACAATATGTACACTGAAGAAATCGAGGATGAGATCAAGAAGACTACTTTAGAATGTGTGAATCCAAAGCAGTTGGCTTGGACTATTGCAGAATTGGCTTTATATAACTCGATGAATAAATATTTTCTTAGCCCTTTTGCAAAAAGCCTCTGAATTGGCAGGAAAGAAGCGAATGGGAGGAAAGATTGATGATATTACGGTTGCTGTTGGGCACATTCTGCCCTGAATTTTAGTTTAGGTCTTCTGTTTTGTTTTAGTACTTTTTCTTATTTGTTAAGATGTCCAACGAGGATTATGCTATTTAATGAATGACTCTCTTTGCTAGAAAATGCTTGATATATATTATACATTTCAGTCAATTACTTTAAGCTGCATGACTGGGATCAATCAGTGTTAGATTAGGTAGAGTTTATGACTCTTAATTTTTTGTAATTGTCACCTTTCAATTCTCCATCTGTGATAAGCTAGGCTAGATATTACTGTTTACATCCTCTTTCCAAGCAGTTGCAAAAGCCATGTTCAGTCCTTATATAATCCAAAGTGGCACTGCTATTTATGTTCTGATACAGTGCTCCTAATTGGATCTGTAATTTTGCTGAAAATTTCCAACCAGTAGTTGTAGCTTACCATCAACTTTGATATTTTTTGGTTAATTAAGGCTTGCTCCTTTTCTTATTTTGTTCCTTAACACTCTAGTTGTGGAAATTTCCAACCAGTGGCATGATAGAAACAAGTGTGCTATGTAGAACTATATATTATAAGTTGCATGCACACATATATGACCATGTTAATAAAACGCAGCAATTCAGTCCTTCGAGGGGCATTAGACAGGGGGATCTCTTGTCCCCATACTTATTCATATTGTGTCAGGAAGTCTTGACAAGACTGATCGACAAAGAGCATTTGGAGGGCAGAATCACTGGGGTTAAACTTAATATTGGAGGGCCAGCCTGGACTCATGTGATGTTTGCGGATTATATAATGCTTTTCTCTAAAGCAAATATAAGAGAAGTGTTAGCACTAAACGAATGCATAGATAAATATTGCCAATGGTGAACCGTGATAAATCAGGTTTGATTTTCTCCAAGTTTGTTCAGAAGCCTAAAGAAAGAGAGTTGAAATCAGTGATGCAAATGAAGAAACTGAAAGAAGATACAGTCTACTTAGGAGCCCCCCTCTTCCTCACTAACAACAGATCAAGAGATTTTAAATTTCTCCGAGACAAACTTGAAGCTAGATTGAAGGGTTGGAGGAGTAAAAATCTCTCTTGGGCTGGCAGGATTACAATGATCAAATCTGTAGCTCAAGCTCTCTACCCACTTATACAATGTCAACTTTTGAGTTACCAAAGAAGATCTGTGACAACCTCGATGCCCAAATGCGCAGATTTTGGTGGAATCCAAAATCCCAAGGGGGAAGATATGTAGCATGGAAGGCATTGGAGCAGTTGTGCCAACCAAAGGAAAAAGGAGGTCTTGATTCAGATACACACATGAATTTAATAAAGCCTTAGTTGCTAAGCTTGCTTGGATGGTTGCCAGTAAAAGTGAGAACTTATGTATTCGGGTTCTACGCAGCAAGTACCAGGTTCGGGAAAATTGGCTGAGAAAGGAAAGTAGTAAAAATGGGTCTACAATCTGGAAAGCCATCGAAAAAGAAAAGCCTTTGATTGAAAATGGGGCATGTTACTTAGTTGGAGATGGGAAATCCATTGATGTATGGCGGGATCCCTGGATCCCTTGGGTTGAAGGGTTTAAACCAAAGCCTGAAGATAATTCGATAAGCTAACCCCATGGCAGTGAATAGTCTAATTAACCACGCCTCAAAAGAATGGAATACAAAGCCTCTTACTGGACCTTTTTGATGATATTTCAGTTGCTGCAATTCGAAAGATTCGAGTCCCCATTTTTCCAACCAAAGATAAACTTACTTGGGTTAAGGATTCAAAGGGTATTTTCTCTACTAAGTCAGCTCACCAGGCTATTCAAGAGCACCGTTCCCAGCCAAGTGTGGATATCCAATGGAAGCAACTGTGGAAAATGAAAATGCATGAAAGAAATAAAATGCTTGTGTGGAGAATAGGGACTAATATTCTACCAACAAGAACCAAAGTAGCTACCAGAGTGGACCCTATTGACACAAGCTGTCCACTTTGCTGTGAGGAAAAAGAAACAAGTGCCCATCTATTTTTCAAATGTCCTGTGGCTAAGGCAATTTGGTTTGGATGCCAGTGAGGAATTAGAGTGGACAACTTAGTTGTTGATTCTTGTTCTGACATTGCCAACCTCGTCATCAATCCTCCTCCCGACGTCAATCCAAAGGTAAGCTTCATGAGATCTTTACAAATTGCTCTTACATTGGAATCTATCTGGTTGCTGCGAAATCATGTAGTGCATAATGGGGATCATATTAAGATTCTAGCTCACACTAAAGCAATAGAACACAGATTTTTTGAGAGCATGAAGATGGCTTCACAAGACGTAGAGAAAACAACAACTCCATATCATCCGTGGTCCTGACCCCCCTTGGACTTATCAAATTGAATGTTAATGCTGCAATCACAAACGATGCCTCCTGGATAGCAGTTGTTGCCCGTGATGAAAATGGTAATTTGTTGGGATTGTGGGCTAAAGATTTAGAGTTGTGCGACCCCCTGATCGCTGAATCTTCAGCAATCCTTTGCGCAATTTAGTTAGCCCAAGCAGTAAATTATCAAAATATTGTCATTGAGGGAGATGCTAAAATTTCTATTGACACTTCTGTTGGGGACCTCTGTGTTTAGCTCATGGATGATTACTTCCATTTGTAATGTTATTTTAGAACTTAGTAAGGTTTTTAGGAGCTGTAACTTTTGTTGGGTTAAAAGAGAGGCTAATGTTGTGGTGCATTCTTTAGTCAAAGCTGCAGCTCTAAGCTCTTTAAGTTTTAATTGTAATTTTTCTGCTATCCCACCTTCTGTTTGTTTGGGAGACTTTGAGCAGGGATAGCCTTGTTTCCCTTGGTTAATGAAAGTATTGTTTTAGCAAAAAAATTGTTTATAAAAATGTATATTCTAACATTAACTATTTATTATGACTATATTTATATATAAAACTATATATTTTATCTTTTAAAGAAAAAACGATGTATGTCAAGATTTTAATAGAATGTTTAATTATAGAATAAAATTTAAATTCAATTAAAAATATATATTAAAATAATGTTATTGTGGGACCTTAAAAATTTACATAGTACAATATCACGAGGTTAATAAAAAATCAAACTGTTTTGAATCTTGATAAAAAAAAAAAAAACTCGCGTTTGACATGTGACTAATAAAAAGAAAAGAAAAATAGGGATGCAAATAATTCAAAGTTGAAAACATGAAAGATAAAATGGGTATAACACTAAAAACTAATCAAACTTGGGGTTGTTTCGAAAATAAAGAAAATCAAGCAGAGGAAATAAATAAGGAAAAAGTAGAGGAATTTTCGTGCAAAACAAATCAAACCCATCAAAATTCAAAGCAAAACCCCACCACTCTTGACTGTCTGTCTGGTGTCTACTCTTCTCTTCTCCCCCACACTTCTCAAAAACAAAAATCAAAAGCATAAAAAACACACACTCTCATCAAAGAAAAAAAAAAGACCAAGACCAAGACCAAAACCAAAAACACAAAAAACACAAAAACAGTAACCATGTCCTTGACAACATCACCAGAAATGGTTGTCAAGAACCGGTTCTTAGGGTTCTTGATATGGCACTCCATTCCCTCCACCGCCACCTTCCTCTTCTTCAAAACCTTCTTCATCTCCACCATCACCACTTCTACTACTACTACTTCTACTAGTAGTAGAAGCAGAAACCCATTACTCTCTAATGCTCCATCACTCATTTCAATCCTCACTTTCTTCACATTCCATCTCTCTCAGCTACTCTTCTCTGCCTCTCTCTCTTTAATCTCCTCCCCTTATCCCCACCGCCCTGCTTACCCTTTTGAGCTCATACTCGGCCTCGTCCGCTTCTTTCTCATCTCCGACTCGTCGGCTTCGGTCTCCGCCGAATTTCGGACCCGGGCCAAGGTTTCTCTGAGCTTCGTGTTGTTTGTTTCAGCCTGTGCTGTTTCAGGGTTTGTGGGGTTGGTGTCTGTGTGTTGGGTCAAAGCTAGTGGCTTTGATGGAGAGTGGCTGATTGGCAAAGTGGGGATCATAGGTTTTGTTCTTGGTTTGCTTTACGGCTCCTTTTATGTTTATAAGCACAGATGGGTTTTGGAGTTTCCCATTATTCAGGTAGAAAAGTTTACAACTTTTTCATTGATTTTGTTATTACTTGGTGTTTCTATGTTGTGTTGGTTTCAGAAATAATTGGGTTTTGGATGTTATTGTTTTTGATATGCTAAATTAAATGGAAATGTATTGGTTATATACTGTCAAAAGAGTGTTATAATAAATTAAATGTTGGAATACTGCTTGCAGGTTTTGGTTCTGATTGTAGGATGTATATTCCTCTAAGCTTTGGAAATTTATCAGAGGAACTGATTATATATTCTTCAAATTACCAAAGAGTCTTGTGGGCAATGCCAGTAAATTATGAATGCCTATCTAGTATTGGGTTGTGCTGCACTAAAATTTTCATGTTTTTAATATGGTGCTTAAGTTTTGGTGTTACTAAGACTATGTATGCATGCATCATCTTAAAATAATTCTCTCGTGGCGATATGGGTCAAATTTCAGGCTAGAGTGATGTTCTGATCAGTAAATGCTACCACTTGCACCTATTGATGTTGCTTTATGCTTTCCTTTTGTTAGTGATTGAAAGAAACTTGGTGCTTTTCTAATTTTCTGTCATTATTTGATTACAAGAGTGTCCAGGTATTGCTCAAAACATATGATTGTGAAACTCTAAACATCAGGTTTACTCTTGTGTTGAAGAGCCTGTTAGTCAGCAGCATGGCTAAATCAAGTTCTTTTCTAGTTGAGAATTTTATGTTTGCCCATTTGGCACAGCTGTTTGAAACCGCACTTTTTCAAAGTACAAACTTTTTGAATCTCACTTTCTCTAGGTAAGGCTTTATCAAACAATCCATTTTCGAAAAGCTGAAAAAATATGCTGTACCAAATGGTAGTCATCTAGAGCTATAAATTAGATAGTCATTTTATTCTCCGAGTGTGTTTCTTTTTAATTATGAGACTCATGGCCTCTACTTTTGATTGCTTGTTGTAACAGCGTCCACCTTTCTTCAGCTTCAAGATGGGACTCCCTTCAGCTATTACACGGGCTTTGAAGCTTTCGGGCGTGACTTACCTATTTTCAGCTGTTCTAGGAGCAATTCTGTCTGGTCGGTTTAAGAGCCAGGGTACAATGAGAAAGTTCATAGCCGAGCAAATCATCTTTTGCATTGGGAGTTTTGCAGTGTTTCTCTGCTGGGAATTAAGTCACCATTTACATCGGGTATTGTTTAATTGTAAATTTTCTTGTTAGTATCACCACGCATTTCATATAATTGCAATATCCATTGATGTTCATATCATTTAATTGTTCCATTGTTGTTAATCCTCATTGCATATCATGTCATGTATATGATTCTTCAAAATAAAATAGTTAAGAGTAGATCATGTCTTGCATGTTGTATTATCCCTGATCAATGCCCTCACATTTATTCCATCTTTCTTCTGCTGGACGAAAAGAATAATACAAGGCATAAAAAAGGGAAAAACTGTAATTATGGCTGAAAAAGCTCAAGCTTTATATGGCTAATATCTATTTAACTGTTTGCTAGAATAGCAGTTTTATAAGTTGGATATACATTGATTTATTTATTTTTTTCATGGCTCTATTAGTGTTTTGAAGGGACAGAAAGAACACATGTACTTATTAAGAGAGGAACAAGGAGAACATAAGTAAGAAAAGCATTTTAGGTTTATCAAACTTTCATCATTATATCATCTTCTTAGCCCTTTTCCTGTGATGTTTAGTTATTTATTTATTTTCTAATCAATTCTTTAAATGCTGCCAAATTTTATGTTATATATGCAGCAGGGGCACTTGTCTATCACTTCAGTGCTCCATTGAGATGCAGTAGACTCGCATATTTTATCATCTCAATTTCTTATATAATGTATTACATACCATCTCAAATTAATGTTTGTTATTACTGTATACTTGGGCGTTAGCTCTTCTTTTTCTTTTAAGGTAATCTCTCAAAGAATGTGTTCTGCTGAATTGAATTTTGCCAGAATGTATTCTACTAGACTTCAAAATGCAAATACAGTATAGTTACCAAATGTTAACTTACTATCTTATCCTTGTTTCAACATGCTTGTGTATTGTACTTGTACCCTGTTGGGTGTCCATACATCCCACTGCTGTATTATTTAGCTAACTTTTATTCTATTGTAAATTGAACTTTCATCCTCAACGTCATTTATGGTTATGTGTACATCTCCTTATCCCTGTATAACTTCCATACCTGTAAAGCAAATCCTTTTTATCTTTTAACAGCAAGACCTTTAATCAAACATATCTAGCTTGTTGCTTTTGATAGAGAGTTAATGAAAACTTAGTTGCAAAAGGAACACTCGAACAACTGCATTTTGGCATATACTCTTCTAATAACATTTTCGTACTCATTAATAATCACAAAAACATATATCTCCTCTTCTCTCTAATCCTTAATGGGTGAGAACTTCCGTGTGTATAGCACCTGTCACGGTGAATCGTTTATTTATTTATTTTTATTCCAGCAATTTCTGTCTTCATATCCTCCCCGTGATCTTTAAAAGTCGGTCGTTAATTGTTTGAAACCATGTGGCAATATAGGTGCTACATACAAAGAGGTTCACATTTGCACCACCCAAAGGGTCAGCAGCAGCAGAAACAAATCCAAGTGAGCATCTCCTTGCAGCCCTGGAGGAGAGCAACCCAAGTTCTCTTCTACAATATCTTGCATATCTTGATCTCTGTATGGTTTGTGAGAATAATGTTGATTCGTGGAGACGAGCTGCCTTTTTTGAAGAAACGGGTGAGACTTACAAAAGAGTTATAGCTGTATGCTTGAGGCCTTTGGAAAAGCTTGCATCAAAGTTGGCTGAAGGTTTGGAAAGTTCTGTTGACAAAAACTCCCAGCTGTCCAAGCAGTTACGCTCGCCAACTGACTCACGTCTGGAATCTAAGTATTGCGAACCACTGAACAACTTTCAGGTACACAACACTGGTGCTTACACTTGTGGATGTATGCATGCATAAGTGTGTGTGTGTGTGTGTGTGCATTATTTGTTGAAGCTTGCGTCATGATATCTTGTCCTGAATAGATTACTTTTATGCAGACTTCTTTTTTATTTTAACTCACCTGGGCTTACCCATGGGCAAGTATATGACTGCTCTGCTACCATTCTACCTTTCTCTATTAAAGTGTTATATCTTCAAGCAAGTCGTCAAATAAAGTAGTGCTGTGCAGTGTTTTTGTAGTAGAATTCTAGGAGAATTCCTTATAATGATTTATTATTGCTGAGCGCCCTATGTAACACAAATTTCAATTCTTTCTAATCTGTGTGCTGCAAATGTAACACAGACACAGGTGTCAACTCCAACTTGGACTTTCAGATCTGCAATGGACAGATCTCTTTACTAGATGCATGGATGGGGACATGACTAAAAATAGATGAGTTTTGTGATTAATATGTAATGAACACTAATATCATACATATAAGTAATAAGATTCTATTAAAAAACAAAAGGTTGAAGCCCTAGTACACGGAAAGTATACAAGAAGTATGCAGAAAGAAAGAATTCATGGTGAACCAATATAAAATTTTAATTTCAGCTTTGTAGTAATGGGATAAAGACACCTTGTTTGAAAAAGGTTTGGCACTGGCATCAGGGGGAAATCTTTTTGCCTTAGTGTCTGGAACATAAACGAAGGTGTCATTCTACCAATTTCTGGCATTGTTGGACTTTGTTTTCCAACCAAAGTGATAATGCTATATATTTTCATAATTATGTACTTGATACCTCCTAATCTTAAGCAGGAGCCAATTATGTTTTTGCTTTCATCTCCTCTAAAGGATTGGCTTGCTTTCAGGGTTAGCTTTTCCATACCCATATCAGTCAGATTTTCCAAGGAAAAAGGTATATGTGAGGTTCTGTAAAGATTGACCAGGACTTTGTGCATTTCTCTGAGTATCAAAAAGTGAGGAGTCTGGTATAAGTTGATTAAAGCTCTTATTGGTCTGGAACATAAACGAAAGTGTTTATCACAGAGAGCACCTTCTCAAAACTCATTTAGATTGTTTTCCATGTGGCTCTAAACTCCTTGAGATTAGAGAATACATGCCATCATCTTCAATAAGATTTTAGCTGTGGTGGATACTAATTAAAAAGAACAAGAAGAGAGAGTTGTGCTGGGTACCGTTCGAAAGATCTTTCTTTTCCTTTATTTGTGCTCTTGGGGATGTTACTTCAATAAAATGTTAGTTGTGGTGGATACTTCTTAATTTGGGATCGAAGCTTTTGAGGGAAATGTGTTAAGAGGGTGGGATTTGTTCTTGTGTCTCGAGATATTGAAACCATTGGAGATTGTTGAGAATTAGGATTGTCCTTTGAAGATAAGGAGGGGGATGATGCGAAATTGTTTGATATCATCCTATGCTTTTGAAATGAATGCAATGTGAAAAAAAAAAAAAATCAAATGCCATTTTTTTTTTCCAGCTTTATTGAGCAATTGTTGTGCTGAAAATCTACCTTATAATTTTGTTCATTTAGAATGTCACTTAGTTTCGGTGGATGATAGGAAAAAGAGGACTGTTAATGTTGTTATGTCCATAATTTTTAGGTTGTCTGTTGCTTTAGGATGGGAAGTAGTGGTGTTTATGAGCAATTGACCACCAGAGTGCATGTCTTTTGAAAGTTGATATACCATTGTCATTGACTGAAAAATGCTGATCCATGGGCCTGCAGTTGCCTTATGGGAGACCTGTTTGTACACACGCACTCAATGGGCATTGAACCCAAGATCTCACCCTCCACCTTGCACTTATAAGGGGATGAGGTGCCAGTTTAGCCAAAGCTCTTCTAGGCAGTAGATCTGATAATATCTA
>OU015767.1:26816528-26879961 GCA_907173295.1 Fagus sylvatica | reverse complement strand
ATCAAAATTCAAAGCAAAACCCCACCACTCTTGACTGTCTGTCTGGTGTCTACTCTTCTCTTCTCCCCCACACTTCTCAAAAACAAAAATCAAAAGCATAAAAAACACACACTCTCATCAAAGAAAAAAAAAAGACCAAGACCAAGACCAAAACCAAAAACACAAAAAACACAAAAACAGTAACCATGTCCTTGACAACATCACCAGAAATGGTTGTCAAGAACCGGTTCTTAGGGTTCTTGATATGGCACTCCATTCCCTCCACCGCCACCTTCCTCTTCTTCAAAACCTTCTTCATCTCCACCATCACTTCTACTACTACTACTACTTCTACTAGTAGTAGAAGCAGAAACCCATTACTCTCTTATGCTCCATCACTCATTTCAATCCTCACTTTCTTCACATTCCATCTCTCTCAGCTACTCTTCTCTGCCTCTCTCTCTTTAATCTCCTCCCCTTATCCCCACCGCCCTGCTTACCCTTTTGAGCTCATACTCGGCCTCGTCCGCTTCTTTCTCATCTCCGACTCGTCGGCTTCGGTCTCCGCCGAATTTCGGACCCGGGCCAAGGTTTCTCTGAGCTTCGTGTTGTTTGTTTCAGCCTGTGCTGTTTCAGGGTTTGTGGGGTTGGTGTCTGTGTGTTGGGTCAAAGCTAGTGGCTTTGATGGAGAGTGGCTGATTGGCAAAGTGGGGATCATAGGTTTTGTTCTTGGTTTGCTTTACGGCTCCTTTTATGTTTATAAGCACAGATGGGTTTTGGAGTTTCCCATTATTCAGGTAGAAAAGTTTACAACTTTTTCATTGATTTTGTTATTACTTGGTGTTTCTATGTTGTGTTGGTTTCAGAAATAATTGGGTTTTGGATGTTATTGTTTTTGATATGCTAAATTAAATGGAAATGTATTGGTTATATACTGTCAAAAGAGTGTTATAATAAATTAAATGTTGGAATACTGCTTGCAGGTTTTGGTTCTGATTGTAGGATGTATATTCCTCTAAGCTTTGGAAATTTATCAGAGGAACTGATTATATATTCTTCAAATTACCAAAGAGTCTTGTGGGCAATGCCAGTAAATTATGAATGCCTATCTAGTATTGGGTTGTGCTGCACTAAAATTTTCATGTTTTTAATATGGTGCTTAAGTTTTGGTGTTACTAAGACTATGTATGCATGCATCATCTTAAAATAATTCTCTCGTGGCGATATGGGTCAAATTTCAGGCTAGAGTGATGTTCTGATCAGTAAATGCTACCACTTGCACCTATTGATGTTGCTTTATGCTTTCCTTTTGTTAGTGATTGAAAGAAACTTGGTGCTTTTCTAATTTTCTGTCATTATTTGATTACAAGAGTGTCCAGGTATTGCTCAAAACATATGATTGTGAAACTCTAAACATCAGGTTTACTCTTGTGTTGAAGAGCCTGTTAGTCAGCAGCATGGCTAAATCAAGTTCTTTTCTAGTTGAGAATTTTATGTTTGCCCATTTGGCACAGCTGTTTGAAACCGCACTTTTTCAAAGTACAAACTTTTTGAATCTCACTTTCTCTAGGTAAGGCTTTATCAAACAATCCATTTTCGAAAAGCTGAAAAAATATGCTGTACCAAATGGTAGTCATCTAGAGCTATAAATTAGATAGTCATTTTATTCTCCGAGTGTGTTTCTTTTTAATTATGAGACTCATGGCCTCTACTTTTGATTGCTTGTTGTAACAGCGTCCACCTTTCTTCAGCTTCAAGATGGGACTCCCTTCAGCTATTACACGGGCTTTGAAGCTTTCGGGCGTGACTTACCTATTTTCAGCTGTTCTAGGAGCAATTCTGTCTGGTCGGTTTAAGAGCCAGGGTACAATGAGAAAGTTCATAGCCGAGCAAATCATCTTTTGCATTGGGAGTTTTGCAGTGTTTCTCTGCTGGGAATTAAGTCACCATTTACATCGGGTATTGTTTAATTGTAAATTTTCTTGTTAGTATCACCACGCATTTCATATAATTGCAATATCCATTGATGTTCATATCATTTAATTGTTCCATTGTTGTTAATCCTCATTGCATATCATGTCATGTATATGATTCTTCAAAATAAAATAGTTAAGAGTAGATCATGTCTTGCATGTTGTATTATCCCTGATCAATGCCCTCACTTTCATTCCATCTTTCTTCTGCTGGACGAAAAGAATAATACAAGGCATAAAAAAGGGAAAAACTGTAATTATGGCTGAAAAAGCTCAAGCTTTATATGGCTAATATCTATTTAACTGTTTGCTAGAATAGCAGTTTTATAAGTTGGATATACATTGATTTATTTATTTTTTTCATGGCTCTATTAGTGTTTTGAAGGGACAGAAAGAACACATGTACTTATTAAGAGAGGAACAAGGAGAACATAAGTAAGAAAAGCATTTTAGGTTTATCAAACTTTCATCATTATATCATCTTCTTAGCCCTTTTCCTGTGATGTTTAGTTATTTATTTATTTTCTAATCAATTCTTTAAATGCTGCCAAATTTTATGTTATATATGCAGCAGGGGCACTTGTCTATCACTTCAGTGCTCCATTGAGATGCAGTAGACTCGCATATTTTATCATCTCAATTTCTTATATAATGTATTACATACCATCTCAAATTAATGTTTGTTATTACTGTATACTTGGGCGTTAGCTCTTCTTTTTCTTTTAAGGTAATCTCTCAAAGAATGTGTTCTGCTGAATTGAATTTTGCCAGAATGTATTCTACTAGACTTCAAAATGCAAATACAGTATAGTTACCAAATGTTAACTTACTATCTTATCCTTGTTTCAACATGCTTGTGTATTGTACTTGTACCCTGTTGGGTGTCCATACATCCCACTGCTGTATTATTTAGCTAACTTTTATTCTATTGTAAATTGAACTTTCATCCTCAACGTCATTTATGGTTATGTGTACATCTCCTTATCCCTGTATAACTTCCATACCTGTAAAGCAAATCCTTTTTATCTTTTAACAGCAAGACCTTTAATCAAACATATCTAGCTTGTTGCTTTTGATAGAGAGTTAATGAAAACTTAGTTGCAAAAGGAACACTCGAACAACTGCATTTTGGCATATACTCTTCTAATAACATTTTCGTACTCATTAATAATCACAAAAACATATATCTCCTCTTCTCTCTAATCCTTAATGGGTGAGAACTTCCGTGTGTATAGCACCTGTCACGGTGAATCGTTTATTTATTTATTTTTATTCCAGCAATTTCTGTCTTCATATCCTCCCCGTGATCTTTAAAAGTCGGTCGTTAATTGTTTGAAACCATGTGGCAATATAGGTGCTACATACAAAGAGGTTCACATTTGCACCACCCAAAGGGTCAGCAGCAGCAGAAACAAATCCAAGTGAGCATCTCCTTGCAGCCCTGGAGGAGAGCAACCCAAGTTCTCTTCTACAATATCTTGCATATCTTGATCTCTGTATGGTTTGTGAGAATAATGTTGATTCGTGGAGACGAGCTGCCTTTTTTGAAGAAACGGGTGAGACTTACAAAAGAGTTATAGCTGTATGCTTGAGGCCTTTGGAAAAGCTTGCATCAAAGTTGGCTGAAGGTTTGGAAAGTTCTGTTGACAAAAACTCCCAGCTGTCCAAGCAGTTACGCTCGCCAACTGACTCACGTCTGGAATCTAAGTATTGCGAACCACTGAACAACTTTCAGGTACACAACACTGGTGCTTACACTTGTGGATGTATGCATGCATAAGTGTGTGTGTGTGTGTGTGTGCATTATTTGTTGAAGCTTGCGTCATGATATCTTGTCCTGAATAGATTACTTTTATGCAGACTTCTTTTTTATTTTAACTCACCTGGGCTTACCCATGGGCAAGTATATGACTGCTCTGCTACCATTCTACCTTTCTCTATTAAAGTGTTATATCTTCAAGCAAGTCGTCAAATAAAGTAGTGCTGTGCAGTGTTTTTGTAGTAGAATTCTAGGAGAATTCCTTATAATGATTTATTATTGCTGAGCGCCCTATGTAACACAAATTTCAATTCTTTCTAATCTGTGTGCTGCAAATGTAACACAGACACAGGTGTCAACTCCAACTTGGACTTTCAGATCTGCAATGGACAGATCTCTTTACTAGATGCATGGATGGGGACATGACTAAAAATAGATGAGTTTTGTGATTAATATGTAATGAACACTAATATCATACATATAAGTAATAAGATTCTATTAAAAAACAAAAGGTTGAAGCCCTAGTACACGGAAAGTATACAAGAAGTATGCAGAAAGAAAGAATTCATGGTGAACCAATATAAAATTTTAATTTCAGCTTTGTAGTAATGGGATAAAGACACCTTGTTTGAAAAAGGTTTGGCACTGGCATCAGGGGGAAATCTTTTTGCCTTAGTGTCTGGAACATAAACGAAGGTGTCATTCTACCAATTTCTGGCATTGTTGGACTTTGTTTTCCAACCAAAGTGATAATGCTATATATTTTCATAATTATGTACTTGATACCTCCTAATCTTAAGCAGGAGCCAATTATGTTTTTGCTTTCATCTCCTCTAAAGGATTGGCTTGCTTTCAGGGTTAGCTTTTCCATACCCATATCAGTCAGATTTTCCAAGGAAAAAGGTATATGTGAGGTTCTGTAAAGATTGACCAGGACTTTGTGCATTTCTCTGAGTATCAAAAAGTGAGGAGTCTGGTATAAGTTGATTAAAGCTCTTATTGGTCTGGAACATAAACGAAAGTGTTTATCACAGAGAGCACCTTCTCAAAACTCATTTAGATTGTTTTCCATGTGGCTCTAAACTCCTTGAGATTAGAGAATACATGCCATCATCTTCAATAAGATTTTAGCTGTGGTGGATACTAATTAAAAAGAACAAGAAGAGAGAGTTGTGCTGGGTACCGTTCGAAAGATCTTTCTTTTCCTTTATTTGTGCTCTTGGGGATGTTACTTCAATAAAATGTTAGTTGTGGTGGATACTTCTTAATTTGGGATCGAAGCTTTTGAGGGAAATGTGTTAAGAGGGTGGGATTTGTTCTTGTGTCTCGAGATATTGAAACCATTGGAGATTGTTGAGAATTAGGATTGTCCTTTGAAGATAAGGAGGGGGATGATGCGAAATTGTTTGATATCATCCTATGCTTTTGAAATGAATGCAATGTGAAAAAAAAAAAAAATCAAATGCCATTTTTTTTTTCCAGCTTTATTGAGCAATTGTTGTGCTGAAAATCTACCTTATAATTTTGTTCATTTAGAATGTCACTTAGTTTCGGTGGATGATAGGAAAAAGAGGACTGTTAATGTTGTTATGTCCATAATTTTTAGGTTGTCTGTTGCTTTAGGATGGGAAGTAGTGGTGTTTATGAGCAATTGACCACCAGAGTGCATGTCTTTTGAAAGTTGATATACCATTGTCATTGACTGAAAAATGCTGATCCATGGGCCTGCAGTTGCCTTATGGGAGACCTGTTTGTACACACGCACTCAATGGGCATTGAACCCAAGATCTCACCCTCCACCTTGCACTTATAAGGGGATGAGGTGCCAGTTTAGCCAAAGCTCTTCTAGGCAGTAGATCTGATAATATCTATAATGTCATTTTAGATATTAAAAAAAACTGTGGAAATGGGTTGCCCTTACCTTGTGGGCTGACCTGGGCACTTAAGATCACATTCATTGAAATCTTCAATGGTTCCCAGTTAGGAATCTTCTATACATTAGATCTGCGTGATTGATCAACCACTCTGTCATTTAGATGTTGGAAAATATGGTGATTATCTCATTTCTTAGCATAAGCACATAATGTTTTGGTTTGTGTGTGTGTGTGTGCGCGCACACAGTCGTGCATGCTGATGCACATAGTTTTTTTTTTTTTTTAAAATTCTATCTGAATTGACGTCGACTTTGTTAACTTCATTTGCTGTTCTCTATTGGTGAACATCCTTGTAATGCACATCATCTTTCCCTCTGTATACAAACAGATATGCATACACTAGGTCATAGCTATAAATCTCATAATTAAAAAAAAAAAAAAAATTAATCTAGGTTTTAGTGACTCTTATATACTTTTCATTTATATTGGGTTTAGAAATACATGAACATGTCAGCTAACATCTGTCAAAAGTATGATTCATATTACAACTTAATCATGGAAACTTTTTATGCAGCTATTTGCATAATGATAATACCTAATGATGGACACTTCTTTATGCAGCTATGTGCATGGTGTGCCAGGACGGTTGCCTCACTGACTGCCTGCTCACACAGAGAGGATAGGTTCGGGGTTGCTCAGCTCTCTGGTAGTAATGCTGCAGTCATTTCAGCTCTGTTATCTTGCCTTCTTGCTGTTGAGACATTCATGGGGAAGAAGACCAACATTCAATCCCCATCTCATTTGATGGGGCCAGCTGCAATTAAATGGGCAACATTAAGCACAGGAAGAATAGACAGTGCAGTGGGTAAAAAGAGAGGTGGCCCTCTACATTCAAAAGCATATGCCATTGCTGATGTTCTGAGGACCTCAATCTACCAAGTTGTGTCTGCTTTCCATGATGACATGCTGAATAGTGCTAAAGCTGGACTTCTTGAGAAGGATTGGGTCATCAGTGGCAAGCCTCTTTTTGGCAGTCGCGAGCTTCTGATGCAAAAATTGCGTCTCTTCCTGGATTTTCGAGCTAGCTAACTGCTTATTTGCCCAGGTTTGAACAACCTACCTTTTCTTTTTTTTTTGTCCCCATTTGTGAACTTTTCTTAAGCATAGCACAGATGAAGAGGCAGTTTTGTTTGTTAATCCAGAAAAGCTATGGCCGGAATATAAAGAGAGAATGTCGATTTTGCTTATAAGATATATCAAAGAAAATTCTATGATTTAAGTTGTATTATTAATAGGGCACACTTGGATATCATTGAGTTAATGATCTTTCACCAATTCAAGGTTTCAATTGGCTCAAAGGGTGAGACATGGCTTGGACACCTACATATTTACTTAGTAAACAATGGGAAACCAAATGGTCAGATTATTTAGACCTGTATATAGGCAATGCAGCCTTCCCCTTTGGAGGTTAACAATGCTTCAAAATTGTCATGGCATAGTGAGTGGTTTTAGATCCTCTTGCCTTTTGACATCCTGGAACACTCTTCATCTTCTTCTTACCCTTACCCTTCTTCCTTCCTAGTAGTTAATTTCATTCTTTTTGTTAGTAGTGTAGTCAACTATGAGGCCCTATATATATCTATATATATTATTCATGAAGATTTTTTTTTACTTTTATTTATGAATAGAGTTTATGTTTGGAGGAATCTCATTATTACATGATGATTCATAAAATCATCTATGTGTATTATTTTTTTTGCTGAAAATCTATGTGTATTATTTGAAAATGTAATGTGACTAAAAATACATAAACAGTTAGATCCTTTTTAAAACAGTGATTGCAACAAACGTGAGTGACTCGAGTGTATAATTTTTATTAGGGAAAAATATAATTTGTATTTAATATAATCAAGAAGGGTCAAGGATGTCTAGATGGTATTGGTATTGGTATTGGTATTTAGTATCAGTTTTGTGGGTCCTCTTTGATGCAAGAGGTGGAGACATTTTACTCTTTCCTTGTTAGAAAATAGAGGCTTTCACAACTTCAGAAGTTCAGAATAGTTTGTTCGATTCAAATTGTTTCGTGCAATTGAGTAATTGACGGGGTGTCTGGGTTGCTTAGCGTAAAAAAATAAGTAATTGACTGAATGCGTCCACATGTGGGGAAATTGGTATGCCAAGGTGTACGTGTTGAAAGTCAAAATGGCTTGCTTGTTGATGCAGCTTGTCTACCTATGCTGTATTTCATATTCCTTCGTCTTGTACCAGTTGGAAGCATTTTAATGGTACTAACTAAATTACTTAATTACTTCTTCTTGTGATAAATATTATCAACCCATGCCATTATTGGTGAAGGTGAACTAAACACAGCAACTGATAGGATCAAATGCTCAAATTGGTATTAAGCAGTATAGAATAAGTTGACAAAATGATCGTTATGACACAATTCTTCGTTAAAATATGACAATTTACGACAAAGCTTTTTATAAAAGAATACTTTTGCTGAATTTGATTTTTATTCTTCAAATTCAAAGTATGATTCAATAGTTTATTTTTCAGTTTTTTGAAAATAGAATTGTTTAAAAAAAAATAGTACTTCAAAAAAAGTGTGGCTTAAAATCAACAAGAATCAAAGAATGTGCTATTTCATTTTATAAAAGGTGGGACTGGATATTGCAATGGATTGAATTTTTTTACCAATGAGAACTAGTTTGCCAACTTTGCAACCAAACCAAATTATGAATTGGCAATCTTGATATTTTTCGCAACAAAAAGGGTATGATTTGGACACTTGGTCGTGCAGAGATGATCAAATGAATAATTCAATTCAATAGCAACTTGACCCAACTGACACTAAAATAATGAGTCAAGTGATGTTTCAAGGAAACCAGTGGACGGCAGTCAGGGCGTGCGACAGAGCAGAAGACTTGCAAAAGGAAACGAGGTGATCGGAGTGGCACCGGTTTGGGGCCGGCCTAGGAGGCTCCGATGCTTTTGTTAATCAGAATGCACCGGAAAATTACACAGGGAGTTATCTTGGTAATTTCAGTACACTATTCGTACCTGAGTACGGAGGAAGAACGGCGTTTTATGCCTTTCGATCATCCACGTGGCCTTCCGGAGGTCGTCGGATCTTGCGACGCGTGGAGGGCCCGTTACCCTTCGTCTGTCAGGCAGTGGCCAGATCGTGCAAGGTGCTGGGCGACGCCGCGAGGGCTTCATTTCCGGGATTCGCGGAGGACACCTGTGCACGATGAGGTGTTGATCTGGTGAGGTGTCTTATTCGATTTCCGTAGGAGATAAGGATGGGTCGTAGTCTGATGACTAGACCGTCCTGAGCATTGGAAGGGAGTTGATCCCTTTAAGGGAGCGGATGGTCTTCTTCCAGTAGTAGTAGTAGTAGAAGGTCTTCATCTAATACTTGGAAAAATTGGTAAATATTCCCTTCAGTTGCCCCCCTATTCCGTGGTCGTTCCGCCTAGACGGCCTTCGGAATACAAAGAGTCAAGGTTAAGTAAGTAATTTCGTCTATTCCCTCCTTTTCTTTTTATTGAGCTTTGTGGCCATAATGGGACGCGACGGTTTTCCATACTGCTGGGACACGTGTCGTCTGGGGGATGGCTACACGTTCCAATGCTCAATCGTCTCTCTTAATGTGGAACTGCTCCATTTACATCAGCATTTTTCCTTCCTTTTTTTCGAATTTTTTTTTGGCTCTCTGTACTATCTCTTTTTCATTTTGCTTGGGGTTTTGCTTGTTCGGGAAAGTTCTCGCTCCGGTGACCGTCTCTAGAGACTCTTGTTCACAGCAGCTTCTTCTTCACCGGTAAGCCAACTTCCTTTTTCTTTTTTCTGACTTTATTTTCTGCACCGTAGTAGTGTTTTGAGTGGTTGGGGAGCAAAAGGTTTCGCCTTTACCCTCTTTTCTTTTATTTCGGTAGGTTCTTGCGGCGAGGTTGAGTGCGGCATTGCTTTTAGGACCCTCATTCCGAGTCTTTATGGCTCTAGACGCTGATGACTCTTCGGAGTCGTCGTCTTCTGGTGAGAAATATTCACCGGTGCCAACATCCGGATCTGAGGATCCCGGAAGCCAGGGACGGTCTTCCGAGACCACTGAGTCATCTTCATCAGACTCCCCGTCCCAGGAACCTCGTATACCCATTTCGGTCCAAGACTTAAACAGACCCTTTATAGCAGAAGGGGTGCCTTCTAAACTTACTGACAAGGACATTGGGAGGTTGAGGAGCCGGTACCAAATTCCTGAGAACATAGTAGTTAGATTGCCTGATGACGGCGAATGGGCGTGCTCATCCAACGGGGAAGACATTGCTCTCTACGAGGATAGCCTAACCGGTGGTTTGAGGTTGCCCTTCAAGGCCTTCGAGAGAGAGATTCTTCATCGCCTCGGTATATCCCCCAGCCAACTAAATCCAAACGCCTGGCGGATTATGACAGGCCTTCAAGTTCTCTGGAGGATGGCCACTGAAGGGGAGTACGACTTGTCTGTCGACGAGTTCTTCTTTTTGTACAAACTGACCTACATGCCTTCCACACCGGGGGTTTGGGGTTTTATGCGCCATAGGGGGTCACCAAAGCTTATTTCTGGGTCTCCCAAATTCTAATAGGAGCTGGAAGCCGAAGTTCTTCTTCTTGTGTGGTAATCATTTCGAGTTTACCCCGGGGGAGGCAGCAGGCGAGCTTTATGGCCTTCGTCGGTCCTGGGGGATTCCCAACGCCAATGGTGCACTTGCCTTCTTTTTTTTTTTTTTTTTTTTTGATATTTACAATTGACGGCCTTCTGAGGATTTACTCAGGAAACTTTTTCCTTTTCAGCTTTTCACCGTCCTTCTCTATCCAAGCGTCTAAAACAACGTCTTTTACTGGTCACTGACTTTCAGAAGGAAAGGGCAGTGGGATTACTTGATCTTGTGTCTCCCTTAACCTTAGCACAGTGGTCTTTGGGCCCCGAACCCAGCGCTGAGGTTGCGAAGGCCATCCAGGCGTACAACCGAAGTGGGTGACCTTCTTCCTAGGCTTTTAGGTGAAGGTTCGTGCAAACCTTTCCTGATACTTCTTTTTGCTACAGGTATGACGACCAGGGCTGAGCGCAAACGCCTGAGGGAAGCGGCACAGAAGGTGGATGACCTTCCTGACGCGAGTGCTCTTTTTTCCAAGAAACCCAAGTCTGAGAAGAAGGTGCCCATGGAGAAGGGCACCAGTTCTAAGAAGGGAGGTCGTCAAGAAAAATCACTTCCTGCTGCAAAAGGTAGGGCTGCTGAGAAGGTCCATGTGTACCATGAGATCCCTCCTTCTCCTGTTGGAGCATTGAAGGGGAAGGAGGTGGATTCTGATGAGATTCAAGCCAACCATTTACAGTAGCTCATCTAGGGCCATGGACAAGGTGAAGGAGATGTACGAGAAGGTCGATCTGGAGGTGTATGATCATGTTGAGGATTTGGATCTTCTCCGCTTGTCAATTCAAGACTCATTGAAGGTCGTCTTCTTCTCCTTTTATTTTTTAAATGTACATTCTTCATATTTTTTCTCTTTTGACCTTCTTCCTCTTGTTCAGGCTGCAGGACAAGTGTTCATCTTGGGCAACCGGGTTCGTATGTCAGCGCGTGAGTCAGCGAAGCTTAAGGCAGATCTCGAGAAGACCAAGGCTCAATCCTCTGCCCATCAAGAGGCTATGGAAGTCCTTAATGCTGAAAGGGGAACTCTGAAGAACCAGGTGAAGAAGCTGGAGATCGACCTCAAAGCCAAAGACGACCGTCTGTCTGCTCTAGAGAAGGAGCGTGACGAATTGCTGCGGAAAACCGTGGGTCTTCAACAGCAGGTTTTAAATGCACGGGAGACGGCCGTCAATGAATTTAAAACTTCTGAGGAGTTCGAGGATGATACTCGTCGCTATTATGTAGCAGGCTTCGAGCACTTCAGGAAGAGGGTTGCCCTCGCCTTTGGGAATGCTCATGATTGGGCCCTGGTGAAGATCATTGATGATGATGAAACTACAGTTGCGGAAGAGGACAGCGAGGGAGAAGAGGAAGGAGATGATGTTCAATCAAAGGAGCAAGTAACCCTTCCACCTGATGTCCCTTCTGCTCTTCCTGTCGACGACCAAGGTGATGATCCGGCTCCAGGCCCTACGGATGGTCAGGCTGCATCCAAGGATGAAGAAGCAACTATTCCTTCAACTGACAATGAAGCATCTTAGTGTTTTTTTTTTTTATCTTGCCTTGTGCTACCCATCTAGGGGGTTTTTCTTTTGATCAAACAAACAATGTGGTTCTGACAGAGGTCATGTTTACTCCTGATGGAAGGGGTGTGACCTGTACTTAAAACAGTCTTTTGGTTAGGGTCATGTTTACTCCTTGTGGAAGGGGTGTGGCCCGAACTTTATGTTCTCATGCTATTTATTTCTGTTGTTTCTTCTGAAGCTGTCGTGTTATTTCTTTCCATTCTCGTTGAGCAAAATGTCGATTTTTACATTACGATGTTTGCCATGGTGTTAACGACCTTCTGGCGGGGAGTGCGTCACATGAGAGCAACTTAATAACATGTAGGAGAAAGTTCTTGAGGGTCTTCTTTGGTAAATGCACCCTTCGGTGTTTAACATGATAACAGATAGAATTTTATGGAAGGTCTTCTTCCATGAATGCACCCCTTGGGTGTCTAATACGATAAAAAAAAGACAGAAGAACTTTCTTGAAGGTCTTCTTCTACGAATGCACCCCTTGGGTATCTATCATGATAACAAGCAAAAGAGCTTTGTTAAAGGTCTTCTTCTATGGATGCACCCCTTGGGTGTCTAGCATAATAACAAACAGAAGAGCTTTCTTGAAGGTCTTCTTCTACGAATGCACCCCTTGGGTGTCTAACATGATAACAAACAGAAGAGCTTTCTTGAAGGTTCTTCTTTCTACGAATGCACCCTTGGGTGTCTAACGTGATAAAAAACAAAAGAGCTTTCTTGAAGGTCTTCTTTTACGAATGCACCCCTTGGGTGTCTAACATGATAAAAAACAGAAGAGCTTTCTTGAAGGTCTTCTTCTACGAATGCAGGAGCGGTCTTGACGGTCTTCTGTTGTAAGTGCACCTCATGGGTGTCTAACATTTGCACCACGTGGGTGTCTAACTTGTGCACCTCGTGGGTGTCTAACTTGTGCACCTCGTGGGTGTCTAATTGGTGCACCTCGTGGGTGTCTAACTTGTGCACCACATAGGTGTCTAACTTGTACACCTCATGGGTGTCTAACTTGTGCACCTCATGGGTGTCTAACTTGTACGGAAGAGCGATTTTATGGGCGGTCTTCTGATATGAGTGCACCGCTTGGGTGTCTGATTTTTGATATTCTTTTTTCTTTTTTTGACGCCCGTCAAGGTAACGATTTATAATATTCGGGCAATAGCAAACATACTTGAACAATTATTTAAGTGAAGACGATCTTCTATTCATAGATAAAAGATATTGTTTGAGTATACAAACTTCTTAAGCATAAAGAAGGTAACTGATGTACGTACCTCAAGGGTAGTACTTCTTGAGGTGCTCAGCGTTCCAAGGATGAGGTAGCTTCTTTCCATGATGGTCTTCCAGATGATAGGTGCCCCTTCGGTAATATTGGGTGACCTTGTAAGGGCCTTCCCAGTTGGGGCCTAGCTTTCCCTGTGACGGGTCCTTAGTCGCTTGGGTGACCTTCCTTAAGACCCAGTCACCGACTTCAAAGCGTCGGAGCTTTACCTTGGTGTTATAGTACCTAGCCATTCTTCCTTGGTAAAGTGCAATCCTTTGCGCTGCTTTTTCTCTAGTTTCATCCAGGAGATCAAGGTTCAGGCGAAGCTGCCCTTCGTTCTCTTCTTCTTTGTGGAAGGTCGTCCTGAAGGTAGTTAGCCCGATTTCAACGGGGATCACAGCCTCTGTGCCGAAGGTGAGCTTGAAGGGAGTTTCTTTTGTTGGGGTTCTGACGGTGGTTCGGTATGCCCACAGCACGCTTGGAAGCTCTTCCACCCACATACTCTTTGCCCCTTCAAGCCGGGTCTTAATCTGCTTGAGTAAGGTCCGGTTTGTAACTTCGACTTGACCATTCGCTTGTGGATGCCTAGGGGAGGAATAGTGGTTCTTTATGTTCAGTTGACTGCACATTTCCCTGAAGGGCCCGTTATCAAATTGCTTCCCATTGTCAGAAATCAGGACTCGTGGGATCCCGAACCGACAGATGACGGCCTTCCAGACGAAACTTTTGACATTCTTTTCCGTAATTGTCGCCAAGGGTTCTGCCTCTACCCATTTAGTAAAGTAGTCGATCGCAACCACTAAAAATTTTGCCTGCTTTGTCCCAACCGGAAATGGGCCCATAATGTCTAGTCCCAATTGCGCAAAGGGCCAATGTGAGGTTATGGGCGTGATTTCTTCCGGTGGTACTCGTGGAACATTGGCGAAGCGTTGGCACTTGTCGCAGGTTTTAACATATTGGGTGGCGTCATGTAGAAGGGACGGCCAGTAATAGCCGGCTTTTGTGAGCTTATGCGCCAAAGATCTTGCCCCTGAATGGTTTCCACAGATCCCATCATGGACTTCTCTGATGACATAGTTCGCTTCTTCGGGTGACAAACATCTAAGGTGGGGTCGTGAAAAGCCCATCTTGTAGAGGATGCCCCCCATCAACCGGAAGTGAGAGGCTCTTATTCTGAGCTTGTGTGCTTCTGTCCTATCCGCTGGAAGTGTCCCTTCTCTGAGATAACGGATTAAGGGTGACATCCACGTTGTAACGGTGGTGATGGAATTTACTGTTTCTTCCTCTTCCGTGGAAGGTCTTCTTTGGATCTCCATGAAGCCATCATCTCTATTCCTGATGACGCCAACCGGGCTAGACGATCAGCGGCCACATTGTCTTCCCTCGGAATTTGAAGCAATTCTACTTTCTCGAAATGAGTCAACAGATCCTTGACGACCGTCAGGTATTTCTTCATTCTATCCTCCTTAGCTCCATACTCACCCTTCACTTGCCCCACAATTAACTGAGAATCACTCTTGACGGTTAGGGCCTTGATCCCCATACTCTTGGATAGTTTCAGTCCGGCCAGAAGGGCTTCATATTCCGCCTCATTGTTAGTGGCACGGAAGCGAAGCTGAAGGGCATACTCGAATTTGTCTTTTTCGGGGGAAACAAGGACGACCCCAGCTCCACTCATTTCCTTAGTGGATGATCCATCTATATTCATTGTCCAGGCCTTGCCTTCTTCAGATTGCTCGTCTTCCTTCAGCGGATGTGTGAACTCTGCGATGAAATCGGCCAAGGCCTGGGCCTTTATTGCGGTGCGTGGCCGGTAGTCTATATCAAATTCACTCATTTCTATGGACCACTGTATCAGCCTTCCCGCAGCATCTGGCTTGTTCATGGCCTTCCTGATAGGATAGTCGGTCATAACTATGATTGAATGGGCTTGGAAGTATGGCCTAAGTTTCCTGGACGCAATCAGTAGGGCAAAAGCCAATTTTTCCATGTTGGTGTATCTTTCTTCGGCACCTCTTAAGGCCCTACTGGTGTAGTAGACGGGCTTCTGAACGCGTTCCTCTTCGCGGATTAGAGCGGAACTGACTGCCAGAAGCGGATACGGCCAAGTACAGATACAATGCTTCTCCTGTCTGGGAAGGGCTGAGTAATGGCGGGGAAGTCAAGTAGACCTTTAGTTCTTCAAAAGCTTGTTGACACTCTTCCGTCCACTGGAAGGCCTTCTGCAGGATTTTGAAGAAGGGGAGACACTTATCCGTGGATCTGGAAACGAATCTGTTTAGGGCGGCTGCCTTCCCTGTCAAGCTCTGAACTTCCTTGACGGTCTTCGGAGGACTCATCTCTAAAATGGCCTTGATTTTATCCGGGTTGGCTTCTATCCCGAGTTGAGACACCATGAAGCCGAAAAACTTACCGGAAGAGACTCCGAAGACACACTTAGCAGGATTTAGCTTCATGTTATACCTTCTTAATGCCTGGAAGGTCTCTTTTAAATCAGCAAGGTGATTGTCGTCCTTCTTGCTTTTTACTAGCATGTCGTCTACATATACTTCCACATTTCTTCCGATCTGGTTGTGAAACATCTTGTTTACCAACCTCTGGTAGGTAGCTCCAGCATTTTTGAGGCCAAAAGGCATCACCTTGTAACAGAAGAGCCCCCTGCTAGTGATGAAGGCCGTCTTCTCTTGGTCTTCCTCTGCCATTTGAATCTGATTGTAGCCCGAAAAGGCGTCCATAAAGCTAAGTAACTTGTGTCCAGCCGTAGAGTCTACTAGTTGGTCTATTCTGGGAAGGGGATAACTATCCTTGGGGCAAGCCTTGTTTAGATCCGTGAAATCAACACACATTCGCCATTTTCCGGTGGATTTTTTGACCATCACCACGTTGGCGAGCCATTCCGGGTAGTAAACTTCTCTTATGAAACCTGCCTTCAGTAGCTTGTCTACCTCCTCCATTATAGCTGCGTTTCTCTCAGGGGCGAAGACCCGCCTCTTCTGCTTAACGGGGTGGATGGAAGGGTTGACATTTAGCTGATGGGCTACTACTTTGGTGCTAATGCCTGGCATGTCGGCATGGCTCCAGGCAAAAATATCGGCGTTTTCCCTTAAGAATCGCACTATCGAATCTCGTACCCCTTTCCGTCATAGAGGTCCCTATCCGTGTTGTCTTCTTTTCGTTATGAAGACCTTCTACTAATACGATCTCTTCCAACTCTTCGGTTGGCTCAGCAATGTTTTGCCGTTCTTCCACGATCAGTGCTTGATGGACCGGCTCTGTGCTTGTGGAGGTCAGGTAACATTCTCTGGCCATTGCTTGATCTCCTCGCATCTCCCCTATCCCATTTTCTGTTGGAAAGCGGACCAGGAGGTGGTACGTTGAAGTGACAGCTCGGAAGGCGATTTAGAGTAGGGCGTCCGATTATCACGTTATAGGCAGAAGGGCAATCTACTACTAAGAAGTTGACCTTCCTGGTAGCTTGTTTCGGATAGGTACCTGCTATGATTTGGAGGGTGATTATACCGAGTGGATAGACACTGGTTCCTGCGAAACCAACTAATGGGGTCTCGATGGGCCGCAGCTGGTCCTTATCAATTCTCATTTGCTGGAAGGCCGTCAAGTATATGATGTCTGCTGAGCTACCATTGTCAATCAGGACACGTCTTGTGGAGTAGCCTGCAATCTCCAAAGTGATGACCAATGCGTCGTCATGTGGATGGAAGAGCTTGCGGGCATCTTCCTCTCCAAAAGTAATGGGAATGTCTTCCAGTCTTGGCTTCTTGTCCATCTTCTGTGTTACCAGCACGTTGTGTATTTGACGTGCATAAGCTTTTCGTGAGGAACGTGAGGTTCCTCCTGCCGCCATTCCTCCGGTTATCACATGAATTTCTCCTAGTGGGGGGGTCGCGGAAGTACTTCCACTGGAGGTCGTTGTTGACGGGTCCCTTGAGGACGACCTTCTCTCTGCCCCCTTTCAATGAATCTCTGTAACTTTCCCTGCTTGATCAGTTCCTCGATCTGCCTCTTCAAGTCGTAACAGTCCTCTGTGTTGTGGCCGTGGTCCCTATGAAAACGGCAGTACTTGTCCCTCGGCCTTTTGTCGGGGTCTGTCAACAACTTGCCCGGCCACTTCAAAGCCGGATCATTTCTTATTTGCATGAAAATATGGTCCACAGGAGCGTTTAGGGGAGTGAAGTGGTTGAATCTCTCATTGAATCCCCTTCCACTCCTATCCTCCTGTCTCCTGTTTCTGTTCCGCTGGGCTTTGGGCCTTGTCTCATGGGACTCCGCAGGACGGTCGGGATGTTCCCATTTCCTCTTCTTTCCTATGGTCTGGTCTCGAGCTAGAAGGGCTTCCTCCCCATTCATATGCCGTTGAGCCTCATACATCATCTCCGTCATGGTGCTTGGGGGATCTTTATAGACCGAGAACAGAAAATCTCCCGCTTGGAGGCCAGAGATGAAGGCCGTCAACACCACTTTGTCGTCTGCCCCGTCAACCAATAATGTTTCTTTATTGAACCTGGTGAGGTAGGATCTCAAGGTTTCCCCTTCTTTCTGCTTAATATTCAGGAGGTGTGTGGTAGGTCGTCCGTATCGTTGTGCACCAATGAAATGGTTGAAAAACAAACGACTAAGTTGGGCGAAGGATCCCACCGAGCTAGGTGTTATCTTTTTAAACCATACTCTAGCGGGTCCCTTAAGGGTGGTGGGAAAGGCACGACACATGATTTCGTCTGGGACCCCTTGAAGACACATCACGGTCTTGAAAGACTCCAGATGGTCGAGGGGGTCTTTTGACCCGTCAAAGGTTTCTAAGGAAGGCATTCTGAATTTAGATGGTAGAGGAAAAGAGATTACCGCTTTTGTGAAGGGCGAATCCGTTGTGTGGACAAGATAATCAAGGTTCTTGGCTGCCCGTCCTTTAAATTCGTCCTTCATCTCTACCATTTGTATCCTCATTGCCTTCAGTTCTTGTTCCCACTTGACCGATGGCTCTTTGCCGGTTATTCTCGTGTTTTCGCCCTTCGTCTCACCCTCTTGTTCTTGGCGTTGCTCTTGTTGTTGTTCCTGCTGTTGCTCTTGCCGAGACTCAGCATCCCCCCTTTCCTTACTCTTTCCCTTGTCCTTTTCCTTCTGCTTCTCAGTCTCATGTTGCAGGAGCTTCTGGTTAAGGAACTGGTTCTGTCGGGTGAGTTCCTGAAGGTTGGCAGTGAGATCTCGTACTTGTTTCTCCATCGCAGCCACCTCAGGAGACTGGCTACTGGAGGGAAGCGCTTGAGCGTGTATTTCCATCGATCGCGTCCTGACCATGCAGTCCTTTTATATCGGTGCGGTGAAAGGCAAATATATGCGAATTCCCACAGACGGCGCCAACTGATGTTTCAAGGAAACCAGTGGACGGCAGTCAGGGCGTGCGACAGAGCGGAAGACCTGCAAAAGGAAACGAGGTGATCGGAGTGGCACCGGTTTGGGGCCGGCCTAGGAGGCTCCGATGCTTTTGTTAGTCAGAATGCACCGGAAAATTACACAGGGAGTTATCTTGGTAATTTCAGTACACTATTCGTACCTGAGTACGGAGGAAGAACGGCGTTTTATGCCTTTCGATCATCCACGTGGCCTTCCGGAGGTCGTCGGATCTTGCGATGCATGGAGGGCCCGTTACCCTTCGTCTGTCAGGCAGTGGCCAGATCGTGCAAGGTGCTGGGCGACGCCGCGAGGGCTTCATTTCCGGGATTCGCGGAGGACACCTATGCACGATGAGGTGTTGATCTGGTGAGGTGTCTTATTCGATTTCCGTAGGAGATAAGGATGGGTCGTAGTCTGATGACTAGACCGTCCTGAGCATTGGAAGGGAGTTGATCCCTTTAAGGGAGCGGATGGTCTTCTTCCAGTAGTAGTAGTAGTAGAAGGTCTTCATCTAATACTTGGAAAAATTGGTAAATATTCCCTTCATCAAGGTTTTAATATTTCATAGTCTAAGACTCCGCGTGGCAAATCTTCCAAGACCAAGCAAGCTCGTTAAGCCTAAAAAGTCAAAAATCCCAATTATATATATATGCCTCTCTCCTTCACTTTCCCTCACTCAACCTTAATCTTTATCCATCAAATTCCAAGCATTTCCAGTTCCAGGCGATCTACTTGGCAATTTGAACACAATTATTCATTATGGCACTATCAACAATGATCTATAACCATCTTCCTACCTCTCAACACAGCATCAACAGGCTCTCCATAATCCATGCTCATCAAGAAATTGCTCTTGATAGGCCACAAACAAAAACATCTAACCCGGCTTTACGTCTAACCGAGTCACTATCACACCTCCTCCACCTTCATCTTGGAACCCCTCCTAAAACCAATCTTCACCAATCCAATTGGAACTTATATAGTGAAGAGAAACACTCTACTCCAACAATTTCTCCTAAGGAGGTCATAGCCCAAAAGTGGCATGACATGCAAGTTTCCTCGGATTGGGACAATCTTTTGGACCCTCTTCATCCTTGGCTCCGAAGAGAAATTATCAAATATGGAGAATTTGCACAAGCAACATATGATGCTTATGATTTTGATTCTTTCTCGGAGTATTGTGGGAGCTGCAGGTACAATTGTAACAAGTTATTCGAAAAATTAGGCCTAAGTAGAAATGGTTATAAGGTTATTAAGTATATTTATGCCATGTCACATGTAAATATGCCTCAATGGTTGGAGAGGTCAAATTTGGTGGACACGTGGAGCAAAGATTCCAATTGGATGGGCTACGTCGCGGTTAGTGATGACAAGGGGACAAGTAGGATTGGTCGGAGAGATATCGTGGTGGCGTGGCATGGAACCGTGGCGCCCACGGAGTGGTTCGAAGATATGCAAAGGAAGCTAGAGTCATTTGGGCATGGGGATGCCAAGGTTGAACATGGATTTCTTAGTATTTACACTTCTAAGAATGACTCTACTAGGTACAACAAATCTAGTGCCTCGGATCAAGTCATGAAAGAAGTGACAAGGCTTGTAGAATTGTATAGAAAAAAGGGTGAACAAGTTAGCCTTACAATTACTGGACATAGCTTGGGTGGTGCATTGGCTCTACTCAATGCTTATGAAGCTGCATCCACTATTCCCAGCCTTCCAATTAGTGTTATTTCCTTTGGTGCACCAAGGGTTGGTAACATTGCTTTCCGAGATGAGCTTCACCAATTGGGAGTTAAATCCTTGAGGATGGTAATCAAGCAAGACATAGTACCTCGAATGCCAGGGCTTGTTTTTAATGAGAGTTTACAAAAATTTGATGATATAACTGGGACATTAAATTGGGTTTACACCCATGTTGGAGCCGAATTGAAACTCGATGTTCATTCGTCACGTTATCTCAAACATGGATTCAATTTGCCTGGCTTCCATAGCCTTGAGACATATCTTCATCTTATAGATGGGTTTGTTAGTACTAGCTCAACATTTCGGTTAGATGCTAGGAGGGATGTGGCTTTAGTGAACAAGGCATGTGACATGTTGGTGGATGAGCTTAGGATCCCACATTGTTGGTACCAAATGGCCAATAAGGGATTAGTTTGTAATGCTCATGGTAGATGGGTAAAACCAAAGAGAGATATAGAAGACATACCTTCACCGCGTGTGGAAGAAAATGATGTCCATGCTCTTGAAGCTGGGATGCAAACACAAGATGTACTTAAACCACTATATAGTGTTTAATTAGACTCTTACATCGTTCTCTAATACTTACGTTAGTACATGTTATAATCTTCAAAATTATGCCTTCCAATTATAATCTAGCATGTGGAGCTAGAGACTCATCACTATAATTTTTAGGAAGATGGAACACTACTTAATTTCTATGAGGTCAACCAAAAGTTAAAAAAACTTATATGGCACAAACTCACATGAAAGAACACAACCTTAATTTATAAGAAATCATGTGGCATGGATCTTAGTAATTAATTGGCTAACTTGAAGCTAGCAAATTTTTTATATAAAGTATTTGTGAGATAAATCCTTTCCTCATCTTCTCAGGTTTGAACGAATAGAAAAAATGAGAGTTCTTCAAAAAGAAAATTTAAGAATCACAATACAACTTGGGGAAGAAAATAAAACCTTGTCCATAACCAAAAGAACAAGTACTTTGTGATGGTTTCCATAACCAAAAGAACAAGATTTTCTGTCCAAAAACATTGTAATGCTTTTCCTTAACCCCTAAAATCAATGGTTAGTCATCTTTCCTAATCCAATGGTGCCAATTATGTTCTAGATCGATCTTATATATATATATTTTAGTTTGTAATTTCAACTGTATTATCTATCTTTTTTGTCCCAGGTCCCTTAATGGGCTATATGTTTCATGCATTCCATATCCTTCAGGGATTTTAAATTATATGTTTCATGCATTCCACATCCTTCAGGGATTTTAAATTATATGCTTCATGCATTCCACATCCTTCAGGGATATTAAATTATATGCTTCAAGCATTCCATATCCTTTAGGGATTTTAAATTATACGCTTCATGCATTTTATATCCTTCAGGAATTATATGTTTCAAGCATTTCATATCCTTTAGGGATTATATGCTTCAGGCATTCCATAAGTCGTACTTTGTACTTCATAGTACAAATACCCACATTTATTTAAACATGCATTACATCTTCAGGTGTGTGGACTACAGGTCCAAATACTTCATATTTTACTCATGAGTTTAGCTTTATTTGAATTCCACATTGGCCAATAATTTCTACGTCGACACTTTTCGACGGTTTGTGGTTCAAATTCACTATTATTACTTCGAGTAATGTTAAGAGCAAATATATTGTCGACAACTATTTTATTTCTATCCTATATACCTCCTATTTAAATAATATATCGAATCTCGAAATTTCAGGTACCTTTTCTCTTCAGGAGATTTCACTTCAATGAATAACTCTTCAGGAGTTTCCTCTTCTAAAGGCTTATTTTCAGGAGATATTGTGCACAATTTTGGATAAAGTAATTACCTTGTTACCTGTTTCATGGGTATAGTCTCTTCTTGGGCTGCGACTTGCTTTTCTTGTGTTTTTCTCTTCCTGGGATTTCTATCTTTAGCACTGCCAGGTCTTCCATGCTTTAAGCGTGCTTTCGATTCATTTGCTGCTACATTAATTAATTTTCCGTCAGGGACTTCAATTCGTGCTGGAGTATTAGCAGCTAATCTCTTACTGTCAATGAACACATCCGGTAATTGGTTTGCAATACCCTGCAAATGAATAACCCTCTGAACTTACAGTTCACATTGTTTTGTACAAGGATCAAAGTGAGGTAACATCGAATCATTCCATATGATCTCTTGTCGTGCTTCTGGCATCAACTTTTCTCCCCTTAATTGTGGGAAGACTGTTTTTGTATTCTGCTATATGTTTCTTCTTTTTGTATTTAAAATTTTGGTTGCTCTATTTTTTCTATACTTGAAATTGTATTAAAGGTAATCAACAGAAACAATATCTTATGATTTTGTAAATGGAGTAAATAAATTAAATGGTGAAATTAGTTGGAAATATTTGCGTATATTTTAGGTTACCCATGAGTAACCCATTACATAAACTTTCTTTTATATTTAATGTTACCCAGGAGCAGCCTATTGTCATTGGAATCTTCACATTACTCATTGTGAAAGATATAAAAAAAGAATGTCTAAAAATGTTCCCCAAATTGTGGTGAAACTCAATATGTTCAAACAAATATCCAGGAGCAACCTATTGTCATTGTCTACATTTTTTGGGTACACTTGATTTTAAAATTTAATAATCCAGGCCACTGGATGGAAAAATCCAGGCCACTGGATTAAGGCAGTGACTCCATCATGATTCTTATTGTGATAGCGAAGGAGTTGAACGCGATTCTAGGTTTTCATGGGGCGAATTTGTGTTTTAAAGTCCAAAATATCTTAAAGACCCATTCAAAATGAAGTTTTAAGATCAAATTTCCAGAAAAAACTTTCTGGGTTCACTTAAATGTTCATGCGTAGACTCGAATGTTCATACTTTTTCTAGAAAATGTAGACAATATTATCCAAACTTAAAGAATAATTGTCCACACTTTCTGGGTTCACTTGAATGTTCATGCATAGACTCGAATGTTCATACTATTTTCCAGAAAATGTGGACAATATTGTCCAAACTTAAAGAATAATTGTTCATAAGTAGACTCGAATATTCATACTATTTTTCAGAAAGTATGGATATTGTTGTCCATAATTTTATGTTTTTGTCTATAATTTTATATTTTTGTCCACATTTTTTGGAAAATTGTATGAACATTTAAACATGTTCATACGAATTGGTCATGTTTCTTGGCATCTATTAAACATGTTCAAATATAATTGTCCACAATTTCTGCAAAATAATATTATAGTTCCATCTTTGTAACAATTTTATTATTTTTTATTTCAACCAACCAAAATCACTTCAAAATTAAAAAAACCAAACTTTATTATTTCCAATCTCAACCAAAATCAACCAAACCCTCAGAAAAATATTAAACCCAACAAGTTTTATTCCTAATCAACCAAACGTTCAACTTTTATTATTTCCAAACCCTCACAAATACAATCAAACCCCAACTTTAAACATCAAATCTGAAACCATTCCTAAACTCAAATAAAACCCAAATCTTTAAACCCAAATCAAATCTGAAATCAACTCTTTCAAACATCAAACTGACACCCACACCCAAACCTTCAAACATCAACCAAGGCATGACTTCATGAGGAGAGAGCTTTGGATGAACAAAACTTCAATAGAGGATAAACCTTCGAGGGAGAGAGAGTTGAAGGGAGAGAATGAAAGTTCAATCCATGGCTTCATGAGGACAAAGCTGAGGAGGAGCAGAAAATCAATGGAGGAGGAGAAAGATTTCGGGGAAACGAAGAGAGAGCTTTTGGGAGGAGAGAGAGTGTTAGTTTCAGAAAAATGGGTGTTTGGATACAAGGATAGTGGAATTTGGAATAGTTAACCAGGAATAGCCGGTTTATTTTTTAGTGGTGGTGTGAAATTACTGTTTGACACCATGGTGTCAAAGAATCATTTCCCATAACTTTGTAGGTGTTTAGTATGACATTTGCATGCTCCTGCACTACTTTCCATGCCATGATAATGTGTCGTTCCTCTACTAGTGTCGCACCCACAGCAAATCGAATCGCGTAAACTCCCTCGACCACTGTATGAGTCATGTAGACATGGCCTGACATGTTAATGGACTCCAACAACTTGCGATTCAACTCATTTGAACGTTCCTCGCTCATGGACAAAATCCTAAAACAAACCATAGCAAAATTTCTAGGAACCACAATTTCAAACCTTTTATCCATACCCACAAGTCCTTCAAAAATCTCAGCCATTTTCACATGGCTTCTTAGGAATTTCCTAAGGTTTGCCACACCATAGCTTCTAAGCACAAACCATAATTTCAAGGCACGAAATCTTCGACTCAGGGTTATCTGCCAGTCTTTATAGTCCACCACTTGTTTTGAATCAGTGGCTTTGTTCCTTAAGAATTCAGGGTTGGTTGAGAGTGACTTTATCAAGGCACTTGGATCTTTCACCCAAAGGCAGCAACAATCTAAAGCAGTTAAGAACCATTTGTGTGCATTGAGACTAATTGAGTTCACACCCTCAACACCATCCATGAAATGCCGAAACTCTGGACAAATGCATGCGCTTCCGGCATAAGCGGCATCGACATGAACCCACATGCCATAATCTTTTGCCACATCACATAATGACCCTAGTGGATCAACGGCAGTCGTTGAAGTTGTCCCCACAGTGGCACATAGAAACAATGGGACCAGTCCTGCTTCAATATCTGCGCAAATTTGGGCTCGTAGTGAGCTTGGTGATAGTGCAAAAGATGTTGACTTAGAAGTCTTGATGGCTTTGATATTCTTTGGGTGGATCCCAGCTATTTGAGCTGCTTTCTGGAGTGCACTATGTGTCTGATCAGACAGATAAACTACCAACTTGACTAGGTTCTCTCTCCCAATTCGGCTTAGCATTTGATCCCTTGCAGCCACAAGTGTGCACAAAACTGCTTCACAAGTAGTCCCTTGTAGCACACCTCCACCATTGCCAGAGAAAAGGAAAGACTTGGGAAGCTCAAGCATCTCTCCAAGCCAATCCATGACAATCATCTCTAGTTCAGTCGCGGCTGGTGATGCAACCCAATTGAACCCGACCACATTGAAGCCGGTGCTAAGCATCTCGCCTAGAAACCCAGCAATGCTACTGGTGCATTGGAAGTAAGCAAAGAAGTTAGGGCTTTGCCAATGTGTTATGCCAGGAACTATGTGTTCCTGCACGTCTTGGAGAATGGATTCAATGGGTTCTGGATCATATGGGGTGGAGTTTGGCAAGCGTTTTTGGAGATAACCTAGTTCAACTTGGCTTAAAACCGGGTATTTCTCTATAGTTTGATAATAATCAGCTAGGAAGTCTATGATCATATGGCCTTGTCGCCTGAACTCCTCAGGGTCTAATGGGTTATTGTTATAGGAAGAAGTGTGGGCTTTGGGTGCATTCTCAAAATTTTGGCTACCCATAATATCTTTGGTATAGAGAAAAGAAAAGAAATGGTTTGATCTTCTTTGGTTTTATGGAGGAAGGGAATGAAGGGAAGGTCGAGACTATCTTGTAGCTACTGATATAAAATGAAGGGAATGAATAGTTTATATAGAGGTCATGATGAAGCCACTTGAGATGATTTTATATATATATATATATTTTAAATATTATACGATTTTCTCACTAGCTACAATCGTTTGGTCTTAAACCTATATGTTGTAACCATCTAGATAAAAAGTTTAAGGGCCTACGTGTACACCAAGTTCCAAGTTGAAATGGGTGTAGGGGCGGAGTTAGGAATTTTTTTTTGGGTGTGCTGGAATTGGACCAGACTATAATTGAGATTTGTGATTGGAACTTAGACTGGGCTAAGACTAGGACTATTTAAAAAAAAAAATACTATGGCCCAATCAATCTATTGAATGGCTCCGCCCTTGATTATAGGTGCATGGTCTAGATTATCTGGTGAAACAAGATTCTCTCAATTTCAAACATCTCCATTTCACAGCGACTTATCACTCTCAATCTTTATTAACCTCTTGGTGTTGTCCAAATCATACCAACTGAAGGGAATATTTCTGGCACTCTCCCAAGAAGGGAGTGACGACCTTCAACGTCAGAAGGAAGGCCTTCGCGTTCCCCAGAACGACTGACACCCTTCCACCCTTGGTCAGCCTTCCAGTCATTCGGTTATGACTCATCACTTATCTTCTTCAGGAGTCCACCGAGACAACTCCTCCAGCTGGTCGCATGCCTCGCACAGATGTCCCCCAGCGCGAACTTAGGGGGTTAACGCCCCACGAATCACTCAGCACTACGCTTCACGAAGGGTAACGGCCTTCCAGATGGAGGGTCACCAGCTCACCACGTGTCTGCAGATCCGACGGATCCTAGAAGGCCACGTGGTCAGACCAGAAGGTATAAGAAACTCTTCTCTCTCCTATTCCCAGCATGAACAGTAGACTGAAACACAATATTACATTTTTTCTCCATATTTTCCTAAAGAGCTCCGACTAACAAAAGCATCGGAGCCTCCTAGGCCGGCCCCAAACCGGTGCCCACTCCGTTCACTCTCTTGTCTCTTGCAGGTCTTCCAGCTCGCGGCTTGACTGACTGCCGTCCACTGATTTCACAGCAACATCAGTTGGCGCCGTCTGTGGGAAACGCTCATTTTTGCCTTTCGCCGCACCAATATAAAAGGACTGCATGGTCAGGACGCGATCGATGGAAGTCCACGCTCAAACCCTTCCCTCCAGTAGCCAACCTCCGGAAGTGGCAGCAATGGAGAGACAAGTGCGAGATCTCACTGCCAACCTTCAGGAGCTTACCCGGCAGAACCAGATCCTCAATCAGAGACTCAGGCAACACGAGACAGAGAAGCAGAAGGAAAAAGATAAAGGGAAAAATAAGGAAAGAGGTGATGCTGAGTCTCGGCAAGAGCGTCAGCAAGAACAACAGCAAGAACAGCAGGAACAACGTCAAGAACAAGAAGGTGAGACGAGGGGCGAGAACACAAGAATAACTGTTGAACAACCGTCGGCCAAGTGGGAAGAAGAAATGAAAGCAATGAGGGCACAGATGGGGGAGATGAAGGACGAATTTAAAGGACGAGCAACGAAAAATATCGACGATCTTGTCCAGGGAACGGATTCACCCTTCACAGAAAAGGTAATCTCCTTTCCTCTGCCTTCTAAGTTTAGAATGCCTTCCTTGGAGATCTTTGACGGATCAAAAGATCCCCTTGACCATTTGGAGTCCTTCAAGACCGTGATGTGTCTTCAAGGCGTCCCAGACGAGATTATGTGCCGTGCCTTCCCAACCACCCTTAAGGGTCCCGCGAGGATATGGTTTAAAAAACTGATGCCTAGTTCAGTAGGATCCTTTGCTCAACTTAGTCGTTTGTTTTTCAACCACTTCATTGGTGGACAACGGTATGGACGACCTACCACGCACCTCCTGAATGTCAAGCAAAAAGAAGGAGAAACTTTGAGATCGTACCTCACCAGGTTCAACAAAGAAACATTATTAGTTGATGGGGCAGACGACAAGGTGGTGTTGACGGCGTTCATCTCTGGCCTTCAATCGGGAGATTTCCTGTTCTCCGTCTATAAGAGATCCCCCGAGCACCATGACGGAAATGATGTATGAGGCTCAACGATACATGAATGGGGAGGAAGCCCTTCTAGCTCGTGATCAGGCCACCGGAAAGAAGAGGAAAGGAGATCATGCAGACCGTCCGGCGGAACCCCATGAGACAAGGCCCAAAGCACAGAGGAACAGAAACGGGAGACAAGAAGAGAGGAGTGGACGGGGGTTTAATGAGAGGTTTAACCGCTTTACTCCTCTCAACGCTCCTGTAGACCACATCTTCATGCAAATAAGGAATGACCCAGCCTTGAAGTGGCCAGGGAAGCTGTTGACGGACCCCGACAAAAGGCCGAGAGACAAGTACTGCCGTTTTCACAGAGACCACGGCCACAACACAGAAAACTGCTACGACCTGAAGAGACAAATCGAGGAACTAATCAAGCAAGGAAAGTTGCAGAGATTTATCGAAAAAGGTCAGAGAGAAGGCCGTCCCCAGGGAGCCCGTCAACAACGACCTCCAGGGGAAGCACCTCCTAAGACCCCCACTGGGAGAAATTCACGTAATTACTGGAGGAATGGCAGCAGGCGGAACATCCCGCTCCTCACGGAAGGCTTACGCTCGTCAAATACATAATGTGCTTGTCACGCAGAAAAGCAACAAGAAACCGAGGGTGGAAGACCTTCCTATTACATTTACAGAAGAAGACGCCTGCAAAGTCGTCCACCCCCACGACGACGCATTGGTTGTCACAATGGAGATTGCTGGCTATTCCACCAGACGGGTCTTGATTGACAACGGCAGCTCTGCGGACATTATATACTTGACGGCCTTCCAGCAAATGAAGATTGGTAAGGATCAGCTGCAACCCATCGAAACCCCTTTGGTTGGATTTGCGGGAACCAGCATCTATCCCCTTGGAATGGTCACCCTTCAAATCATAGCAGGTACTCATCCGAAGCAGGCTATGAAGAAGGTAAATTTCTTAGTAGTAGATTGCCCTTCTGCCTATAATGTAATAATTGGACGCCCTACTCTGAATCGCCTTCGAGCTGTCACTTCCACATACCACCTTCTAGTCCGCTTTCCAACCGAAAATGGAATAGGGGAGATGAAGGGAGACCAAGCAATGGCCAGAGAATGTTATTTGACCACCGTGAACGCAGAGCAGGTCCACCAAACGCTGATTGTGGAAGAACGGCAAAATGTTGCTGAACCAACTGAGGAGTTAGAGGAGATCGTATTGATAGAAGGCGATGAAAAGAAGACAACAAGGATAGGAACTTCTATGGCCAAAGAAATACGAGCTTCGGTAGTGAATTTCTTAAGGGGGAATGCAGATGTCTTTGCATGGAGCCATGACGACATGCCTGGTATTAGCACCGAAGTAATTTCTCACGAATTGAACGTCAACCCTTCCACACCCCCCGTCAAGCAGAAAAGGCGGGTCTTCGCCCCGGAAAGAAACACCGCTGTGATGGAAGAGGTTGACAAATTGTTGAAGGCAGGTTTCATAAGGGAGGTTTATTACCCGGAATGGCTCGCTAATGTGGTAATGGTCAAAAAATCCACGGGGAAATGGCGAATGTGTGTTGATTTTACGGATTTAAACAAAGCATGTCCCAAAGACAGCTATCCCCTCCCACGAATAGATCAACTAGTGGACTCCACGGCCGGACACAAGTTACTCAGCTTCATGGACGCCTTCTCTGGTTACAACCAGATTCAAATGACCGAAGGGGACCAAGAAAAGACGGCCTTCATCACAAGTAGGGGCCTTTTCTGCTACAAGGTAATGCCCTTCGGCCTCAAAAATGCTGGAGCCACCTACCAGAGACTGGTAAACAAGATGTTCCATGATCAAATAGGGAGGAACGTCGAAGTATATGTGGACGACATGCTGGTAAAGAGCAAAAACGACGAAGACCATCTCAGCGATCTAAAAGAAACCTTCCAGACTCTAAGAAGGTACAACATGAAGTTGAACCCGGCAAAGTGTGTGTTCGGGGTCTCCTCCGGCAAATTTCTGGGTTTCATGGTATCGCAGCGCGGGATAGAAGCCAACCCAGATAAAATCAAGGCCATTCTAGACATGAGCCCTCCGAAGACCATCAAGGAGGTCCAAGAGCTTGACAGGGAAAGCTGCCGCTCTGAATAGGTTCGTTTCAAGATCTACGGACAAATGCCTTCCTTTCTTTAGAACTCTCAGGAAGGCCTTCCAGTGGACAGAAGAATGCCAGAAGGCGTTTGAAGAATTGAAGGCCTATTTATCCTCCCCACCGTTACTCAGCCCTTCCCAGACGGGTGAAGAATTATATTTGTACTTGGCTGTGTCAGCCTCTGCGGTCAGTTCCGCACTAATTCGCGAGGAAGAACGCGTTCAAAAGCCCGTCTATTACACCAGTAGGGCCTTAAGGGGAGCTGAAGAAAGATATTCAAATATGGAAAAATTGGCTTTTGCTTTGTTGATCGCATCTAGAAAGCTCAGACCGTACTTCCAGTCCCATCCCATAGTAGTCTTGACGGATTACCCCCTCAGGAAGGCCATGAATAAGCCAGATGCGGCTGGAAGACTAGTACAGTGGTCCATCGAAATGAGCGAATTTCATATCGACTACCGCCCACGAACTGCAATAAAGGCCCAAGCCTTGGCTGATTTTATCGCAGAATTCACTCAACCATGGAAGGATGAGGAAGACTTGGAAGAAGGCAAGGCTTGGACGGTCAATATAGACGGGTCTTCTACCAAGGAAATGAGCGGGGCTGGAGTCGTCCTTGTCTCCCCTGAGAAAGACAAATTCGAATACGCGCTTCAACTACGTTTCCGCGCCACCAACAACGAAGCGGAGTATGAAGCCCTTCTAGCCGGACTAAAATTATCCAAGAATATGGGAATCGAGAACCTGACCGTCAAAAGCGACTCTCAGTTAAGTCGTAGGGCAAGTCAAGGGGGAGTATGAAGCTAAGGAAGATAGAATGAAGAAATATTTGATGGCCGTCAAGAACCTACTAACACAGTTCAAGAAGGTGGAATTACTTCAGATTCCAAGAGAAGAAAATGAAGCCGCCGACCGTTTAGCTAGGTTGGCATCTTCAGGAGTGGAAATAGATGGCTTCGTAGAGATCCAAGGAAGACCGTCTACAGAGAAAGAAACAATAAATCCTATCTCGTTCACCACGACGTGGATGTTGCCCATAATCCGATACCTCAAAGAAGGGACCCTTCCTGCAGATAGGGCAGAAGCACACAAACTCCGAATACGTGCCTCTCGCTTCCAGCTGCTGGGGGGCATCCTTTACAAGATGGGTTTTTCACGACCTCACCTAAGGTGTTTATCACCAGAAGAGGCGAATTACGTCATCAGGGAAGTCCATGAAGGGGTTTGTGGGAATCATTCAGGGGCAAGATCTTTAGCGCACAAGCTCACAAGGGCAGGCTATTATTGGCCGTCCCTTCTACATGATGCCACCCAATTTGTGAAGGCCTGCGATAAGTGTCAACGCTTCGCCAATGTCCCTAGAGTGCCACCAGAGGAATTCACGCCCATAACCTCACCATGGCCTTTTGCACAATGGGGGCTAGATATTATGGGTCCCTTCCCAGTTGGAACGAAACAAGCAAAATTCTTAGTGGTCGCGATTGATTACTTTACTAAATGGGTGGAGGCGGAACCCTTGGCAATAATTTCAGAAAAGAATGTCAAGTCTTTCGTCTGGAAGGCCGTCATCTGTCGATTTGGGATCCCACGAGTCCTGATTTCCGACAATGGGAAGCAATTTGATAATGGACCCTTCAGGGAGTTATGTGCTCAACTGAACATAAGAAACCACTACTCATCCCCCAGACATCCGCAAGCAAACGGCCAAGTCGAAGTAACGAACCGGACCTTACTCAAACAGATTAAGACCCGGCTCGAGGGGGCAAAGGGCATGTGGGTGGAAGAGCTTCCAAGTGTACTATGGGCATACCGAACAACCGTCAGAACCCCAACCAAGGAAACCCCCTTCAAGCTCACCTATGGCACGGAGGCTGTCATCCCCGTCGAAATCGGACTGACCACACTAAGGACGACCTTCCATAACGAAGGAGAAAATGAAGGGCAGCTTCGTCTGAACCTTGATCTCCTCGATGAAGCAAGAGAAAGGGCAGCACGAAGAATCGCGCTTTATCAAGGAAGGATGGCCAGGTATCATAATGCCAAAGTAAAGCTCCGACGTTTTGAAGTTGGTGATTGGGTCTTGAGGAAGGTCACCCAAGCAACTAAGGACCCGTCTCAAGGAAAGCTGGGCCCTAATTGGGAAGGTCCCTACAAGATCATCCAATATTACCGAAGGGGCACCTATCATTTGGAAGACCGTCATGGCAAAAAACTGCCTCATCCATGGAATGCTGAACATCTCAAGAAATACTACCCATGAGGTAAATATATCAGTCATCTTTTACAATTAAGAAGTTTGTATACTCAAACAATGACTTTTATCTATGAATAGAAGACCATCTTCATCTAAATAATTGTCTAAAGATACTTGCTGCCGACACCCCCAAAGATTATCAGTTAGACATTATTAGGTGCAAGTCAGTTAGACACCCACGTGGTGCATCAGTTAGACACCTTCAAGGTGCACAAGTCAGACACCCACGTGGTGCATCAGTTAGACACCTTCAAGGTGCACGAGTTAGACACCCCGAGGTGCACGAGGTGCAAGTCAGACACCCACGTGGTGCATCAGTTAGACACCTTCAAGGTGCACAAGTGACACCCACGAGGTGCAAGTCAGACACCCACGTGGTGGTGACACCTTCAGGTGCACAGTTAGACACCGAGGTGCAAGTCAGACAAGGTGCACGAGTTAGACACCCACGAGGTGCAAGTCAGACACCCACGTGCATCAGTGACACCTTCATCAGTTAGACACCCTTCAAGGTGCACTAGTTAGACACCCACGGGGTGCATGCACCATGGAAACCCACCAAGAAGACTGCTCCCCTACTAGTCAACCGGTGTTAGACACCCAAGGGGGTGCATCCAGAGAAGAAGACCGTCAAGAGTGTCCCTTCTCTACTTATTATTAAATGAGACACCCAAGGGGTGCATCCAGAGAAGAAGACCGTCAAGAGTGTCCCTTCTCTACTTATTATTAAATGAGACACCCAAGGGGTGCATCCAGAGAAGAAGACCGTCAAGAGTGTCCCTTCTCTACTTATTATTAAATGAGACACCCAAGGGGTGCATCCAGAGAAGAAGACCGTCAAGAGTGTCCCTTCTCTACTTATTATTAAATGAGACACCCAAGGGGTGCATCCAGAGAAGAAGACCGTCAAGAGTGTCCCTTCTCTACTTATTATTAAATGAGACACCCAAGGGGTGCATCCAGAGAAGAAGACCGTCAAGAGTGTCCCTTCTCTACTTATCATTAAATGAGACACCCAAAGTGTGCCTCCCGAGAAGAAGACCGTCAAGAGTGTCCCTTCTCTACTTATTATCAACTGAGACACCCAAAGTGTGCCTCCCGAGAAGAAGACCGTCAAGAGTGTCCCTTCTCTACTTATTGTCGGATAAGACACCCATGCGGCGCGTCTAGAGAAGAAGACCCTAAAGAGTGTCCCTTCTCTGGGTATTAGTAAGCAAGACACCCAAGGGGTGCATTTAAAGAGGAAGGCCGTCAAGGATGTTCCCTCATACATTAGGATTGATCGAATGATTCATCAGCAGACGACCATCAACAGTACAGCGAACACCACGATATGAGAAATCCACCTTTTGTTTAAACTTAAATGAGAAGAAGCAAAATAGCGATTCTAGAAGGGATAGCAAAAGATAGCTGGCATATAAACATCACATAATCCCAGTCAAGACATTGTTCACAAAAGTATGGGTCACACCCCTTCCAGAAGGAGTAAACATGACCCTAGCTACGAAATTGTTCTAAGTATGGGCCACACCCCTTCCAGAAGGAGTAAACATGACCCTAGCTACGAAATTGTTCTAAGTATGGGCCACACCCCTTCCAGAAGGAGTAAACATGGCCTTGTTAAGACTACATTGTTGACAAAAGAAAAAAAAACAACGAACACAAAATGTCTGGATCAAAATCACAAGGAATTAAAACTATGGCATATCGCCACCAGTTGGAGGAAGAGCAGCCTGGTCGCCCACAGGGATAACCGGGTCGTCCACTTGAATAACCTGGTCGCCTTCAGGACCAGCAACAGGGTTGTCACCTTCATCACCATTAGGAGGAGTAGACGGGTACATCAGTGGGGACAACCGCACGCTCCCTGGATTGAACATCATCCCCTTCCTCCTCTTCCCCACTGTCTTCCTCCATCGCCGTGGTCTCCTCATCATCAAAGATCTTTACCATCTGCCAATTGACGACTTCCCCAAAAGCCTGGGCTGCCCTCTTCCTGAAGTGCTCAAAGCCCGCCACATAGTAGCGGCGAGTGGCATCATTAAAATCTTCGGAAGCTTTGAAGTCAGTGACGGCCGTCTCCCTCGCATTTGCGACCTCTTCTTGGAAAGTCTCAGCCTTCTTCAACAGATCATCACGCTCCTTTCCCCAGGTCAGCTAGACGGGCGTCCTTTCTTTTTCAGGTCGGCTTCCAGTCTCTTCACTTGGCTTCTCAAAGTCCCCCTCTCAGCATTAAGAACCTCTGCAGCCTCCTGATGAGCAAGGGTCTGAGCTTTTGCTTCCTCAAGCTCCACCTTGAGCTTCGTCAGGTCACGAGCTGAGGAACGAAGCCTGTTCCCCAAAATAAACATCTGACCCGCAGCCTGGGGAACAAAAGAAAAATTTCGACGAGTAAGATAAAATATCTACGTACAGGTATGAGATACCGTCTCTAAGAGAGGGAGAGAAGATATACCTTCAATGAATCCTGAATCGATATACGGAGAAGGTCCATGTCCTCAATGTGATCATACACCTCCAGATCAACCTTCTCGTACATCTTGTTCACTTTGTCCATCGCCCTGGACGTGCTGTTATAGATAGTGGGTTGAATGTCGCCAGCAGCCACCCCCTTCCCTTTCGATGCAGCAATAGGGGAAGGGGGAATCTCGTGATACACGTGGATTTTTTCGGCCGTCTTCGCTTTGGCCGCAGGAAGGGGTTTATCTTGGGTGCCACCCTTCTTAGAACTGGCCCCCTTTTCCATAATGACCTTCTTTCCCGACTTGGCTTTCTTTGGGAAAAGCGCGCTCGCATCAGGAAGGTCGTCCAGATTCTGAGCAGCTTCCATTAGGCGTTTGCGCTCAGCCCTGGTTGTCATTCCTGCAACAAGGAAGGGCGTCAAGAGGAGGTAAATAAAAAAAAAAACATTGAAGTCCCAAGCATCAAGAAGAGAGATTACTTAAATTATACGACTTTATTGCCTTCTTCACTTCTTCACTGGGCTCGGGACCCAAAGACCACTGTGCCAATGAAAACGGCGATAGAAGGTCAGCCAACTGTACTGCCCTCTCTTTCTGGAAGTCCACAACCACAGAAAGATTTCCCTTTGAACGTTGGGATAAAGAAGGCCGGCGAAAAGCTGCAAAAAGAAAAGACAAGGTAAATGTCTGGAAGGCCATCCATAAAAACATACATATATAAAAATAAAAAAAAATAAAAACAAAGAAGGGCAAGTGCACCATCAACAGGAGGAATTCCCCAGGGGCGGCGAATGCCACAAGGATCCTCGCCTATTGCCTCTTCAGGGGAAAATTCCCAATTTTCCCCGCATAAGAAAAAGAACTTGGGCTTCCAACTTCGGTTCGATTTAGGAACACGGGGGATAAGCCTTGGAGATCCTTTATGACAGGTAAAGGCCCAAATCCCTGGTGTGGACGGCATGTAAGTTAGCTTGTAAAGAAAAAGAAATTCTTCGACGGTCATATCATGCTCCCCTTCATGAGCCATCCTCCAAAGTACTTGAAGGCCTACCACTAACCGCCAAGCATTTGGGTTCAGTTGGCTAGGAGCTAAACCGAGACGGTGAAGGAGCCCCCTTTCAAAAGGCCTAAAAGGCAATCTTAGACCCGCCACCAAACTATCTTCATACAAGGCGACGTCTTCCCCATTAGAGGTGCATGCCCACTCACCATTTTCAGGAAGCCTAATCACTATGTTGTTCAGGAATTTGGAAACGGCTCCTCAATCTCCCGATGTCCTTCTCAACCAGTTTAGAAGGTACCTTCTCAGCAATGAAGGGCTTCTTTAAGTCCCGACCTGGAATGGTTAACTTAATCTCCTGGGGTAAGGAGTCTGATGTAGACGACTCCGTGGTCTCAGAGGACCGTCCCCGGCTTCCGAAATCCTCAGATCCGGATAACGGTATGGGTGAATCTCTCTCACCGGAAGATGGTGACTCCCATGAGTCATCCACATTTGGAGCCATAAAGACTCGAGACGAAGTCCCTAGGGGCAATGCCGTACTCACCCACGCCGCAAAAACCTACCGAAGTAAAGGAAAAGAGGGTAAAGGTCGGACCTTTTTACTCCCCGACTACCCAGAGAACATCTAGGACACTAGAAAACAAAAAAAAGGCGAAAAGAGAAGAACGGCTTACCAGTAGAAAAGCTGTCACCGGAAAAAGAACCGCCTAGGAACACGCGAATCGCCGGAGCAAAAACCCCTCTGAACGAGCAAGCCTCCGAGAGAATTGAAAAGGAGAAGACACAAGGGACTGGGAATTTTTTTGAAAAAGACACAAGTTGATGAGAATAAATGAGGCGCCTGGGGCATTAAGAGAGACGGTTGAGGCTTTAAAACCCGTGCCCATCCCCGGGGCAACACGTGTCCCTGCGAAATCGAAACCGTCCCATCCAATAATGGCCACGGAGCTCAACGAGGGAAGCGGTTGAAATTTACCTCCAAGACCCGGACCTTTGGTATTCCGAAGGTCGTCAAGGCCCACGACCTCGAAATAGGGGGGCAACTGAAGGGGAATATTTCTGGCACTCTCCCAAGAAGGGAGTGACGACCTTCAACGTCAGAAGGAAGGCCTTCGCGTCCCCCAGAACGACTGACACCTTCCACCCTCGGTCAGCCTTCCAGTCATTCGGTTATGACTCATCACTTATCTTCTTCAGGAAGTCCACCGAGACAACTCCTCCAGCTGGTCGCATGCCTCGCACAGATGTCCCCCAGCGCGAACTTAGGGGGTTAACGCCCCACGACATCACTCAGCACTACGCTTCACGAAGGGTAACGGCCTTCCAGATGGAGGGTCACCAGCTCACCACGTGTCTGCAGATCCGACGGATCCTAGAAGGCCACGTGGTCAGACCAGAAGGTATAAGAAACTCTTCTCTCTCCTATTCTCAGCATGAACAGTACACTGAAACACAATATGACATTTTTTCTCCATATTTCCCTAAAGAGCTCCGACTAACAAAAGCATCGGAGCCTCCTAGGCCGGCCCCAAACCGGTGCCCACTCCGTTCACTCTCTTGTCTCTTGCAGGTCTTCCAGCTCGCGGCTTGACTGACTGCCGTCCACTGATTTCACAGCAACATCAGATATTTATGAAATTGAGGTGTAACGCACGCCAGTAATCCAAGACTCAGACTGAGGGAATCAGCCCAAGCACTCTTGAATCCCATGAATTGGCAGATCTTCAAGTTTCAAACTCACACTTGGAAGATATAAAATTCCATGGCAGTTTTGCGGCATTTTGGACCATGGAGAGAGAAAGAAACTATGATAAAATGGAGATTAATAATGCATGGGCGGCCAATATCTTGCCATGATGTTGAGTTTTTTGAAGCGTTTTGGAGTGGAACAAGAAGAACAGACATTGAAAAAACTTATATAGCGTTATTGTCATCCAGCAGTGAAGACGAAAAAGAAAAAGAGACACCGTTTCGTATAGAAAAAGTACATGGTAAACTATGTCTCTAAACCCATAGAATACTAACTTTATGTAAAGTTAAGTCTTCAAACTTGTTCTGTTTAGAAACAAGTACAACCACCAGAATAACTTTGAGTAAAGAAGCAAAGGCCACTCTCCAAATTGGCTATATATATTTTGATCCATGCCTCATCATCATGTGGGTCAATTTGGACCGAGTCTAATTTCTACCAAGAATTGTATGCCAATTCCATAGAAGTCAACTTATGTTGTAAATCAATAAGTGGGTTAAAGCAAGTTATCAAATCATGATGTTTTGCTTTAAAAGAAGAAATGGATAGTGTGATGGAGGCGTTGATAGTCCAATTTGAAAAACTAGCGTATTACCCGCGCATTCTTATTTAATATGAATAACAAAAATAGTAAGATATGTTAATTTGTAGGTATAGTAGCTAAATTTATAATGAATTTTAATGTACTATATTGTGTATATAAATTACTATTATTTAAACCATTGAAATATATCTGAAAAAAATTACATCAAGTCAAATGTATAATGATTAACTACATTAAACACATAGAAAAAGTTTATATGAAAATACAAATATAGGTTAGTAGGAAGAAGTTGAAGTATCAATATCTTTAGTTAGGCATTAATTGTTTTCCAGCTGCATTTGCCATTAACCTGAATTCAAAATTTAAAATATATTAGTTTTGTATTATTAATTGGAACTTCAAAAACATATATTTTTCCATTGGTAACATACAGATGAAAAATATGATTGATGTAGAATTTATAAGTACATACCTTGTGACGATTTTGCATAACTCTTTGTACATTAAATGGTCTATGTCAGCTTGGGACTTTAAAAACTGCCATTTAGCATCCAAATTTTAAAATAATTGTCTCATGAAAGTACATGTAGAAATAGATTAGTAATAATTCTATACCTGTGTTATCACCATATCGTTTAATCTTTTTTTTTTCCTGTCTTTATTCTCATAGACGTTTGAACTGTCAATTGAAGAAGAACAAAATAGTTTGTAAATGTTTGGATAACGTATTAGCTAATACCCAATCCAAAATGATGAAGTGACACACCTTTCATATAATTGTGAGATCAAGACTCGCTTCACTAATCTCCATAGGTGTATCTTGTCAGTTTGAACAGTACATCCCCAACCGAGGGAATATATTCGTAATTTCACTACCTAATCCATATAGATGACAATTGTTATTCCAATTCGAATAATATTATAATCGAAAAATTATGATGATCGAACATAACATTAAGACATGTACCTTGTTATGAATAGATCCTAAGTTTGATATTGACTGGCTGGTCTTCCACATCTCCCAGAGATCGGTGTCATCAATCTAAGCCATGTTCAAATAAGTGTAACACCACAAACACATTCTACTAAGGTTTTTTTAATTAAATGAAAGTTTTAATGTCTTCTAGTTTCAAGGCATTCATTCAAAAAAGACATATGGGTACTTTTAACACATACCTTGCTACTACTAATTGCACCATTTTTATGAATGGTCAATCCCCTGAATTTTTTTTTACGATCATCCAATATTGGTTTATGCATCATTGCATCCTTCCTGTTCACATTATAAAACAAAACCGCTATTAAAAGAGAGTTAGGAAAATAATTTTTATTTCCTTCTTAAAAAAGCTTGCAAACAGAAGAGCCAAACAAAACCTGAAAATAGTGCTTTAAGTTTAACATATTTTAAAAAAATATATATAAAACACACGTTTAAAAAAGAAAAAAGAAATTAATATTTAATACAACATAGATTATTTAATGAAACACATGAAAGTTAACAAACCAAGAAGAAAACATATAGAAGTTAACAAACCAAAATATTAAAGTTGAATATTTAACTACCTCTTTGAAATAGAAGGGAAAACAAATGTTACGTCAAGGTTTCAAGTTGTATTTATATGGAAAAAAAAAAAAATTAAAGAACCTGTATTAGGTGTTATACTCAAAAATTCTAAGATAGGAGAATTAGAGGAGCTGGTAACAATAGAAGGAAATTATTAAGATGCATATGTGGCAAGAGGATGAGAGGTGGCAGCAAGCAATGGTGGCAGAAGAAACCCATATGTTTTCCCTTACTGAATCTAATCCACGAGCAGACAGAACATGCTATCCAAGTCCTGGTATCTTATCTTATCTAGCCATGCTGAAAATTTTCAGCAATTAAAAGAGACAATTTCACTGTTTACCTTGCAAGTGAGAAACTGCAAATGCAAACCCCCCATAGTGCTAAAGCCTAAAGGTAAAGAGATGATCAAACACAAAGCAGCAAACATACTATTAGAGACAATATCACATGAAATGGTGAGGGTTTAGAGTACCTGTTCTTTTGATCGTGAAAACAGAGACAATGAATTAATATAACTAAAAGTATGTTCTAACTTATGTGTAAAACTTAATACACATAAGTAGTTGTGTATTATTGAAGTTAATTTACACATAAGTTAGTTCTAATGAGAGTGATTATTGCAACAAAAGTCTCAATAATCAACTACATGAGAAGTATTTTGATACAATTATTTCAAGATGAGCAATTACATGAGCAATTAAAAAAGTAGATTCCCCACATCTGGAGTCAGACCCACTTTGAAACGAAATCAAATACAATTACATGAGCAATTTAAAAAAAAAATCTCAATTAAACAAAGAAAGCAAATCAGTAAACTAATAATGCAATAGTGAGTCATACATTTTAAACACATGGTGTGCATGTTCTAAAATAGGAATGAATAAATAATTTTAAAACATGAATCCATCCAAAAATTAAACCCAAGACAAACTAAGCACAACGTTAAATTTTGGGTTTGGGCTTGGGAAACGGGTTGTGGATCCAAAAGGATTAAATTAAAAAGAATGCATTGAATGGTAAAATAGCACATACTGTTTTGCAAAATTTAGCAAAAATTCATTCTGTAAACGTTTATATTATATTTTTTTTTATAGGTAATAAATGCTTCATTGATCTGAAAAAAACTCTCCCAAGTGCACAAAATATGCACTCACAGGAAAACCGTTTATATGGCGGTATTTTAGCATCAACTGAGTCTTTACCCACTACCTCATAAGCAGAAACATGTGGCTTTCTTTTCAATTCACGGCCACTCTACACTCTTCTTTTGAAATGCAAATAAGGTTTTAATGAAAAAGACCATGGAGGCCTTTGATCGTGAGTAGAACACGAGGCTCACAATGAATTAATATAACTAAACACATTATCTGCCCCTTTCCCATCAAAGCACGCATTGACATGCAAACAACATCGGCATTATAAAAATACATGGGTTGTAAACGTGGGTTGATAATATTTACATGTTGTACATATTCATGGCAAGCACAGGGGTGTTTTTGGTGAGATCACTAATTGATACAATCACATATAAACTGATGCAGCAAAGAATACGGAATTGAAGAAATACCTTGGGGCAGCATTTGCCGCAGTTGGAACAGCGGATGAACTTGACGTGGCCACGGCCGTGCTTGTTGCGACCACCATTCCTGCGCTTGAAAGTCTGCAAATGAAAAACAGAGATTAGAATTGGAAAAAAGCGGTGAAGATTATTTATGCGAAACGGTTGATAGATAGATATGATAACTACCCAAAAATAAAATAAAAAAGCCAAACGTTGTTACTGGTGAATATATATATATATATAAAAAAAACCACTACAGGCCCGCCACCCCTGGCGATATGCGTACCCACTCGATATAACTGGACTGGCGGATCCACCACTGTGGTTCAGGTGGGCACCACTACCCTTCCTTGCCTGGCCGTTTCATCGAGATTTTTAAACATGAGGCATCGCTGGATGGCTTCCATGCCTGATTAACGACTTCGAAAACTGGACCCGCAGATCCACCACCGTGGTTCAGGTGGTTCAGCGTCGCCCGCGGTTCTCTCAGCGAAAATGGGGCTCTCGAGAACCGTGGACGACGTCGTTTCCATGTCGCTGAACCACCTGAACTCGTCGTTTGTGGAGATGATCAACGAAGACTCATTGTTGCCTAGATCTGCGAAAGTCTCCTCGGGTACGGGTTTCGGGGCGGTGGAGGTGGGTTTTGACGAAAGCGGGGTCGGAGATGAGTGAGCGCCATGGCTTTGACACGCACTTGAATCGGCAGAGGGTTTTGACGGTCGCTTGAATTCGGCGCGGTGGAGGTGGGTTTTGACGAAATTGGGGTCGGAGATGAGTGAGCGCCGTTCATGGTGATTACTTTACCGCCGGTTTTGTCGAGCACGTCGCCGACCTGAACCACGGTGGTGGACCAGAGATGGGAGATGAAGAGTTGACTCGGTTGGTCCCCTCCTTTCTTTTAGTCGGCTTGGTTCACCAATCAAGGTCAGATGCTTTTTCTTTTTATTTTATTCAATTTTAAAGATTTTGTTAAATTAATTTTTAATGCTGACATATTAAAGAAGTTGTTTAATTACTGATGTGGCAGCCACATCAGTTTTTAAGACACATGGTAGAACCTCAGTTAAAGGTTTCTGCTTTTATATATATATTGATTACAACTACAAGACGAGATTTGAGTGTGCAGAGCCTAGATAATGCTCAAGGAGACGATGTTCATGGTATGAAGCAAATTGCAAAAGATAAGAGCATAGGCCGGAAATGGTTGAGTAGAATTGCAAACCGAGTTGATAGATGTAAGCACATCAATGCACTCAAGGTGGTCATATACTAGGATTTTCATCCTAGTGAACTGTAAGTTGGTAAAATAAAATAGTGCTCTTTATTTGTTTAAATTTTTGGACACATGATATTGCAAAAACACTTGTAGCTAGTATTTTGATATGTTTAATACATATGGTGAGTGATAATAGTTACATTAAATTGTACATGGTAATGTGAAATGTTATGCACATATAGATTGACTCACCAAACTCTCACATGATTAAATTCTATGAATTTGATGCCATAAATGTAACCACCAAAATGCAAGAATAGTGGGAGATTGCCAAGAGTTTGGTTTTCCTGGATCACATGTAAATTTGTTTTACATGCGAAAGAGACTGAGTTGATAATGTGTCCAAAGAGCAGAAGTTTTTCAGTCTCAGTGTGCATTGTAATATGCATGATGGTGGAATCATCTTGATTTGATTGCTGCATGGCTTGTGTTTAAGTTTTAAATACAAATTCACATTTGTTGTGAAAATGTGCATCATACATGAATTGAGAAATATTTTTTAAGATAGGCTATGGTATGATAGTTTCTTGGTTAGGCAAGAAACAAGGATGTGTTGCTAAATATATCATGTGAGATGAGTACATAGCCTGCAACACAATGATATATATGACTTATGTTGATGTTGTAAGTTGTGTGGTCTGTGGATGATAATGCTTTATAAATAATTTGCATTAAGGTATACCTGGCAGATCGATCAATGTGCTTTGCAATGTCCACTATCTCGTTAATAAAAAGTTGGAACTAATAATTCCAGGGGCAAGCACATTGATGTATAACTATATTCAAAATATAGTGGAAGAGAGGTGATAATAAGTCGACTTTATCCTCTCAAGCGAGATGATGGCCGATCCCATGACTAAGGGATTGACTCTGAACCAATTCAGAGTGCATGTAACAGGTATGAGATTGAGAGAAAATTCAGTCGAGTTACATGGTTTTGCAAGATCGGATGGACCTGGGGACGCCTAGGAGAACGATCAAATGCAACTCTTGCAATGTAAAATATTGGTCAGAAATAATTGCAAGAGAATCACTAACGGGAATGGGAAGTCACAGATCACATGGTTGTAAAGTCCATTAAAATGCATCATGTGAACTGGGTGATATCCATGCTTGGTTAGTGAAAGATGCTGATAAGGTCACTTGAGGAAAGCCTAGGAAGTACTTGTGAAAATTTCAGCACAGGTTGATGTATTATTAAATATATGCGGTTGAAGTCGTTAATAATGATATGGGTATGGGCTGTTTTCACATTCATAAAGATTGATGCCGGTCACTTGAAAGATAGTGATTTGGAAGTCGCCTGGAGTACAATATCAGTATGATAATGTACGAAGATAGGTGCGGTCAGAATGGATGACAAGGAAAGTGTGCACACAAGAGTATAGTCAACTTCTGACGCCGATCTGTATGGTTTATACAGATGAGAGTTGGTATGGAGTTTTGTTAATGGTATCAGGTTAACATACCGACTAGCTCATGTGATTTCATTTTATAGTGTGATCAAGTGGGAGATGAAGGTATAAGAGTGATCACACCATAATAAGTGTGGACACTCATATACTATAGCCTAACCTTTTGGTGGTTGGCTATTTCCTTGAGAAGAGAGAATTACTCAGATAACTGCTAATAACCATTTAGCGGTTATTGACGGTTACTGGGAGTTGAGTAATTGTAGGAGAATTATTCTCCAATGCCCAAGTGTTGTACCTGTTGACAATTTTATTATATATAAGGATTGTTACACTCAACACAATTAACACAATTAATCATACGTTGCATTCTCTCTCTCAAGTGATAAACACCCTAACGGGAATCCACCAGTTTTATATTTTTCTTTGTTTTATATTTTCCTACAAGCTCATCCAACAACATGTCACATGCCTTGTTCACTAAAGCCACATCCCTAGCTCCTAGCATCTAACCGAAATGTTGAGCTACTACTAACAAACCCATCTACAATGTGAAGATATGTCTCAAGACTATGGAAGCCAGGCAAATTGAATCCACGTTTGAGATAACGCGACAAATGAACATCGAGTTTTAATTCGTCTCCGACATAGGTGTAAACACAATTTAATGTCCCCGTTATATGATCAAATTTTTGTAAACTCTCATTAAAAACAAGCCCAGGCATCTGAGGTACTATGTCTTGCTTAGTTACCATTGATGTTGCTGTGAAATCAGTGACTGCAGTCAGTCGAGCTTGGGGATGGAAGACCTGCAAGACAAAGAAGCTGATCGGAAATGGCACCGGTTTGGGGCCGGCCTAGGGGGCTCCGATGCCTTTGTCAGTACCTGTTTACAGAGAAAACTCGAGAGATTAATTCTGTATTGAAATTGTACTGTTCATACCTATGGAGAGGAGAGAGAAATGGCCTTTTATATCTTCTGTTTATGGCACGTGGCCTTCCAGAGATCGTTGGATCTGAAGACACGTGGTGCCTTAGCAGCCCTTCACCTGGAAGGCTGGTACTCGTCTGGTTCGAAGTGCTGTGTGGCGTGCATGGGCTTGGTCCCCTAGATTCGTGGAAGACACCTGTTACAGGTGGTGAGTCAACTCGGTGAGCTGTGTTGCGGGATTCCCGTAACGGATAAGGATTGAGTTTTGGACTGTTGGAGCTGTTGGTTATATATCAGAGATGGTCGTCATTCATCTTGGTTCTTGGAAGGTCGTCCCTTTTGGGGTCTGGAAGGTCGTCTTCTTATACTTAGAAAAAATGCTGTAAAATATCCACATCAACCATCCTCAAGGTTTTTAACTTCCAATTAGTGAAGCTCATCTCAGAAAGCAATGTTACCAACCCTTGGTGCACAAAAGGGAATAACGCTAATTGGAAGGCTGGGAATAGTGGATGCAGCTTCATAAGCATTGAGTAGAGCCAATGCACCACCCGAGCTATGTCCGTAATTGTAAGGCTAGCTTGTTCACCCTTTTTTTTTATATACAATTCTACAAGCAACTAGCCTTGTCACTGGCTTGAGATTGAGTTAGGCTTTCTTCAACAGTTAGGTAACAGGAATATAAGATATTCCAGCCAAAAGATATAGAAAAGGAATATCATTTTTTTTTTAAATCTTTATTGGTTAGTTTTGTTAGTTAGTTTGTTAGTTTAATTTTTTTTTGGGGTGGGGGGAGCTATATATATATATATATAAGCGAAAGTTACATATTATATACTAGACAGAAGTTTTGAAAAAGTGACGCTAAAGATCCTAGTACAAAGATTAGTTTATCATGATGCACCATATTAGCATGGGTGAAGCCAGAAATTTATTTTAGGGTGGGCTGGAATATCAAGTAAGTAAATTCTCGACGGTACGAGAAAATTTTATTAAATAGAAAGAAAAATACACCTAGTCAGAGGGGGACATAATGAACCTTACTCCTCAATGCCTTCTTTAACTGAGGTTGGCTTGACATTTTAATCTACAAACCACAAAGATAATTTTTTAAATAAAGTGTTTTTTTTTATCAGACACGTGCCCCACAAAACCACAAATAGTGAAATTATTCACGGCTGACACACACAATACTAAAAGTCTAAAATATAAAAGTAACTAATAGTCTAAAATAAACCAAAGTGACTAACACAGAGTCAGTGATATAGTGTACTGAAACAGTGAAATAAGTAAAACAATAAAAAAGAACAAATTGCTAATTGACTAATTGTAGTGTACTGAAGCTTATCAAAAAAAAAAAAAAAAATTAGTGTACTATTGAAACAATGAAATAAGTAAAACAATAAAAAAGAACAAATTGCTAATTGATCAATTGTAGAGCACTAAAACAGTAAAATAAGTAAAAGAATAAAAAAGAACAAATTGCTAGACTAATTGTAGAGAATCTGAGAATCAGAAAATAAGAGAGAGAAAGAAAGAAAGGGAGAACCGGAGAAGAAAGAAGAAAAAGAAAGGGAGAAGAGAGAAGAAAAAGAAAGAAAGAAGGAAAGCTGGTGGCCGGTGAGGCCATGGTCCGTGCGGAGGAGAAAAGGAGAAGAGGAAAGAGAGAGAAAACCATACCTAGAGGCAAAGGCGCACCGCGCGGAGGAGAAGAGGAGATGCGCCGTTCCACTGGTGAGGGCTGGCCGATGGTGCCGTGGCGGCTGGGTCACGCACTCACGCACGACAGTCGGTAGTCCACAATGAGTATTTTTTATTAATTTTTTTTTTTTTTTTTTTTTGGAATTAATTGGGAATTTTATGTTTAGATGATATTGAAATTGGAATTAATTGGGTTAGGGTTTGATTGGAATTGCTGGGCTTGATTTTATGTTTAGATGATTTTGGGTTTTAAATTAGAATTGCTAGGCTAGTGAATTGGACTGGGCTAAGGCTAAGATTGTGATTGAAATTTAGACTGAGCTAGGTATAGGACTATTAAAATAATAATAATAATAACTAAAAAAAAAAAGACTGCATATTAGCGAGACCACCACTACAAAATTTGTAAGGAAGCAAGCCTTAAATAATAGTTTGTCAGAGTAGGGCTTTTTGGTTTCTTTTACTTCTTAAATATATCATGTATCTCATTTGGATGAACACATGGAAAGTCTTATGAAAGAGAAGAAATGGTTTGGTCTTCTTTGGTTTTCTGGAGGAAGGGAATGAAGAGAAAGCAGAGACCATCTTGTAGCTGATGATATAAAATGAAAGGAATGAATAGCTTTTCTAGAGGTCATGATGAAGCCCCTTGAGAAATGAGATTGAGGTGTTTTTTTTTTTTTTTTTTTTTTTAATATTACATGATTTTCTCACTAGCCACAATCGTTTGGCCCTAACCCTATGTTGTAAGCATCTACAGTCTACCAAACAAGTTTGAGGGGAATGGCCTACGTGTACTAGATTATCTAGATACAAATTTGAGGGCTTACATGTTGTAGAGGCTCGTTTCTTTTCGGTCCACAGCAGACCAAGTCCAAAACCTCAGAAATTTGCCAAAGGCCTAAAGCCCATCAAGCCCAGTGGTCCACGGCAGTAAGAATATACAAAGAAATGGCCTATAGCCATCAAGCAAGCCCAAACCCAAAAAAGGAAGTCCAGCCCATTCAATTCACAAGCTCATGTCAGCCAAATAGCATCAGGAGATTCAAAATAATTCAAAAAGAGAGGGAAAAATGGCTCCCACGTGAAGCCCCATTTTCCCTCCTCTCTTGGCGCGGAGCTCGAGGCATGAAGGGGAATATTTCCAAGGCAAAGAGCAGATTTCCAAAACTTCATAATTATGGTGAAAGGCTGCCCTTTCCTCATTAACCAGCAGATATGGGAAATATCTTCAGGAAAAAATGATCTGCGGCAACACCAATGAGGACAAGAAATGATGAAGGAGGTGGCTGGTCCTCCACATTATACACTGGTCCACGACGTATTCCTTCACAAAAAACGGTCTGCGGTAACAACCAGCTAAGACCAAGATTGATTGAGAAGATGAAGCAAAAACGGAAAAGACCGAGGGGTCTGCCATGGCCGCCTAGATCAGCATCACTCAAGGGCAACAACCACCGAAGCCCAGCACTCCGGTGGTCTTTGCTCGTCCTCATCATGGAGCTTAGGAAGCACGGTTTGGAGGTAGGGGAATCAATCTACTGAAATTTAATTCTGATCTGCCGCAACATTAAAAAAAGCATTGATTTGCTGGGAAGCAATGCCAAAAATGATAAGATCAAATTTTAATTAATGCAAAACGTATATGAGTCGAGTCAAGTCAAGCCAATTGCTTCAGCCCATTACCAAACATTTAATGCTCATCACTTCTCTCCTCATAAATGAGCCAAAGATCCACCGTTCGCCACAGATCAAGTCAAATCTGCGGCAGATGAAAACCATTAGCCTAACCCCAAATAAATTTTGTCAAATCTCACCCCTTTATTTTGTCGGATAAACGGTGATTCTCATGATGAAGAGGATAATGAATGAAACCATTAGACTTGAACACCACTATAAATAGGGGTGAGAAAGAAGAAGAAGGGGTTGGTCAACTGGTAGGTAAAGTTTCATACTGAAAATATCTCCCCCATAAAAGCTAACTTCAAAAACTCAAAGAAAGAAGACAACTAGAAAAGAGTCCACGGGACACTTCCCGTAGGTCCATGGTAGACCAAAAATGCTTTTAGTCTTCCACAACAGAAAGACTCATTTCCCCACCCATCAAACACTTTCACCAAACACTTAACTCAATCCATAGTACTGACTCATGTACTTTTTGCACAGTAGATGATTCTCTTCCTACTCCCCAAATCTCCTAAGTTCCATGATTTATTACATTTCTTTGATCTACCACTATTTCTGCAAGTTATAGAGGAAGCCAAGTACACTGTGCTCAGTTTCTTAGTCTACGGCTCTGACCCCTGATCTTTATCATTTATCATATGTACTATACTTATTGCTATTCATTGTAGATTTCTGGGGAAGCTAAACTTGTTGTGTTAAGTCTCAGACTGCGGGGTCGTTTCTCCTCCCTTGTAGACAAGTTTATAATGTACTTCTTATGTATTATTGTCATTGTATGTTGAGATTATTGAATGTTTTGGTAGAAGTAACATTCATGGTCATTGGCTCATTTTGATCTGTGGTGCTGACTTTACTCGTCCACCGCAACTCCCTACATGAGTATCGTGGCCCGGTGGATCAAGAGGTACTAGAGGGAAAGCACCATCAGCCATCAAGTAGTACGAGACTTGGTGTAGAGTTTTGGGCTCAACATCCCCACACACACAAAATCCAGCCTGTGTCCAGCCCATCCGTGGATTGATATGCGGCCCACCAGAGCAGAAATTTTGAGCATCCACACATGTACCAATTAAAAATCGGTAGTCTCGATTATCTAGTGAAACAAGATCCTCTCAATTTCAATCACCTCCATTTTACACTGTCTATTTCACAGTGATGTGTCACTCTTGCTTAATTAACCTGTTCTTGTTGTCCAAGTCATACCTACCTTAGCGAAATAATGTATGATATATAATCTTTCCTGGGATCCTAGCACACAAGGTACTTGGGAATCTTAATTTTCATTAACGTGGATCTTGTGCAGCAATTGAATGGTCTCTAGTGTTTTGGACTATGTTTTAAGATGTGGTAGACTCATTCCTCCTCCTCCTCCTTTTTTTTTTTTTTTTAATTATTATTATTATCCTATAAATTATGTTAATTGATTATCTTTAGACATCCCCTCATTGTCTTCAAATCATAATATCTTCAGGTGTACCTTCTACTAATAAAACCCTTTAAGTCACTATTAAAAATATACAAAATGATCATTTTTAAGTAGTGATAATTGTGGTATAATGTTTAACTACGCTATACAATATGGCCCATTGGTCGGCCTCCAAAACGTCGTTCTTTAATGGAGACTAATCAAATTTGATATGAATGAATATGTATGTGGATATATAAGGTAAAATGGTAATATATATGGTAAGGTGGGTTGTCGTACCACGGAGAGAGGGGTTTCAAAATAAACACGTAACGCTATAAATTAAATCAAGAAAATGTTTTAGTTGTTTTGAAAACTCACAATTTAAATAAATAAAGAAACTAAAATCTAAAAATTGCTAGGGCTTTGGGTTACTCAAATTTGCTAAGATAAACTAATTCAATTTAAATCCATTGAATTACACAATTGGGGGTTTCACATCCCAAACCCTCAATTGGAACATTTGCAATAAAAACCATTTTTAATAAAATCTAAATTAGAAATACTATTTGATTGTTCATTGATTTAAATACATAATAAATAACTACATTGGAAAAACCTAAAATCGACATTGTACTAATTAATCTAGCAACAATGTAGTAAAAAGTAATATCCAATGAAATTAAGAGTTCTTAGATTTAATGGAACTAAAATCTTTACTTAACTATGAGAAAAACATGATTGAACTCATGAAAAGATTCAAATTATAGAACCACAAATAAAAGGAAATGACAAAAAGATGAGAACAATCAAATAATAAATCTTAAACATTGAAACTCAAAATGAATTTAAAAGAAATTAGTTACCTTACAAATTTGGATTCCCCCTTAGCCCAAGCTAAAAGTCTAGCCAATCATAGCCAAGAAATTACAAAAAGAAACTAAAGAAAATAAATCCTACAAAAAAACTAGAGAGAAAACAATGAAGAATAGCCTAAAAAATGGAGTTTTTCTGCTTGCTGTGCAGGGGCTGCTGCTGCTGCCTCCTTACTGCTTCACGCCTAACTTAGGGCTTCAAAAAGATGGGAATAATCATGTGTGGCTTGGTTGGAAAGAGAGAGCATGCAACCGGTCAAGAAAGCTGGTCACGTGGAGCTCATTAATGAGCAATGATCCTGTGCTGCGCGGGAGGAAGGAAAGAGCATGCAATCCGTGGGACAGCAGGCTTGCTGGCCTGTGGGCTTGCTGCTGGCCTTGTGGGCTTGCTGCTGGCCTTGTAGGCTTGCTGGCTGGCTGGCCTTGCAGGCTTTGTGGGCTGGCTGGCTTGCTTCTTCTTCTATTCTTTTTCTTTTTCAGCACTAGTTTGCACCTAAAATATAACATAAAATTTAGACTTTATAAAATTAAATAATGCAAACAAATAAATTATTTTTATACAACGTAATGAAATAAAATAAATGCAATGATTTGCATACAACTAAAAATAAAATGCAAAACAATTCTATTAAAAACCTTAGAAAATGGGCTTAATAAGTCATATTTCATGACTTATCACACCCCCCAACCTAAATTTTGCTAGTCTCTAGCAAATCTAAAAACAATTCCAAAGAAAATAAACCTAAACTATACCACTTTCGCTGGCACTCTCGGTTGCATTTAGCTCATGCAACAAGCCTTTAAACCCCTAGGTGTCCCTAGTGGACGAGTTATAGTCTCGTGAGGGCTTACCAGAACGATACCCACAAACGTTTTGTTTCTCAAGTAACGTGCTCAGTCTTGACTTATTTCAAACAATGCCAATCATGTTATCAAAGGGAAAGCAATATCACAAAAGCAATGGTTTTCAGTCATGAGCAAGCTTAAAAATACAAACTTCATCTCCAAAATTATGAAAAATTTAAACTTTATCCGAATTTGCTCATACTCAAATAGTAAAACGCCACACACATCCTTAGTGTAAAGTGAATTAGCTCATGGATATGGGGCTTCAAACAATTCCATCATAAATGGTTTAGTCCTTCAGAGATTGCTAGAATTGTTTGGCACATGAAACAACCAAGGCATAGAAAGTATTATTAAATTGCATATATACACTTGCATCATCATTTTTTTTTTTTTTTTTTTTATTGTGTGGGTTGCACAATGCTTAGCTCCCTTAAGCTTTCTAATCGACCCGTGTATCGAGTGTTTGACCAGTAACTCCCAAACCAAGTGGCTCAATGGGCACTAGGTGTAAAGACACCCCTAAGGGCTTACTAACTCGAGTCAAAAAGGCTACGAAGCTAAACTAGTTACCCACACCATATTGACCATTCCAAACCTTTACCTTTTGACGCGAACACTCACTGCTGGTTAGGCAAGAGGCCCGGTTACTCAGTATAAGCTCAAGATGGCCAATTTTTTTTTTTTTTTTTTTTTTTTTTTTTTTTTTTTTAAATCTTGCAATACACAAAACCATGCCAAGGATTTCACAACCAACAAGTCAACCAACTAGTCTTAAGATTTTAAACATTCATGTTTGGCTTTCATACCCCACAACCATGTACTAGTGTGCTTGTGAAGTTCAAAGAAACATGTGGAATCTCACTACCCAAAAATCAAGCATCAAAGGACAGAATTTAAATTTCTCAATCAAATGCTCATGCGTTCAAGCCTTTAAGCTCATTGATGACATTCAAATCAAAGCTAATGCTCAATACATCCTCAAGGATAGCACAATCAAAGCATATAAATTCATTCTTTCAAGACAATAGCTTAACATTAAACACCAAAATTTTTTATTTATTTATTTACTAAAAGTAAAAAGATGTCAATGAATGGGAAACACAACAAGCATGCAAGAATTTCAACACTTCAACATATATATGGGAAGCTCTAAAAAATTACTATCCCACCCCCCAACCTAAATTCAACATTGTCCTCAATGTTTCAAAAAAAATATACAACATGAGGTTATAAAAAGGTTTAGAAGGCACCTCAATCGTGGCATAGAACTTCCAATGATATTTCCTGCAAAATGTTAGTTCCACCAAACAAAAACAAAAGCAAAATATGGTACAAGTAAAAGGTAGACTCCGAAAAATCTACTCATCCCGATAAACGGGATCCTCCAAGGAAATTGTTTCTTCCTCAGGCACAAACCTATCTAGGGCGGGCTTAAGTCTTTGTCCATTTACTTTAAAAATCCGCCCATCCCTAGGATCCTCTACCTCAATGGCCCCGTTTTCAAAAACACGCTTCACTACATACGGACCATCCCACCTAGACCTCAACTTGCCCGGATGCTTATGGAGTCTAGAATCATACAAGTACACTTTTTGGTTCACTTCAAAGGTTTTTCTCAAAATCCTTTTGTCATGAAAAATTTTCATCTTTGCCTTGTAGATTTTAGAACTCTCATATGCATCATTTCTTAACTCCTCTAATTCATTCAATTGGAGTTTTCTCAACTTGCCGGCCTCATCCAAATCAAAATTAAAAGCTTTTATAGCCCAATAGGCTTTATGCTCAAGTTCTACCGGCAAGTGGCAAGGTTTACCAAAAACAAGTCGGTAAGGGGACATACCAAGGGGAGTTTTAAAAGCAGTACGGTAAGCCCAAAGTGCATCCAACAAACGTAAGGACCAATCCTTTCGGTCGGGGCTAACCGTTTTTTCTAAAATTTGTTTAATCTCCCTATTAGCTAGTTCCACTTGACCACTTGTTTGAGGGTGGTACGATGTAGCTACTTTATGGATTACTCCATATTTCAACATTAGGGACTCAAAGGGTTTGTTACAAAAGTGAGTTCCTTGGTCACTTATGATGGCTCGTGGCGTTCCAAATCTAGATAGGACATTTTCTTTCAAAAATTTTACAACGGTCCTATGGTCATTCTTTTTACACGCCACGGCCTCAACCCACTTGGACACATAGTCCACAGCAACTAATATGTAAAGATTACCAAAAGATGGGGGAAATGGGCCCATGAAGTCTATACCCCAACAATCAAAAATCTCAATAATAAGAATGGGGTTAAGAGGCATCATGTTCCTACGAGAAATGGCTCCCAATTTTTGGCATCTTTCACATGTCCTACAGAAATCATTAGTGTCCTTAAACAATGTGGGCCAATAAAATCCACACTGCAAGATTTTTGCAGCGGTTTTCTTTATAGAAAAGTGCCCACCACAAGCTTCAGAATGACAAAAGTTTAAGACACTAGTGATTTCATCATTAGGAACGCACCTCCTAATAATTTGGTCGGGACAATATTTAAAAAGATTGGGATCATCCCAATAAAAATTACGTACCTCAACCAAAAACTTTCTCTTATCTTGTGCGCTCCACTCCTTCGGAATTTCACCTACAACAAGGTAATTCACAATATGAGCATACCATGGCAATTCAGAAATAACAAATAAATGCTCATCAGGAAATTCATCATTAATAGGGAGGTGATCCGAATTATCCTCGAAAGTGAGTCTTGAGAGGTGATCCGCTACCACGTTCTCAACTCCTTTCTTGTCTTTGATTGTTAGACTAAATTCCTGCAATAACAAAATCCACCTAATTAGTCGCGCCTTAGCATCCTTTTTGGTAAAAAGATACTTGAGGGCGGCATGATCAGTAAAAACAACAATAGGTGATCCAATCAAATAAGCACGAAATTTGTCTAAAGCAAAAACAATGGCTAGTAACTCTTTCTCAGTAGTTGTGTAATTCATTTGTGCACAGTTAAGAGTTCTACTAGCATAATAGATGACATATGGCTTCTTGTCTTTCCTTTGGCCTAATACCGCTCCTATGGCATAGTCACTAGCATCACACATGAGCTCAAAAGGAAGGCTCCAATCCGGTGATCTCATAATAGGAGCGGAGGTAAGCTTATCAATTAGCTTTGCAAAAGCTTCTTGACATGCTTCCGTCCAAATAAAGGGTGCATCCTTAAGAAGGAGGCTACACAAGGGTCTAGAAATAAAACTAAAGCCTTGTATGAACCTACGGTAAAAACCCGCATGGCCTAGGAAAGATCTAACATCTTTGACAGTCTTAGGGGTAGGTAGTTTAGAAATTAATTCTATCTTGGACTTATCTACCTCTATACCCCTAGATGAGACAATGTGGCCTAGGACTATCCCGGAAGTTACCATGAAATGGCACTTCTCCCAATTCAAGACAAGGTTCTTTTCCTCACATCTAGCCAACACTTTGCCTAAATTCTCCAAACATCCATCAAAAGAATCACCAAAGACCGAAAGGTCATCCATAAACACTTCCATAAACTCTCCGACCATATCACTAAAGATACTCATCATACACCTTTGAAAGGTGGCCGGAGCATTACATAATCCAAATGGCATGCGGCGGAATGCATATGTGCCAAAGGGACATGTAAAAGTGGTCTTATCCTGGTCTTCTAAATCAATCTCAATTTGATAATACCCAGAATAACCATCTAGAAAACAATAGAAAGAATGTCCCGCCACTCTCTCTAACACTTGGTCAATGAAAGGTAAGGGGAAATGGTCTTTTCGGGTGGCGGCATTCAACTTCCTATAATCAATGCACATCCGCCAACCCGTGACTAACTTAGTGGGCACTAATTCCCCAAGCTCATTCTCAACAACCGTGACTCCCGACTTTTTGGGAACCACTTGAGTAGGACTAACCCATTTGCTATCCGCTATCGGGTATATAATACCCGCATCTAACAATTTAAGCACTTCACTTTTTACTACTTCCTTCATGTTTGGGTTTAGCCTACGTTGAGGCTCTCTAGAGGTCTTAACCTCTTCCTCAAAATGTAACTTGTGTGTGCAAACTAAAGGGCTAATTCCCTTAATGTCCGCTATGGTCCAACCAATTGCGGTTTTGTGCTTTTTCAAGAGTTGCACTAGGCTACCTTCCTGTTCAACAGTTAATTTAGAGGAAATCACTACAGGAAAGGTATCACCTGATTCGAGGAATGCATATTTAAGCTCACTTGGGAGTTGCTTCAACTCAAGCTTTGGAATCTCAATGCTAGAAGGAAGGAGCTTGAGTTCACTTTTGGGCAACTCCTCAAATCTTGGTCTCCACCCACTTAGCTCCATAACCTGAAAATCATCAAGTAAAGAACAAACATCAGTAATTTCAGAGTTAATGGAAGAATCTAAATCATAAGAATTTACGATACAAGATTCAAGAGGGTCAGAAAAATAAGTATTGTGGAATTGGTCTTCCACAACCACATCAACCCAATTGGCCACTTCACATTCATCATCTTCCACCAATTGCTTTCCAATGTTGAAGATGTTCACTTCCAAAGTCATGTGCCCAAAAGAAAGCTTCATCAAACCATTCCTACAATTAATCAATGCATTAGCAGTAGCTAAGAAAGGTCTACCAAGAATTATAGGAATTTTTGAATTAGCATGCACAACAGATTCGGTGTCCAATATGAGAAAATCAACCGGATAGTAAAACTTATCTATCTGGACTAACACATCCTCCACAACACCTCTTGGTTTTTTTACCGACCGGTCTGCTAATTGTAACACCACCATGGTGGGTTTAATTTCTCCTAGACCAAGTTGTAAATAGACCGAATAAGGCATTAAGTTCACACTTGCCCCAAGATCAAGCAAAGCTTGCTCGATGTCATGGTCACCAATGATACAAGAAATGGTTGGGCAACCGGGGTCTTTATACTTAGGAGGTGTGTTATGTTGAATCAAAGCACTAACTTGTTCGGTGAGAAAAGCGGTTTTCTTCACATTGTGCTTTCTTTTCATAGTGCATAAATCCTTAAGAATCTTGGCATAAGATGGTACTTGCTTAATCACATGCAAGAGTGGTAAATTAATTCTCACTTGCCTAAGATTTTCTAGGATTTCAGGACTAGAATCCAACTTCCTTGAAGCTTTTAGAGCTTGTGGGAAAGGTACGGAAATTGGTCTAGTAAGAGGTTCACTTGTGGTAGGCAAATCAACATTGTCACTACTCTTTTCTTGCTCTTCTATGTGTGGGCTATCAACATTCTTCCCACTTCTAGTAGTGACTTCATTAACATGCTCTACATTCTTTTTATTTTGGGAACCTTGAGCCATGTGTTGACCTTGAGGTATTTGAGGTTGGGATGGAAATTTCCCTTTCTCATTTACTGTTAAAGCATTGGTCAACTTTGAAATGTGGCTTTTCATTTCCTTATTCTCTTCGGCTAATTGATTTAAAAGTGCATCATGTTTTTTATTGGTCTTGCTTTGTGTCTCAAGAAAAGCATGAATTGTACTTTCAAGTGAATTAGAGGAAGAAGGAAATTGTTGTTGTGCTTGGTGTGGCACATGAGTGGGAGTGAATTGTTGTGGTGGAGGTGCATGTTGGGAGGGATAGGATTGGGGGAAACTCCTTTGTGGCATGGGTGGAGGTTGGGAAGAGTGAGTATCATTCTTCCAACCAAAGTTAGGATGATTCCTCCATCCCGGATTGTAAGTCTCGGAGTAGGGTGAAAATGGTTTCCTAAAGTTCCCTATGGCTCCACAATGTTCCTCAAAAACCCCCACTACACTAGGCAACATCGGGCAATCCTTGGTAGGATGCTCCGGATCATGGCACACACTGCATTCCTCATGCATTTCAACTTGGTAACCTTGCTTGGTACCACTAGTCCCTTTCATTTTTAGGGTCTCTATCTCCTTGGTTAATTGGGCTATTTGAGCCCTCAAACCATCCTCCTCTTTCAATTGGTAAATCCTTCCACTCGAAGAAGTAGAGGTGTGAGGTTTAGACCGATTAGTACTCTCAGTAGCACTAGGTCCGGTCCATGTGTGGGCTTTTTCTGCCAAATGGTTCAAATACTCAATAGCCTCATCGGGGTCTTTTTGCAAGAACTCCCCTATTACACATCATCTCTACAAATTGGCGGTCCCTAGGGAGCAACCCCTCATAAAAACAACTAACCGTACGCCAACTCTCATACCCATGATGAGGACACAAACTCAAAAGGTCCTTGAACCTTTCCCAAGCTTGGTAGAGAGATTCACTCTCTCTTTGTTCAAAGGTTGATATTTGCCGCTTAAAAGCATTGGTCTTGTGCTCGGGAAAATATTTTTTAAAGAAAATATGTGTCATCTCACCCCATGAAGCAATAGACCTAGGTCTCAAAGAATACAACCAACTTTTCGCCTTATCTTTCAAAGAAAAGGGAAAGAATTTAAGCCTAACTGTATCTATTGATCCTAATTGGCTATGGAAAGTGGCAACTACCTCCTCAAACTCTCTAATATGCACATATGGATTTTCATTATCCATACCATGAAATGTAGGAAGGAGTGGAATCATTCCGGGCTTAAAATCAAAATTTTGTTGGTTAGCCGGAAACATGATGCATGATGGTGAACTATTCCTAGCTGGGTGTAGGTAGTCATGTAGAGTCTTGATGGGTTGATCTTCCTCATGATCACCCATTGTGTGTGATGATGTGAGTGAAAGTGTATCGGATGCAATGGGTGAGTCAAATAGATTTGGAAAGTAAGCTTCGGAATCCGAAGAATCCGTGTCAGGTTCTCTTGCAAATCTACCTAGATTATCACGATACCTTCTACTCATGCAGCAAAAATAAATAAAACAACTAACAATAATATATACAAAAAAATGGTATTGACAAAGAAAGGGTTGGAACGAGTTTACCGCCTTGACAAGTCAATTGAGCAAACCAATCCCATGCTGGTGTTCCTTCAAATACGCCTCTCCCCGGCAACGGCACCAAAATTTGGTCGGCCTCCAAAACGTCGTTCTTTAATGGAGACTAATCAAATTTGATATGAATGAATATGTATGTGGATATATAAGGTAAAATGGTAATATATATGGTAAGGTGGGTTGTCGTACCACGGAGAGAGGGGTTTCAAAATAAACACGTAACGCTATAAATTAAATCAAGAAAATGTTTTAGTTGTTTTGAAAACTCACAATTTAAATAAATAAAGAAACTAAAATCTAAAAATTGCTAGGGCTTTGGGTTCCTCAAATTTGTTAAGATAAACTAATTCAATTTAAATCCATTGAATTACACAATTGGGGGTTTCACATCCCAAACCCTCAATTGGAACATTTGCAATAAAAAACCATTTTTAATAAAATCTAAATTAGAAATACTATTTGATTGTTCATTGATTTAAATACATAATAAATAACTACATTGGAAAAACCTAAAATCGACATTGTACTAATTAATCTAGCAACAATGTAGTAAAAAGTAATATCCAATGAAATTAAGAGTTCTTAGATTTAATGGAACTAAAATCTTTACTTAACTATGAGAAAAACATGATTGAACTCATGAAAAGATTCAAATTATAGAACCACAAATAAAAGAAATGACAAAAAGATGAGAACAATCAAATAATAAATCTTAAACATTGAAACTCAAAATGAATTTAAAAGAAATTAGTTACCTTACAAATTTGGATTCCCCCTTAGCCCAAGCCAAAAGTCTAGCCAATCATAGCCAAGAAATTACAAAAAGAAACTAAAGAAAATAAATCCTACAAAATAAACTAGAGAGAAAACAATGAAGAATAGCCTAAAAAATGGAGTTTTTCTGCTTGCTGTGCAGGGGCTGCTGCTGCTGCCTCCTTACTGCTTCACGCCTAACTTAGGGCTTCAAAAGATGGAATAATCATGTGTGGCTTGGTTGGAAAGAGAGAGCATGCAACCGGTCAAGAAAGCTGGTCACGTGGAGCTCATTAATGAGCAATGATCCTGTGCTGCGCGGGAGGAAGGAAAGAGCATGCAATCCGTGGGACAGCAGGCTTGCTGGCCTGTGGGCTTGCTGCTGGCCTTGTGGGCTTGCTGCTGGCCTTGTAGGCTTGCTGGCTGGCTGGCCTTGCAGGCTTTGTGGGCTGGCTGGCTTGCTTCTTCTTCTATTCTTTTTCTTTTTCAGCACTAGTTTGCACCTAAAATATAACATAAAATTTAGACTTTATAAAATTAAATAATGCAAACAAATAAATTATTTTTATACAACGTAATGAAATAAAATAAATGCAATGATTTGCATACAACTAAAAATAAAATGCAAAACAATTCTATTAAAAACGTTAGAAAATGGGCTTAATAAGTCATATTTCATGACTTATCACCCATCATTTCATTCATGCTAAGATTGCATCACTTAAGAAGTTATGTTTATGAGTTTTTTTATAGACACTCTATTTTGTAAAGCATAATAAGCTCAAGTCTCCAACCCTTATTAACCAAGATAAATATTGGGATGTGAATTGATAAAATGAGGATGGTGTATTTTTTAATGTTCCAAGCCATCACAATTCACAACTCAAAAAGTGTTAAAAAAAAATGTAGCTGACACTACAACAAAATACACCTATTACAAAAAGAGTTATTACAACAAAAATGATTATTGTGGTAATACACGTACTATTATATCAATTCATTAGATTTCATTGCAAGAGTTACTTAAAAACTGGTAATTTATTACTTCAAAAATAAGTTGTTGTAATAGGTTGTAAAATATCGTTGCAATAAATCATTATGTAATTTATTGCAATGAAGTTAGTAGTTGAAGCAATAGTTATGAATATTACAACAAGACGTTTTTTTGCAATAGGAAAAATATGATATTACAACAAGACACTTTGTTGCAATAGGAAAAATATAATATTACAACAAGACGTTTTGTTGCAATAAGAAAAATATTATATGAGAATATGAGAATAGAGTGTGATTTTCCCGCCAGATTCTTGTGGACTTGTTGATGTAGTTTAATAACACATTTGGGCTTTATAGGAAGGTGAAAATGGAAATGTTGGGCTGTGATAAACTACTCTACTTTGACATGTGCTCGACCTATCAAGGATTGGATTTTAGACACTGGGAGTGCCAAATTACAACCCAAGTTGCTGGTTAACCTTAAAGTAGGCCTTGGCCCATGTGTTTCGTTCCAAAAAAAAAAAAAATTCAACTATCACCGTGAAACATATTCTCTAAGCAATGAGAATATGAGAACAGAGAAATGAGAATTTGCCTAACAACAAGCAACATATAGACATGGAGGATCCTTGATATATAGTCTATACTCGATTTAACGCTCTCAGCTCTAAGAAATAATACAGAAATGGAGGATCTTTAGAAGAAATCGAAGAGGCTTCGTACTTGAATCCCTCAGCGTCCCACATCACAGCCTCTTCTTCTCTACGCTCTCACATCACAGCCTCTTCCGTCTTTACGCTCTCCCCTCGTAGATTGCCTCTCTTTAGAGGCCTCAAAGTCAAACCGAGTTTCACAACTTGGTCTCTTGGCTCGGTCACTTCCAGCTCGTGACTCACGACTCGCGGTGGACTCGTTGTGTGCGAGGCTCAGGACACTGTTGTTGAAGGTCAGGATCAATCTTATGAATTCTACTTCTTTGTCTATTTTTCTAGGGTTTCAATCTGATATGTTTTAGATCTAAATAGATTTCCTTCGTAATTTTTCAAATAATATAATCATGGATCTAATCCTCAATTTTATTACTCCATTTTCATCTCAGTAACTCTCTGTTTGGATTGAATCCTTAGCATATTTTAGAAAATCATCTCAGTTGGTAATCTCCAGAAAATCAACTTTCTATGAAAAGATCAGTAATCATTTGTTGCTGATCATATGGTTGATTAGCTTGACAAGCTTCAATATTCTGCTGTAGCTGTTACTTGTATTGTGGTATGTGAGTATCTAATCTCTGGAATAAACAGGGATTTGGTGTGGCCAATTTTTGAAAGATAGGAACTTAAACTTTGAAAGATACTCAAGGATTTGTAATATGTTACCTTCCAACATATAACTCTTCATGTAGAAATATAGAAGCCACAATGGTTGTAATGACTGTGCATAGAGGGTTGAACATTGCAGAGAAGAGCGGACCTCTCTGTGATATGCACCAAGCCTAAACAAAAAAGGTAATTGCAGATCCAATTCCCTATCCACAAGAAAATCACATTAAGTTATTTTGAAAGAGAATTCCTTTTCAGTACAATATATATGTAATAAAAAATGTATACAATATGCTGAACAGAAGTTGTACCCCAATTGTAAAAAATTAACAAAGTTGTCATTTCTTGTGAGATTGTTTCAAATGAAATGTTTATATGGGTGGAGTAACAAATCTGTTGAGGGATTACTTGAATTTTTCAGGTTAGCCCTTCCCAATGGTCATTTGGTTCCTAATTCATTGTACAGTGCTAAAAAAGTGATTCATGATTTAGGACTTGAATATGAAAAGATTGATGCTTGTGTTAATGATTGTGTGTTGTATCATAATGAGTATGCTGATTTGGAGCAATGTCCAATATGTATGGAATCTAGATGGAAATCAGTTCACAACAATGTAGTGAATGAGAGTGATGAAACTACTATTGGGGAGGAGAAGAAGAACAAAAAGGTTCCCAACAAGATTCTACGATATTTTCCATTAACGCCAAGGCTTCAAAGGTTGTTTATGACAAAACATGTAGCTTCTGATATGAGATGGCATAAGGAGGGTCGCGTAAATGATGGGGTGTTGAGGCATCCTGCTGACTCTATGGCATGAAAACGATTAGATGAACTTCACCCATGGTTTGCATCAAATTCTCGTAATGTCAAACTTGGCCTTGCATCTGATGGGTTTAACCCCTTTGGAGTTATGAGTACTTCACACAGTACGTGGCCCATTGTATTAGGTCCATATAATTTACCAGCATGGATGTGCTTGAAACAACATTTTTGGATAATATCCATGCTTCTACCTGGGCCAAAGTCACCTGGAAATGACATTGACGTGTATTTGCAACCATTGATAGAAGAATTAAAACAATTCTGGGAACATGGTGTTGAGACATATGATGCCTCTTTGGAGCATAATTTTCGTTTACATGCTGCAATTTTCTGGACAATCAATGACTTTCCAGCATATACAGTATTGTCTAGTTGGAGTACAAAAGGAGAACTTGCATGTCCATGCTATCACAAGAATATGTGCTCTCGTAGGCTCAAGCATGGACGGAAGCAATGTTACTTGAGCAATTGTCGATTTTTAGAACCTGATCATGTATGGCATAGGAATAAAATTTCATTTGATAACACAAGGGAATCAAGGGAAGCACCGAAACCATTAACAGGAGACGAGGTGATTGAAGAGTTTGAAAAATTCGAGCAGGTGACCTTTGGAAAAAACATTGCAAAGAAGAGTAAACGTGATGATGAGATCAAATCGCATAATTGGCGAAAGAAGAGTATTTTTTTCAACTTGCCATATTGGAGAACATTATTACTCCGTCATAATTTGGATGTGATGCATATAGAAAAAAAATATTTATGATAGTGTACTGGGAACAATCCTTGATATAGAAGGGAAGACAAAGGATGGCTTAAACACACATCTTGATCTTCAAGCAATGGGAATAAGAAAAGATTTACATCCACTTGATGAGGGTAATAAGTACATCTTACCTCCAGCCTGTTACACATTGACCATTAATGAAAAACGTATCTTGTGTCAGTTTTTAAAAGATGTGAAGGTGCCTGATGCTTATGCATCAAATATAGGGCGATGTGTGCAGGTAAAGGAATGCAAGGTGTCTGGGTTGAAAACACATGATTGCCATGTTATATTTCAGCGTTTACTTTCGCTTGTGATACGTAGTTTATTACCAAAGAAGGTTTGTGAACCATTAATTGGTTTAAGCGGTTTCTTTGCGGAGTTGTGTTCAAAAGAATTGAGGGTGGAAGAATTGGACAGATTAAATGATCAAATCGCTGAAACAATTTGTAAATTGGAACAAGTATTCCCACCTTCATTCTTTGATGTTATGATGCATTTACCGATTCACCTTGCATATGATGCTAAGGTGGCAGGCCCTGTTCAATATAGGTGGATGTATCTAATTGAGAGATATTTACGCACGTTAAAGGGATATGTGCGTAACAAAGCTCATTTAGAAGGGTCAATTGCT
>OU015767.1:26796410-26816428 GCA_907173295.1 Fagus sylvatica | reverse complement strand
AAAAATTATAGTGATGAGTCTCTAGCTCCACATGCTAGATTATAATTGGAAGGCTTAATTTTGAACATCATAACATGTACTAACGTAAGTGTTACAGAACAATATATGTAAGAGTCTAATTAAACTACTATAGTGGTTTAAGTACATCATGTATTTGCATCCCAGCTGCAAGAGCATGGACATTATTTTTATCCACGCGAGATAGGTGAAGGTATGTCTTCTATATCTTTCTTTGGTTTTACCCATCTACCATGAGCATTTCAATGCCATTTTGTACCAACAATGTGAGATCCTAAGCTATGAAGGTATAAGAGTGATTACACCATAATAGTATGGATTATATTATAACGTAGCCTTTTAGTGGTTGGCTATTCTCTTGAGAAGAGAGAATCAGTCAGATAACTGCTAATAACCGTTTAGCGGTTATTGACGGTTACTGAGAGTTGAGCAATTGTAGGAGAATTATTCTCCAATGCCCAAGTGTTGTACCTATTGACAATTCTATTATATATAGAATTGTTACACTCAACACAATTAACACAATTAATCATACGTTGTATTCTCTCTCTCAAGTGATAAACACCCTAACGGGAATCCACCAGTTTTATATTTTTCTCTGTTTTATATTTTCTTACAGTGGTATCAGAGCAAGGTTCTTAACACAATTTCTCTAATAAGAATTGTGTTAACCATGTTTTTGTATGAGAGAAAAAGGGAGTTAACTATCTCGCGCATGGTGGAAGAAATACCTTCACTGTCATGGATATTTATGAAATTGCCACACTTTTCAATAGGTGTAACGCACGCCAGTAATGACCCACGAAGTGAAGTGGTGTCAAGACTCAGACTGAGACCACAAGGAATCGTGGGGAGCCCAAGCACGTGGATTAGGTGGTCTTGAATCCCATGAATTGGCAGATCTTCAAGTTTCAAACTCACACTTGGAAGATATAAAATTCCATGGCAGTTTTGCGGCATTTTGGACCATGGAGAGAGAAAGAAACTATGATAAAATGGAGATTAATAATGCATGGGCGGCCAATATCTTGCCATGATGTTGAGTTTTTTGAAGCGTTTTGGAGTGGAACAAGAAGAACAGACATTGAAAAAACTTATATAGCGTTATTGTCATCCAGCAGTGAAGACGAAAAAGAAAAAGAGACACCGTTTCGTATAGAAAAAGTACATGGTAAACTATGTCTCTAAACCCATAGAATACTAACTTTATGTAAAGTTAAGTCTTCAAACTTGTTCTGTTTAGAAACAAGTACAACCACCAGAATAACTTTGAGTAAAGAAGCAAAGGCCACTCTCCAAATTGGCTATATATATTTTGATCCATGCCTCATCATCATGTGGGTCAATTTGGACCGAGTCTAATTTCTACCAAGAATTGTATGCCAATTCCATAGAAGTCAACTTATGTTGTAAATCAATAAGTGGGTTAAAGCAAGTTATCAAATCATGATGTTTTGCTTTAAAAGAAGAAATGGATAGTGTGATGGAGGCGTTGATAGTCCAATTTGAAAAACTAGCGTATTACCCGCGCATTCTTATTTAATATGAATAACAAAAATAGTAAGATATGTTAATTTGTAGGTATAGTAGCTAAATTTATAATGAATTTTAATGTACTATATTGTGTATATAAATTACTATTATTTAAACCATTGAAATATATCTGAAAAAAATTACATCAAGTCAAATGTATAATGATTAACTACATTAAACACATAGAAAAAGTTTATATGAAAATACAAATATAGGTTAGTAGGAAGAAGTTGAAGTATCAATATCTTTAGTTAGGCATTAATTGTTTTCCAGCTGCATTTGTCATTAACCTGAATTCAAAATTTAAAATATATTAGTTTTGTATTATTAATTGGAACTTCAAAAACATATATTTTTCCATTGGTAACATACAGATGAAAAATATGATTGATGTAGAATTTATAAGTACATACCTTGTGACGATTTTGCATAACTCTTTGTACATTAAATGGTCTATGTCAGCTTGGGACTTTAAAAACTGTCATTTAGCATCCAAATTTTAAAATAATTGTCTCATGAAAGTACATGTAGAAATAGATTAGTAATAATTCTATACTTGTGTTATCACCATATCGTTTAATCTTTTTTTTTCCTGTTTTTATTCTCATAGACGTTTGAACTGTCAATTGAAGAGGAACAAAATAGTTTGTAAATGTTTGGATAACGTATTAGCTAATACCCAATCCAAAATGATGAAGTGACACACCTTTCATATAATTGTGAGATCAAGACTCGCTTCACTAATCTCTATAGGTGTATCTTGTCAGTTTGAACAGTACATCCCCAACCGAGGGAATATATTTGTAATTTCACTACCTAATCCATATAGATGACAATTGTTATTCCAATTCGAATAATATTATAATCGAAAAATTATGATGATCGAACATAACATTAAGACATGTACCTTGTTATCAATAGATCCTAAGTTTGATATTGACTGGCTGGTCTTCCACATCTCCCAGAGATCGGTGTCATCAATCTAAGCCATGTTCAAATAAGTGTAACACCACAAACACATTCTACTAAGGTTTTTTTAATTAAATGAAAGTTTTAATGTCTTCTAGTTTCAAGGCATTCATTCAAAAAAGACATATGGGTACTTTTAACACATACCTTGCTACTACTAATTGCACCATTTTTATGAATGGTCAATCCCCTGAATTTTTTTTTACGATCATCCAATATTGGTTTATGCATCATTGCATCCTTCCTGTTCACATTATAAAACAAAACCGCTATTAAAAGAGAGTTAGGAAAATAATTTTTATTTCCTTCTTAAAAAAGCTTGCAAACAGAAGAGCCAAACAAAACCTGAAAATAGTGCTTTAAGTTTAACATATTTAAAAAAATATATATAAAACACACTTTTAAAAAAGAAAAAAGAAATTAATATTTAATACAACATAGATTATTTAATGAAACACATGAAAGTTAACAAACCAAGAAGAAAACATATAGAAGTTAACAAACCAAAATATTAAAGTTGAATATTTAACTACCTCTTTGAAATAGAAGGGAAAACAAATGTTACGTCAAGGTTTCAAGTTGTATTTATATGGAAAAATAAATAAATAAAGAAATTGTATAAGGTGTTATACTCAAAAATTCTAAGATAGGAGAATTAGAGGAGCTGGTAACAATAGAAGGAAATTATTAAGATGCATATGTGGCAAGAGGATGAGAGGTGGCAGCAAGCAATGGTGGCAGAAGAAACCCATATGTTTTCCCTTACTGAATCTAATCCACGAGCAGACAGAACATGCTATCCAAGTCCTGGTATCTTATCTTATCTAGCCATGCTGAAAATTTTCAGCAATTAAAAGAGACAATTTCACTGTTTACCTTGCAAGTGAGAAACTGCAAATGCAAACCCCCCATAGTGCTAAAGCCTAAAGGTAAAGAGATGATCAAACACAAAGCAGCAAACATACTATTAGAGACAATATCACATGAAATGGTGAGGGTTTAGAGTACCTGTTCTTTTGATCGTGAAAACAGAGACAATGAATTAATATAACTAAAAGTATGTTCTAACTTATGTGTAAAACTTAATACACATAAGTAGTTGTGTATTATTGAAGTTAATTTACACATAAGTTAGTTCTAATGAGAGTGATTATTGCAACAAAGTCTCAATAATCAACTACATGAGAAGTATTTTGATACAATTATTTCAAGATAAGCAATTACATGAGCAATTAAAAAAGTAGATTCCCCACATCTAGAGTCAGACCCACTTTGAAACGAAATCAAATACAATTACATGAGCAATTTAAAAAAAAAAAATCTCAATTAAACAAAGAAAGCAAATCAGTAAACTAATAATGCAATAGTGAGTCATACATTTTGTCAAACACATGGTGTGCATTTTCTAAAATAGGAATGAATAAATAATTTTAAAACATGAATCCATCCAAAAATTACACCCAAGACAAACTAAGCACAACGTTAAAGAAACATCCAAAAGGATTAAATTAAAAAGAATGCATTGAATGGTAAAATAGCACATACTGTTTTGCAAAATTTAGCAAAAATTCATTCTGTAAACGTTTATATATACATATATATTTTTTTTGATAGGTAATAAATGCTTCATTGATCTGAAAAAAACTCTCCCAAGTGCACAAAATATGCACTCACAGGAAAACGTTTATATTATTTTAGCATCAACTGGTCTTTACCCATACCCATAAGCAGAAACATGTGGCTCTTTTAAAGCCATACATTCTTTTAAAGCAAATAAGGTAATGAAAAAGAATTTTGATCGTGAAAACAGAGACAATGAATTAATATAACTAACACATTATCTGCCCCTTTCCCATCAAAGCACGCATTGACATGCAAACAACATCGGCATTATAAAAATACATAAACATAATATTTACATACATATTCAGCAAGCACAAATCACTAATTGATACAATCACATATAAACTAATGCAGCAAAGAATACGGAATTGAAGAAATACCTTGGGGCAGCATTTTCCACAATTGGAACAGCGGATGAACTTGACGTGGCCACGGCCGTGCTTGTTGCGACCACCATTCCTGCGCTTGAAAGTCTGCAAATGAAAAACAGAGATTAGAATTGGAAAAAAGCGGTGAAGATTATTTATGCGAAACGGTTGATAGATAGATATGATAACTACCCAAAAATAAAATAAAAAAGCCAAACGTTGTTACTGGTGAATATATATATATATATAAAAAAAAAACCACTACAGGCCCGCCACCCCTGGCGATATGCGTACCCACTCGATATAACTGGACTGGCGGATCCACCACTGTGGTTCAGGTGGGCACCACTACCCTTCCTTGCCTGGCCGTTTCATCGAGATTTTTAAACATGAGGCATCGCTGGATGGCTTCCATGCCTGATTGATGACTTCGAAAACTGGACCCGCAGATCCACCACCGTGGTTCAGGTGGTTCAGCGTCGCCCGCGGTTCTCTCAGCAAAAATGGGGCTCTCGAGAACCGTGGACGACGTCGTTTCCATGTTGATGAACCACCTGAACTCGTCGTTTATGGAGATGATCAACGAAGACTCATTGTTGCCTAGATCCGCGAAAGTCTCCTCGGGTACGGGTTTCGGGGCGGTGGAGGTGGGTTTTGACAAAAGCGGGGTCGGAGATGAGTGAGCGCCATGGCTTTGACACGCACTTGAATCGGCAGAGGGTTTTGACGGTTGCTTGAATTCGGCGCGGTGGAGGTGGGTTTTGACGAAATTGGGGTCGGAGATGAGTGAGCGCCGTTCATGGTGATTACTTTACCATCGGTTTTGTCGAGCACGTCGCCGACCTAAACCACGGTGGTGGACCAGAGATGGGAGATGAAGAGTTGACTCGGTTGGTCCCCTCCTTTCTTTTAGTCGGCTTGGTTCACCAATCAAGGTCAGATGCTTTTTCTTTTTATTTTATTCAATTTTAAAGATTTTGTTAAATTAATTTTTAATGCTGACATATTAAAGAAGTTGTTTAATTACTGATGTGGCAGCCACATCAGTTTTTAAGACACATGGTAGAACCTCAGTTAAAGGTTTCTGCTTTTATATATATATTGATTACAACTACAAGACGAGATTTGAGTGTGCAGAGCCTAGATAATGCTCAAGGAGACGATGTTCATGGTATGAAGCAAATTGCAAAAGATAAGAGCATAGGCCGGAAATGGTTGAGTAGAATTGCAAACCGAGTTGATAGATGTAAGCACATCAATGCACTCAAGGTGGTCATATACTAGGATTTTCATCCTAGTGAACTGTAAGTTGGTAAAATAAAATAGTGATCTTTATTTGTTTAAATTTTTGGACACATGATATTGCAAAAACACTTGTAGCTAGTATTTTGATATGTTTAATACATATGGTGAGTGATAATAGTTACATTAAATTGTACATGGTAATGTGAAATGTTATGCACATATAGATTGACTCACCAAACTCTCATATGATTAAATTCTATGAATTTAATGCCATAAATGTAACCATCAAAATGTAAGAATAGTGGGAGAATGCCAAGAGTTTGGTTTTCCTGGATCACATGTAAATTTTTTTTACATGCGAAAGAGACTGAGTTGATAATGTGTCCAAAGAGCAGAAGTTTTTCAGTCTCAGTGTGCATTGTAATATGCATGATGGTGGAATCATCTTGATTTGATTGCTGCATGGCTTGTGTTTAAGTTTTAAATACAAATTCACATTTGTTGTGAAAATGTGCATCATACATGAATTGAGAAATATTTTTTAAGATAGGCTATGGTATGATAGTTTCTTGGTTAGGCAAGAAACAAAAATGTGTTGCTAAATATATCATGTGAGATGAGTACATAGCCTGCAACACAATGATATATATGACTTATGTTGATGTTGTAAGTTGTGTGGTCTGTGGATGATAATGCTTTATAAATAATTTGCATTAAGGTATACCTGGCAGATCGATCAATGTGCTTTGCAATGTCCACTATCTCGTTAATAAAAAGTTGGAACTAATAATTCCAAGGGCAAGCACATTGATGTATAACTATATTCAAAATACAGTGGAAGAGAGGTGATAATAAGTCGACTTTATCCTCTCAAGCGAGATGATGGCCGATCCCATGACTAAGGGATTGACTCTGAACCAATTCAGAGTGCATGTAACAGGTATGAGACTGAGAGAAAATTCAGTCGAGTTACATGGTTCTGCAAGATCGGATGGACCTGGGGACGCCTAGGAGAACAATCAAATGCAACTCTTGCAATGTAAAATATTGGTCAGAAATAATTGCAAGAGAATCATTAATGGGAATGGGAAGTCACAGATCACATAGTTGTAAAGTCCATTAAAATGCATCATGTGAACTGGGTGATATCCACACTTGGTTAGTGAAAGAAGCTGATAAGGTCACTTGAGGAAAGCCTAGGAAGTACTTGTGAAAATTTCAGCACAGGTTGATGTATTATTAAATATATGCGGTTGAAGTCGTTAATAACGATATGGGTATAGACTGTTTTCACTTGAAAGATAGTGATTTGGAAGTCACCTGGAGTACAATATCAGTATGATAATGTACGAAGATAGGTGCGGTCAGAATAGATGACAAGGAAAGTGTGCACACAAGAGTATAGTCAACTTCTGACGCCGATCTGTATGGTTTATACAAATGAGAGTTGGTATGGAGTTTTGTTAATGGTATCAGGTTAACATACCGACTATCTCATGTGATTTCACTTTATAGTGTGATCAAGTGGGAGATGAAGGTATAAGAGTGATCACACCATAATAGTGTGGACACTCATATACTATAGCCTAACCTTTTGGTGGTTAGTTATTTCCTTGAGAAGAGAGAATTAGTCAGATAACTGCTAATAACCATTTAGCGGTTATTGATGGTTACTGGGAGTTGAGCAATTGTAGGAAAATTATTCTCCAATGCCTAAGTGTTGTACCTATTGACAATTTTATTATATATAGGATTGTTACACTCAACACAATTAACACAATTAATCATACGTTGCATTCTCTCTCTCAAGTGATAAACACCCTAACGGGAATCCAGCAGTTTTATATTTTTCTCTATTTTATATTTTCCTACAAGCTCATCCAACAACATGTCACATGCCTTGTTCACTAAAGCCACATCCCTAGCTCCTAGCATCTAACCGAAATGTTGAGCTACTACTAACAAACCCATCTACAATGTGAAGATATGTCTCAAGACTATGGAAGCCAGGCAAATTGAATCCACGTTTGAGATAACGCGACAAATGAACATCGAGTTTTAATTCGTCTCCGACATAGGTGTAAACACAATTTAATGTCCCCGTTATATGATCAAATTTTTGTAAACTCTCATTAAAAACAAGCCCAGGCATCTGAGGTACTATGTCTTGCTTAGTTACCATTGATGTTGCTGTGAAATCAGTGACTGCAGTCAGTCGAGCTTGGGGATGGAAGACCTGCAAGACAAAGAAGCTGATCGGAAATGGCACCGGTTTGGGGCCGGCCTAGGGGGCTCCGATGCCTTTGTCAGTACCTGTTTACAGAGAAAACTCGAGAGATTAATTCTGTATTGAAATTGTACTGTTCATACCTATGGAGAGGAGAGAGAAATGGCCTTTTATATCTTCTGTTTATGGCACGTGGCCTTCCAGAGATCGTTGGATCTGAAGACACGTGGTGCCTTAGCAGCCCTTCACCTGGAAGGCTGGTACTCGTCTGGTTCGAAGTGCTGTGTGGCGTGCATGGGCTTGGTCCCCTAGATTCGTGGAAGACACCTGTTACAGGTGGTGAGTCAACTCGGTGAGCTGTGTTGCGGGATTCCCGTAACGGATAAGGATTGAGTTTTGGACTGTTGGAGCTGTTGGTTATATATCAGAGATGGTCGTCATTCATCTTGGTTCTTGGAAGGTCGTCCCTTTTGGGGTCTGGAAGGTCGTCTTCTTATACTTAGAAAAAATGCTGTAAAATATCCACATCAACCATCCTCAAGTTTTTAACTTCCAATTAGTGAAGCTCATCTCAGAAAGCAATGTTACCAACCCTTGGTGCACAAAAGGGAATAACGCTAATTGGAAGGCTGGGAATAGTGGATGCAGCTTCATAAGCATTGAGTAGAGCCAATGCACCACCCGAGCTATGTCCGTAATTGTAAGGCTAGCTTGTTCACCCTTTTTTTTTATATACAATTCTACAAGCAACAAGCCTTGTCACTGGCTTGGGATTGAGTTAGGCTTTCTTCAACAGTTAGGTAACAGGAATATAAGATATTCCAGCCAAAAGATATAGAAAAGGAATATCATTTTTTTTTTTTTTAAATCTTTATTGGTTAGTTTTGTTAGTTAGTTTGTTAGTTTAATTTTTTTTTGGGGTGGGGGGAGCTATATATATATATATATATATATAAGCGAAAGTTACATATTATATACTAGACAGAAGTTTTGAAAAAGTGACACTAAAGATCCTAGTACAAAGATTAGTTTATCATGATGCACCGTATTAGCATGGGCGAAGCGAGAAATTTATTTTAGGGTGGGCTGGAATATCAAGTAAGTAAATTTCGACGGTACGAGAAAATTTTATTAAATAGAAAGAAAGAAAAATACACCTAGTCAGAGGGGGACATAATGAACCTTACTCCTCAATGCCTTCTTTAACTGAGGTTGGCTTGACATTTTAATCTACAAACCACAAAGATAATTTTTTAAATAAAGTGTTTTTTTTTATCAGACACGTGCCCCACAAAACCACAAATAGTGAAATTATTCACGGCTGACACACACAATACTAAAAGTCTAAAATATAAAAGTAACTAATAGTCTAAAATAAACTAAAGTGACTAACACAGAGTCAGTGATATAGTGTACTGAAACAATGAAATAAGTAAAACAATAAAAAAGAACAAACTGCTAATTGACTAATTGTAGTGTACTGAAGCTTATCAAAAAAAAAAAAAAATTAGTGTATGCTACAACTTTCAGATTTCAAACCCAAGTGCAGGTTGTCGCGAAGTAATAATTTCTCGGAAGTCCGAGTGTCGAACCACAGGGATTGGTGGGACAAAGAACACTGTCAAATGAAATAAAAAAGAATCAATGCAAGTAGAACTAGAAAGTAGAACAGATTGAAGTTTTCCACTAAAAGTGGAGCAATGACTATTTTTTATATTTAGAAGAATGAAGGAAAATATTCAAGTAATACTCAATTAATAAAAAAAAGGGCCAAGGCATCAGGGATCCACCTAGCAATTCTTTATGTTTTCTTTTTGATTATTATTATCTCAGTTAGAATTAAGTGATGACTTAATCTAGCCGGAATGTATAGCATTTACGAACAAGTAAACAATTTCTCACATGGATTAAATATTTTTTTGGAGGAAACAAAACAATAAAATCTGTATTATCATGCTACAGGGGGTTTCATGCATTCTATATAACCGGAGTACATAAAGAATCACAAAACCTTATAAGCATGAAATAATTACTCAACTAAATATTATCCCACCAAAAGTATTTAATCATAAACATTCAAACATGATCAGATAATCAAAAGAATAACATAAACGAATTGCTAAGCATCACCCCTAGCCTTAGCTAGGTGATTAGCTGCTCATATTTGAGAACAAAATATTCCAATTAAATAAACCAATCATCTGTAAAGAAGAATTCAAACTAACAAAAATAAAACCCCTGATTTCTATAAGATGGAAAGGATGCTGTGGAGTCCAAGAGCAAGAACACCCCGAGAACCCGTAGAAAACCCAGCCACTTCTCTCTTTGCAGCTCCAGTTCGGACTGTGTTGCTGCCCAAAAGCCCAGAAAAATCCCCTTTTTTTTTCACTATGTTACTGGTCTAAAAGCCTAAAAAGATCCCTTCCAATTTCTGCAGCTCTTTCTTCCTTTTATTTCCCTTTTCCTCCAATAGCTGACCCGAAAATTTCTCTTTTTTTCCTCCCATTTTTCTGCTGTTTTTCTTCCTTTTTTTTTTCTTTCCTTTTTCTGCTCTGCTGACCCGAAAATCTCTCCTTTTTTTTCTCCCATTTTTCTGCCGCTTCTCTCTTCTTTTTCTCTTTTCTCTTTTCTTTCTTTTTCTGCTTTCCTTTCTCTGCCGCAGCTTGTCTATAGGTCCAGCTGCTGCCTGCCTTTTTCTCCAGCTCATTCTTCTCTTTCTTCTTTCCTTTTTCTGCTGCCAGCTTTGCTCTAGGTCCAGCTGCTGCCTCCTTTTTCTTCTCTAGGTCTTTGTCCTATCCAAGACCCAATGAAATCCTCATTTTGCCCTTTAACTTAGTCCTTTTTCCTTTTTTGTCTTTTCTTCCATTTTGATCCGTGTATCACAGCTTCTTTATGGGGATTATTCTCATGTAGTGCATGGACTTAGTGATAATATGAGGTTGATGTACAAGTAGGCAAATGGCCATAGGATAATGGACCCTACATCAATAAATTAAGTATAAGTGAGGCATGTAGAATTTTTAATAAAATAAAACATGTAAATAAATAATTTTCATGTTATGCAATGATATGGAAAAATTGTCAAACTTTGCATGTAACTTGAGAATTTTACGTAGGAAAATTCTATTAATGCCTTATGAAAATGATGTCAAAATGTATAAAATCATGACTTATCAAACACCCCCCAACCGGCATTTTGCTAGTCCCTAGCAAAACTAACAACAAGAAAAACACAACTCTTAACTTCACCACTTTCGCTGGCACTCTCGATTGCATTTAGCATATGCAACAAGCCTTTAAACCCCTAGGTGTCCCTAGTGGACGAGTTATAGTCTCGTGAGGGCTTACTAGAACGATACCCACAAACGTTTTGTTACTTCAACAAACATGCTCAGTCTTGACTTTGATTTAAACAACTGCCAACTATGTTATTAATGAGAATAAAATATCACAAAACAATGATTCTCATTCATTAGTAAGCTTAAAAATAACAACTCCATCTTCAAAATTTTCAGGAAATCCAAACTAAGTCCAAATCACTTATAATCAAATAGTAGAACGCCACAAGTCTCCTTTTGGTGTAAAGTGAGATAACACATAATCATGGGGTTTCAAAATAATTCCAAAACAAATGATCCAATACTCTAGAGTTCATTGGAATCCCTATCAGATGAACTAACCAAGGCATAGACAGCAATAAAGGCAATTTTTTTTTTTTTTTGACACGTGTGGACTGTGCAATGTCTAACTCCTTTAAGCTTTCTAATTGACCCATGTATAGAGCGTTAGACCAGTGACTCCCAAACCAGATGGCTCTAGGGCACTAGGTGTAGAGACACCCCTATGGGCTTACTAACTCGAGTCAACAAGGCTACAAAGTTAAACTAGCCACACACAATAATGTTTAACTCCCTTAAGCTTTCTAATTGACCCATTTATCAAGCGTTAGGCCAATGACTCCCAAACCAGATGGCTTTAGGGCACTAGGTGTAGAGACACCCCTATGGGCTTACTAACTTGAGTCAAAAAGGCTACGAAGTTAAACTAACTACACACAACATTAACCAATTCAAGCTCTTTTTTTTTTTTTTTTTTTTTTAATACCATGCCAAGGTTACTCAACTAACAAGTCAACCAACTAATCTTAAGATACTAAAAACATGAATATTTGGTTTCAAATTTCATACCCCACAAACCATATGCTAGTGTGCTTGTGCCAAGTTTCAAAGTATAACAAGTGAAATTTCCACTATCCAAAAGCAAGTGTCAAAGGACAAAATTCAGATTTCCTAGTCAAATGATCATGTGTTCATATGTTTAAGCTTGTCAATGAAATTCGAATCAAAGTTAAAGTTCAACAACATTCTCAAAAATAACACAACCAAGCATTCATTTTCAACATAATCATCAACTAAGTCAAGACATCATTGCACAAAATCAAGGCATTCAAATTTTTTTTTTTTTTTTTTTTTTTTTTTACAACAATGGTTCCACTGCAACTTCCAAAAAATCCAAAACAGCAAAACAGAAATCAAAACAGCAACCAAAACAGCAAAACAGCTAAGGATACTGCACCCCCCAACCTAGATTACAACATTGTCCTCAATGTGAAAAAGAATGCATATAAAAGATCATGAGAGACATGCTAATAGAAGTAAGGCACAAAGAAAGGGAAAGAAGGCACCTGGACAATGATGAATCTCCAAAGCTATTTTCTGCAATTTGTTAGAAACCACTAGACCAAGAAGAAAAATAAAAGAAAAGAAAAACAAAATAGAAACTACTAGTATACAATGGTCATTAGAGCATATCAATCAATCCTGATAGACTGGGTCTTCCAGAGGAGTGGACTCTACCTCTGGAATATAGTTTTCCAAGAATGGTTTAAGACGTTGTCCATTAACCTTGAAAGTATTACCATTCTGTGGGTTCTCAATTTCTACAGTCCCATAAGGATAAACATTCTTAACAACAAAGGGACCAGTCCATCTTGATCTAAGCTTTCCAGGAAACAGATGCAATCTCGAATTATACAATAAAACTTTTTGGGAAGGTTCAAAAGATTTTCTAAGAATGTTTTTGTCATGAAATACCTTCATTCGTTCCTTGTAAATTCGAGAATTTTCATAAGCCTCATTCCGGATTTCTTCTAACTCATTAAGTTGGAGTTTGCGAAGCGAGCTAGCTTTGTCCAAGTTAAAATTAAATTGCTTTATTGCCCAATAGGCTTTATGTTCCAATTCCACAGGCAAGTGACAAGCTTTTCCAAAAATAAGTCTATAAGGTGACATACCAATCGGGGTTTTAAAAGCAGTACGATATGCCCAAAGTGCATCAGTTAGTCGTAAAGACCAATCTTTGCGATTTGGGTTAACCGTTTTTTCCAAGATATGTTTAATTTCCCGATTTGATACCTCAACTTGTCCACTTGTTTGTGGGTGATAGGCGGTAGCAACTTTATGGGTGATTCCATATTTTTGCATCAATGCCTCAAAAGGCCTATTACAAAAGTGTTTACCGCCATCACTGATAATGGCTCGAGGCGTTCCAAATCTAGACAAAATATTTTCTTTTAAAAATTTCAAAACAGTTTTATGATCATTTTTTTTACAAGGAACTGCCTCAATCCATTTGGATACATAATCAACAGCTACCAAAATATACAAATTCCCAAAAGAGGAGGGGAATGGTCCCATGAAATCGATGCCCCAACAATCAAATATTTCAATAATCAAAATTGGGTTTAGAGGCATCATATTTCGACGGGTAATTCCACCTAACTTTTGACAACGCTCGCACGCTTTGCAAAACTCATGGGTGTCCTTAAAAAGAGAAGGCCAATAAAAACCACACTGCAAAATTTTTGCAGCTGTTTTCTTGGCAGAAAAATGACCACCACATGCTTCCGAATGACAAAAGGAGATGACACTAGAAAATTCATTATTGGGCACACATCTCCTAATGATTTGATCCGGGCAGTATTTAAAAAGATAAGGGTCATCCCAAAAGAAATTCCTTACCTCAACAAAAAATTTCTTCTTGTCTTGTGCAGTCCAATGAGATGGGGTTTGCCCTGTAACAAGAAAATTAACAATGTCAGCAAACCAAGGCAAATCAGAAATATTAAAAAGTTGCTCATCCGGGAAAGTGTCCTTGATCGGCATTGTCTCCAAGGAATCTTTGACTACAAGTCTAGACAAGTGGTCAGCTACTACATTTTCTACTCCTTTCTTATCTTTAATGGAAAGATTAAATTCTTGGAGTAGGAGGATCCACCTAATCAATCTAGCCTTTGCATCCTTCTTGGTAAGAAGGTATTTTAAAGCTGCATGGTCAGTGAAAACAACAATAGGTGATCCTACCAAATAAGCCCGAAATTTATCCAAAGCAAATACTACTGCAAGTAATTCCTTTTCAGTTGTGGAATAATTAATTTGAGCACTATCTAAGGTCTTACTTGCATAGTAAATAACATAGGGCTTCTTATCCTTACGTTGCCCCAAAACAGCCCCAACTGCATAGTCACTGGCATCACACATAATTTCAAAGGGCAAACTCCAATCAGGTGGCTGCATAATAGGGGCAGAGGTAAGTGTGCCTTTTAGCTTTTCAAAAGCCTCTTGGCAAGCCTCAGTCCATTCAAAGGGAGTGTCCTTTGATAGGAGGTTGCATAATGGTCTAGATATAACACTAAAGTCTTTAATGAACCTCCTATAAAATCCAGCATGTCCTAAAAATGATCTAATATCCTTAACGGTCTTTGGGGTGGGCAATTTGGATATTAACTCAATTTTAGACTTATCCACTTCTATTCCTTGAGAGGAGACAATGTGACCAAGAACAATTCCTTTTGAGACCATGAAGTGGCACTTCTCCCAATTTAGCACAAGGTTCTTCTCTTCACACCTGATCAAGACTTTCTGCAAGTTAGATAAACAATCATCAAATGAATCACCAAAAACAGAAAAGTCATCCATAAAAACTTCAAGAAAACGTTCCACCATATCACTAAAGAGGCTAAGCATACATCTTTGGAACGTGGCTGGGGCATTACATAATCCAAATGGCATCCTTCGATAAGCAAAGGTACCAAAGGGACATGTAAAAGTCGGTTTTTTCTTGATCCTCAAGTGCAATTTCTATTTGGTTGTACCCAGAGTACCCATCTAGGAAACAATAATACTCATGTCCAGCTACCCTCTCTAGGATTTGGTCCATAAAAGGCAAAGGGAAGTGGTCTTTCCTAGTTACTGAATTGAAGTTTCCTATAGTCAATGCACACACGCCAACCAGTAGTAACTCTAGTTGGGATTAATTCATTATTTTCATTCTTGACTACAGTAACTCCAGATTTTTTTGGTACTACTTGGGTAGGGCTCACCCACTTACTATCAGAAATAGGGTAGATGATCCCTACATCCAATAACTTAAGAACTTCAGCCCTCACAACCTCTTTCATATTAGGATTTAGCCTACGCTGCATCTCCCTAGAAGGTTTTACATTGTCTTCTAAGTAAATTCTATGGGTACATATCAAGGGACTAATTCCCTTGATGTCAGCAATGGTCCATCCTATTGCACCTTTGTGCATTCTCAAAATTTTCAGCAACTTACTCTCTTGCTCATCATTAAGTTTAGAAGATATTACCACTGGAAAAGTTTCCTCTTGCCCCAAAAATGCATACTTGAGTTCAACGGGCAGCGGCTTCAATTCAAGCTTGGGTGCTTCAACACTTGATGGCACTGGCATAATATTGCGGGGTGGTAGCTCCTCAAACTTTGGCCTCCATGCATTCACCTCTAGTACCTGTGAAGAGTTCAACACAGAACAGATATGTGCTACTTCAGAATCCTCATCATCATCAAAATCCAAAGAATTGACTAAACAAGACTCTAAAGGATCAGACAAACATGTGAGATTAAATTGATCCTGCACAAGTGTTTCAATTAAATTAACTTCATGAAACCCATCATCATCACCTGGTTGTTTGCAAATATTAAAGATATTTACTTCCAAAGTCATATTGCCAAAAGAAAGTTTCATTACACCATTCCTACAATTAATCAAAGCATTTGAGGTTGCAAGGAATGGGCGACCTAAGATGATAGGAATTTGAATGCCTACATTTGAAACAGGATGAGTGTCCAAAACAATAAAATCAACAGGAAAGTAGAATTTATCTATTTGAACTAACACATCTTCAACAATTCCCCTTGGTGTTTTCACAGAACGGTCTGCAAGCTGAAGTATTATTCCTGTTGGTTTAAGCTCACCTAGACCTAACTGTTCATACACCGAATAAGGTAAAAGGTTCACACTAGCCCCAAGGTCAAGCAAAGCTTTCTCTATCCTGAAATTTCCAATAACACATGAAATTGTTGGGCAACCGGGATCCTTATACTTAGGTGGGGTATTATGCTGAATTATGGCACTCACTTGTTCACATAAAAAGGCCTTCTTTTGTACATTAAGCTTACGCTTAACTGTACACAAATCTTTCAAAAATTTGGCATATGATGGAATCTGTTTTATTGCATCTAACAGAGGGATGTTGATCTTCACTTGCTTAAGAATTTCAAAAATCTTAGAATTTTGGCTTAACTTTTGAGGTGGTTGCAATCTTTGGGGGAATGGAGCAGGAATGGGACATTTCACAGCCTCACTGGACTCAGACTTGTCAAGCTTTATCATCACTCTTTGGTTTTGAAAATTCCTCAGGCTTTTGGGCCTTCGTTGGAATAGTTTTATCAATAACTTTTCCACTGCGAAGAGTAGTGATAGACTTGACATGTTCATGTTGTGTTCCAGAAGCACTAGAACCACTCACACCAAACTGACCTTGTGGATTTGGTTGTGGTTGAGCTGGAAACTTACCTTTTTCCTGTGTGCTCAATGAAGTGGTCAATTTAGTGAGAGTGCTTCTAATATCATTTAGGGCCTGTGATGTTTGATTATTGATGGTGGATTGCCCTTGCATGAATGTTTGCAATGTGTCCTCAAGGGTCCTCTTATGTGGAGGATTATAAATAACAGAGTTAGAGGGCCCTTGAGGTGGTGGTGCATTATTTTCATTTCTCCAACTAAAATTGGGGTGATTCCTCCACCCCGGATTATATGTTTCAGAATATGGAGATTGAAAAGGCTTCTTGTAAGTGTTCATGGCATTTGCTTGATCATGTAACACTTCTTTAAAAGCTGGAATTGTTGGACACTCATGTGTTGCGTGCCCCATGATCTCACAAATACCACAAACTTCCTCTTTTTGCACAGGTGTGATTTCATTAACTTTCCTTAATTCCATGGACTCTACTTTTCTAGCCAAACTGGCTATCCTAGCATTCAAATCATCCTCTTCCCTAAGGTGATGCCTACCCCCACTAGATGTGGTGGAAGGTTTGGTCTTACTCGAATTTTCAGAAAGGGCACTAGGGTCCCAAGATTGGGCATTCTCAGCTAGTTGGTCAAAGTATTGCCAGGCCTCATTGGGGTCTTTATTCAAAAATGCACCATTGCACATCATTTCTACGAAATTGGCGCATTTGGGGCTTCAAACCCTCATAGAAAAAGTTAATGGCATGCCAACTTTCATAGCCATGATGTGGGCAGGAGTTTAATAAATCTTTAAAACGTTCCCAACATTGATAAAAAGTCTCATTTTCTTTTTGAAAAAAACTCATGATTTGTCTCTTAAGAGCATTAGTCCTATGAATTGGAAAGAATTTTTTTAAAAATTCAGTTTGCATCTCTTGCCATGTGCCCACTGACCTAGGTCTCAAAGAATTAAGCCAAGTCTTTGCTTTCTCTTTTAGGGAAAAAGGAAATAATTTCAGCCTAACTATTTCTTCACTACAGGTTTGGTCATGAAAAGTGGCACATACTTCCTCAAATTCTTTTATGTGCAAATAAGGATTTTCAGATTCTATACCATGGAATTTAGGAAGCAATGGAATCATACCTGGTTTAAAATTAAAATTATTAGCTTGCAGAGGAAAAACAATACAAGAAGGAGCACTATTTCTAGGAGGTTGCAAATATTCACGCAAGGTCCGCATAGGTGGGTCATTAGGTGGGTCATTTGGACGCTCAATCCTAATCTCATTTTCATTCCCCCCCTGATCAATCCTATTATCATCCATGGTGCCAAGTATGTGAGAGTGTACAGGAGAATCAAATAGATTATCAAAGCACGGCTCAAATTCAGTTTTTATCAAACGACCACTTTGATCACGATACCAAGCAATCATACACCAGCAACAGAAGAGATAAAGGATGGAACGAGTTTACCAGATTTTTGAAGAATCGCAAATCAAAGCAAACCTCTGCTGCTCTTTGTCAACGCTGCAATCCCCGGCAACGGCGCCAAAAACTTGCTACAACTTTCAGATTGCAAACCCAAGTGCAGGTTGTCGCGAAGTAATAATTTCTCGGAAGTCCGAGTGTCGAACCACAGGGATTGGTGGGACAAAGAACACTGTCAAATGAAATAAAAAAAATCAATGCAAGTAGAACTAGAAAGTAGAACAGATTGAAGTTTTCCACTAAAAGTGGAGCAATGACTATTTTTTATATTTAGAAGAATGAAGGAAAATATTCAAGTAATACTCAATTAATAAAAAAAAGGGCCAAGGCATCAGGGATCCACCTAGCAATTCTTTATGTTTTCTTTTTGATTATTATTATCTCAGTTAGAATTAAGTGATGACTTAATCTAGCCGGAATGTATAGCATTTACGAACAAGTAAACAATTTCTCACATGGATTAAATATTTTTTTGGAGGAAACAAAACAATAAAATCTGTATTATCATGCTACAGGGGGTTTCATGCATTCTATATAACCGGAGTACATAAAGAATCACAAAACCTTATAAGCATGAAATAATTACTCAACTAAATATTATCCCACCAAAAGTATTTAATCATAAACATTCAAACATGATCAGATAATCAAAAGAATAACATAAACGAATTGCTAAGCATCACCCCTAGCCTTAGCTAGGTGATTAGCTGCTCATATTTGAGAACAAAATATTCCAATTAAATAAACCAATCATCTGTAAAGAAGAATTCAAACTAACAAAAATAAAACCCCTGATTTCTATAAGATGGAAAGGATGCTGTGGAGTCCAAGAGCAAGAACACCCCGAGAACCCGTAGAAAACCCAGCCACTTCTCTCTTTGCAGCTCCAGTTCGGACTGTGTTGCTGCCCAAAAGCCCAGAAAAATCCCCTTTTTTTTTTTCACTATGTTACTGGTCTAAAAGCCTAAAAAGATCCCCCATATTTCTGCAGCTCTTTCTTCCTTTTATTTCCCTTTTCCTCCAGCTAGCTGACCCGAAAATCTTCTCTTTTTTTCCTCCCATTTTTCTGCTGTTTTTCTTCCTTTTTTTTTTCTTTCCTTTTTCTGCTCTGCTGACCCGAAAATCTCTCTTTTTTTTTCCTCCCATTTTTCTGCCGCTTCTCTTCTTTTTCTCTTTTCTCTTTTCTTTCCTTTTTCTGCTTTCCTTTTTCTGCCGCAGTTTGTCTGTATAGGTCCAGCTGCTGCCTGCCTTTTTCTCCAGCTCATTCTTCTCTTTCTTCTTTCCTTTTTCTGCTGCCAGCTTTGCTCTAGGTCCAGCTGCTGCCTCCTTTTTCTTCTCTAGGTCTTTGTCCTATCCAAGACCCAATGAAATCCTCATTTTGCCCTTTAACTTAGTCCTTTTTCCTTTTTTGTCTTTTCTTCCATTTTGATCCGTGTATCACAGCTTCTTTATGGGGATTATTCTCATGTAGTGCATGGACTTAGTGATAATATGAGGTTGATGTACAAGTAGGCAAATGGCCATAGGATAATGGACCCTACATCAATAAATTAAGTATAAGTGAGGCATGTAGAATTTTTAATAAAATAAAACATGTAAATAAATAATTTTCATGTTATGCAATGATATGGAAAAATTGTCAAACTTTGCATGTAACTTGAGAATTTTACGTAGGAAAATTCTATTAATGCCTTATGAAAATGATGTCAAAATGTATAAAATCATGACTTATCAG
>OU015767.1:26720444-26796310 GCA_907173295.1 Fagus sylvatica | reverse complement strand
CACCTCCATCTTGAAACTCCTCCTAAAACCAATCTTCACCAATCCAATTGGAACTTATATAGTGAAGAGAAACACTCTACTCCAACAATTTCTCCTAAGGAGGTCATAGCCCAAAAGTGGCATGACATGCAAGTTTCCTCGGATTGGGACAATCTTTTGGACCCTCTTCATCCTTGGCTCCGAAGAGAAATTATCAAATATGGAGAATTTGCACAAGCAACATATGATGCTTTTGATTTTGATTCTTTCTCGGAGTATTGTGGGAGCTGCAGGTACAATTGTAACAAGTTATTCGAAAAATTAGGCCTAAGTAGAAATGGTTATAAGGTTAGTAAGTATATTTATGCCATGTCACATGTAAATATGCCTCAATGGTTGGAGAGGTCAAATTTGGTGGACACGTGGAGCAAAGATTCCAATTGGATGGGCTACGTGGCGGTTAGTGATGACAAGGAGACAAGTAGGATTGGTCGGAGAGATATCGTGGTGGCGTGGCGTGGAACTGTGGCGCCCACGGAGTGGTTCGAAGATATGCAAAGGAAGCTAGAGTCATTTGGGCATGGGGATGCCAAGGTTGAACATGGATTTCTTAGTATTTACACTTCTAAGAATGACTCTACTAGGTACAACAAATCTAGTGCCTCGGATCAAGTCATGAAAGAAGTGACAAGGCTTGTAGAATTGTATAGAAAAAAGGGTGAACAAGTTAGCCTTACAATTACTGGACATAGCTTGGGTGGTGCATTGGCTCTACTCAATGCTTATGAAGCTGCATCCACTATTCCCAGCCTTCCAATTAGTGTTGTTTCCTTTGGTGCACCAAGGGTTGGTAACATTGCTTTCCGAGATGAGCTTCACCAATTGGGAGTTAAATCCTTGAGGATGGTAATTAAGCAAGACATAGTACCTCGAATGCCAGGGCTTGTTTTTAATGAGAGTTTACAAAAATTTGATGATATAACTGGGACATTAAATTGGGTTTACACCCATGTTGGAGCCGAATTGAAACTCGATGTTCATTCGTCACGTTATCTCAAACATGGATTCAATTTGCCTGGCTTCCATAGCCTTGAGACATATCTTCATCTTATAGATGGGTTTGTTAGTACTAGCTCAACATTTCGGTTAGATGCTAGGAGGGATGTGGCTTTAGTGAACAAGGCATGTGACATGTTGGTGGATGAGCTTAGGATCCCACATTGTTGGTACCAAATGGCCAATAAGGGATTAGTTTGTAATGCTCATGGTAGATGGGTAAAACCAAAGAGAGATATAGATGACATACCTTCACCTCGTGTGGAAGAAAATAATGTCCATGCTCTTGAAGCTGGGATGCAAACACAAGATGTACTTAAACCACTATATAGTGTTTAATTGGACTCTTACATTGTTCTCTAATACTTACGTTAGTACATGTTATGATCTTCAAAATTAAGCCTTCCAATTATAATCTAGCATGCGGAGCTAGAGACTCATCACTATAATTTTTAAGAAGATGGAACACCATTTAATTTTCATGAGGTCAACTAAAAGTCAAAAAAGCTTATATGGTACAATATATGATGAAACATGTAAACAAAACAAACTCACATGAAAGAACACAATATTAATTTATAAGAAATCATGTGGCATGGATCTTACTAATTAATTGGCTAACTTGAAGCTAGCAAATTTTTTATATAAAGTATTTGTGAGATAAATCCTTTCCTCATCTTCTCAGGTTTGAACGAATAGAAAAAATGAGATCGAGTTCTTCAAAAAGAAAATTTAAGAATCACAATACAACTTGGGGAAGAAAATAAAACCTTGTCCATTACCAAAAGAACAAGTACTTTGTGATGGTTTCCATAACCAAAAGAACAAGATTTTCTGTCCAAAAACACTGTAATGATTTTCCTTAACCCCTAAAATCAACGGTTAGTCATCTTTCCTAATCCAATGGTGCCAATTATGTTCTAGATCGATCTTTTATATATATATATATATATATTAGTATGTAATTTCAACTGTATTATTTATCTTTTTTGTCCTAGGTCCCTTAATGGGCTAGCTCACAATCTAGCTCATTGGACCTCCTTTTGTACGGCTTGGGAACCCCAATTCATCTCCTCTATCCCCTCTCTTGGGCTCTTGTTGAGGTATTTGATGGGTCGGTTCCCCTGACCCGTCTTGTTTGTTTTCTAGATCGATCTTATATATAACTTTGCAAATTTGAAATTCAATGGAAAGTATGCTTAATTGGGCCAATTTAGGGAATCGATTCGCATAGCTTTGTGGGCTGCATTGTAGAACCAATTTAAAAAAGTTCACATCTAGCTCATTTTAGATCCAAATAAAATTTATACTCATTTGTTTAGCCAAAAAAAAAAAAAAAACAATTGGATACTCATTTCGAAACTTTGAATGTCTATTGTTAAATAAAACTAGTCGTAAACCCGTGCAATGCACAAAAAATATATCTAATCTAATTAATTTAATGTTGTACAACATCAATATAAACAGATAACGAATGAAGTCAAGACAACAATTAGAACATTGCTTGAGAAAAGCTTAGGAACTACAAAATTATAAAACCAACGGAACAAAGAACACCAAAAGCCAAAAAATAAAAAATATTGAGCAGAACAGAAAAACCAAATAAATAAATAAATAAAAGTATGAAACTCGGCAAAGCCAATCAGAAACCAAAGGAGAAAGAATGCACCTTGAGACTCAAACAACAATAAAACTATAGGGACCACATGGAGACTAAAAAGAAATCCCAGCATAAGATTTAAATAGGAAATTGGGAATGCAATTAATTGGAGAGATGAAGAAGTCAGGGAGTTCAAGAGGTGAGAGAGAGAGAGAGAGAGAGAGAGAGAGTAGATGAAAAGGTGAGGTAATTAATTGAGGAGATGAAGAGGTCAAGGAGTTCAAGAGGTGAGAGAGAGAGAAGTAGATGAAAATGTGAGGTAATTAATTGAGGAGATGAAAAGATCAGGGAGTTCAAGAGATGAAAGGTAGATGAAGAGGTGAGGTAGAAAAACAACCATGAGAGAGAGAATTTATTTTTGAATAAAAGTGAGAGAATTAAATAGAGGGAAAAGGAAGGTGGAAGTGTATGGGAGTAGCAAATCTGACGTGGCGGTATTTGGGAAAGTCTAAAAATTTTCTCTCAGCTTTAGTTTTTAGTTTATACAGTTTTTAGTTTATATTATGATAGGGATGGATTATAGATTATAGAGGCTTAAATCATAATCATCTTCTAAATTTGGGTAACATCAATTGAAAGTTACAAATTGTCGATTTTTATATGTAAGATAATCAATTGATTGCATGGTCTCATCAAGTGTGAATCAATATAGAAAACAAGAAAATGTCATAACAATTTCACACTGCTTTGATAATAAAAAATGAAATTGTTTGCAAAACATGGTTAATTGCAACTTTTTAAGTCCAAATTTTTAAAAGACCAACAGATGTCCATGCAATAACTCAAAGAAAAGGAAAAAACTGCCCAAGTCATTTTCTATACAATATTCTACCACATGTTATTCTACCAATTTACCAAAGCAATATTTTGAACTAGCGAACCAAACAAAAAGCAAACTTTATCTACGTAATGAAACAACAAAACGAAGTTTCCAATTTTAAGTTAATCAAAGTCGTTGAAATAAAAATGGTAGAATAACAAGCAGCGAAACAAAAATCGAGCAAAACCAAAAACAAAATGTAATCAATTTAATGCCTTATGTTACAGAACAACCCATTAATAAGGAGATCTTCATTCCTATTACTTAACTTATTGACAATGGTAGTCTATAGAATTCTATTCATTATGCAAAAATTTTATTAAATTTTAGTTCAATATATATAGATTTAAACAATGATTCAAAATACAACATGTCATTGCAATAAATATCATATATTGTAAATTGAGAATAAGTAGACAAAATTTTGAAAAAGGAGAATTTTTGTTAAAATAAAATTATAAGCATATTTTGATAATTTTTGTACATTTATTACAATACACAACTAGTTGTAACCTACAATTTACCTTCCTTTCAAGTTGTAATATTAAAGTGAATATTCGATTTTTGTTGCAAGGTATTGGAAAGGGCAAGCCATTCTTTTTTCAACCATTTCAATATTCTAACATATTTGTTGGAATTGTGATACAATAAAGTTGGGTGTATAACGGCTATTATTTTATAATTAAAATCTCAAAACGTAATAGTAATTTGCATTAAAAACCATTAAAACACAATGTTGGCAGCCAAGAATGAGCTGCATAATGAGTGTTGTAATGGAGTTCGGGGGAATATGGAAGGGTGCGATTATTTTATGGTTATATGAAATTATGTTAATGGAGTTTGATAGAGGAATAGTAATGCGTTCAAAAAGCGACCACGCCACTAAGGTAAACAGTAATGAGATATATGTTATATGAAAACTTCAAATATTAACTAATGTTTAAATGTAATGTTAAGGTAATTCAAAAGGGAAGTCAAGGGTTTAGTGGAGACATAAGTGGGGGAGGCTTTAAATTAGGAAAAATAAAACAAAACATAAATAATTTTTTTTTTATAATTCAGCATTAATTAGTTGATAAAAAAAGAAGTTTGAATTTATTTCAAAGCCTATTTATTATATAGTGGGTATGAACATGAAAAAAAAAGAGAGAGGGAGATAAGCAGTCGGAAAAGGAAGAAAAGAGTGGAATTAAAAAACCTGGAAGGTGAAGAGGCAAGGGAGATGAAGAGCAAAAGAGAGAGAGTAATAATAGAGAGAAATAATGGGGTGGAAAGTGTGGAAGCAACAAATAAATAAAGAAAAAATTCTCTTAGCAACATTCACAAAATCAAGAAATCTACAGAAAAGATAGAAAATTTATAACACTTCACAATATTAATAACTACAACTTCTACATAGAATTCATAAGTACAAAAATAATCCCCTGTCTAAGTTTAAGTCATTAATGGATACAAATTCATGGATTTACAACAAACACAAAATTCTCTTTGAAGCTCCAATCCATGTTTCATCCATGTATCAATCAAAAGCCACAATATTGGTTACCTCCCTATAAAAAAGAAAAAAATTGTAAGAACTCAATATATAAACATGTATATAACATGCTTATCAAAATTTGTACAAAACTATCCACATCAACTTTACTCAATAGATAAACAAAAAAGCAATCATTCTTTTAAATCAAAATTTTTCTAAAAGAAGATCAAATACAAACTCATGTTAATTTTCACTTCCAAAGCATATAGTAGACTGTAGTAAAACCCATACTCATGAAATAACATTTGAACTTAATGGCAATATTGTGTAGCAGACACAAGAGACCCATATAAATGCATGAGAAAAACATGCCAATATTGAAACTGATCACCAATCTCTAAAGTAAATGTTACTATTGGTCAATTTAAAAAAAAAAAAAATTATGTGGATAAATATCTGACTTAAGGTTGTTAAAATTGAAAATTCATTTGTTTAATGGAATCTGAATGCTAAATCAATCAAAATTTGACCACCTTTTCAGTAGTTATGAAGTGGAACTCATATCATGCATTTCACATTTCTTAAAAAAGACAAAATTCCAGAAGTAAGAACAATTTATGATAAGTATCATCTACAATTACAAATAAGATGATTGGTGGAAAAGAATTATTGTATATGAAGCAGGTGAGAGAACAAACAAATGTTACAAGCAAACCATCAAACAACTCATTTGCATAAATTTAACAAGTTTGTATACCTGAGATTGATTGGCAAATATTGCCATGAACTCCTCTCTAAAAGCCTCTAGTCGTCCATCACTTTCAGCACGATCTGCTGCACGTTCTTCCTTCCTCTTGACCCGTTCTGCTGCACGTTCTGCCTCCCTCTTAGCCCGTTCTACTACATGTTCTGCCTCCCTCTCAGCACGTTCTTCCTCCAATTTCTTTTTCAAAGTTTGAATCTCACAATTGACCTCATCATGTACACATTCAGCAAAAGTAGGAGGTTTCGCCATGTATCCTCGTCCATGAACATAATTTGGTTTTGAACCCACAATTGATTGGTATATTTCATCTTGCTCTTCAGCAGATAAAGGCCGACATTCTTCAACTTCTATCTCAGCAATCCTCTTTTTAGCTTCATCCTATATTACAAGCATTAACACATGCTTTCAAATAAGTGAAACATACAATGCAATTTAAAAATTTAAAACTAAATGCATAAACAAAATTATACTTACATAAACACATTCTTTCTCAGTATCAATCCATTAGCCATTAGGACAATATGCCAATGCCAACAATTGAAGATCATTTGGCTCCTCTTGTGTTTCTAGGTCCGTCTAAGATATAAAACAAACACATGACAATATCATTTTTAAGTAATTATAACTACACTATTAACATTATATAATATGGCTATTTTTACTATTAGAGCTTAAATTTTCATAACTGATTTGTGAGTACGATTTACTACCAGTACGATGAATCGACTCTCATTGTCCCCGATTTTCAGCATTTCTATCACTTATATCCTAAAAGAAACATAGCATCATCTATAATATACAACTCTACTATAGTATACAAAATACATTAATCACATCGTCATAAATAATTTCATTCTTTTATTTTTTATAGGTAACATAGATTTTATTAAGAACAACAAAAACTCACTCTAAGCGCATAAGCATGCACTTGAAAGGAAAGAATAATACAAAAGAGCTAAACTAGAACTCCCCAAACTGTCTACATTAAGCATAAAGGCACCAAGTTCCAAACCGAAGAGTTATGTTTTCCAAAACAATTATACCAACCATAAACAATTTCATTCTATAGTTAGACAAAAAATTTATTATTTTACCTGAAAATCATCGGTTTTAAAATACTTAATCATACCCTCCCATTCTTCGGGGTCAAGCTCTTCGGGCCTATTTCAAAGTAATTTCTCGTGATCGTCTTTATATGCCTTGAATGTTACTGATAACGTACTCTTCCAACCCCTATACCTCTCTTGAGGAATTCTTAAAATCTTAGTTTGAGCATAGTCATCATCAACTAGTCTCCATTGCTCCTAATAACACCATCAACAACAAGAATGGCAAATGTCAATCACAAATAATAACTTAAAAAATATATATTAAAAGTCTAGTTAAGGTTTATATTCCAAACATACTAAAACTTTATCTTTCAAGACATTTTTTGGCTCAAGTGGTATTTGTGACCATTTTTTCACACCAACAATTGGTATATACTGTTTCATTTGAAGCACCACTTCATCAACAAAAGAGCGACGATTAATGTCGATAGGCCCACCTAACTTTGTCGAGAACTTAATCGATAACTTTCCATCACTACTCTCATTGGCTTCTTAGCCACTTTTAATCCTTTAAGAGATCCTCGGCCCTTTTTAGGGACCGGTGTAGAATCTAAACATTATCCAATATTTTCCAAATTAGGTAAAGACATTAATAAAAAAATAAGGATGTACTGAAATCAATAAAATGATGAGAAAATGAAATACTAATTAAAATTTAGTATGAATAAATCCATGTTGGGAAAATAGTTCAATCTATAAGTTTATAACCTGATGGCTCGGGCCTTGGACGACAAGCATGTGAGGGAAATGGGCGTGTAGGTTGTAATGTGGATGATTCCCCTGATGGTTGAGATGATGGTGGGTCAGATTGTATTTGGGATGGAACCATGCTTGACCGTGGTGGCATCCTTTGTCGTTGAAGTGACAATGTGCTAGAGGGCATAGAGGATACATTTCGTGTACGTCGCTGAGATGATGATGCCATCCAAAATATAGACATCTGAGAAAAATTCACAACCATACAAGTGACAAGAATTTGCAAATAGTTATGATATATACATTGACAATAACTTAATAATAAAATCTTCCATAACGTTATTACATTGCATACTGTGGAGAAAGAAATTACAATGATTATTATAATAAAATTATTACAGAAATTCATCATCATCTTCATCATTATCGAGGCAAGCTCCCACAAACTCATCATCAATGGACATATCATCTTCTTCATCAGTGTCACTGTTTTCAAAAACATTATCATCTTCCAAGTTAACACCCTCAACAACATTTACATCAATTCTCAATCCTTCCATATCACCTCTACACCATCCAATCATATCTTGAGAATTTTCTTCATTACCATCCACATCATGCTAAATTATTGGAATCTCACTTAGCTAGTAAGGTTCATTATCATACGTATTACTCTCATCTTCTACCTATTGCTCCCTATTTGGCATAGCAAAGAGGTTTCTTGGTTTCATCTTTATCACAGAACATCAATTCTGATTTTTCACATCCTTTGCGTAATAAACTTGTTCTGCCTGAATTCCTAAAATGAAAGGATCATCCTTGTATTGAAGACGTGTTATGTCAACACTAATGAACCCATACTCATCCTTCTTGTACCCTCTACTTTGGTTCCTCCCTGGAGGTGGTACCTCAAACCAATCACATTTAAACAAAACGACTTCCTGACTTCCCAAATAATCTAAAGCAATAATTTTTTGAATGACACCAAACCAATCTATACAACTTGTGCGCTCATCACCCTTCACGACCACACCACTATTTTGGGTTTATAGAGTTTACTCTGCTTCTTTTGTTCGAAATAGGAAACCATTCATGATGTATCTAGAATAAACTCATGCACGAGGATCTGGCCCACAAGCTAACCACAATATTTGGTCATTTACCCGTTCATCTCTACTATTGTAAAGTTGTGTAATCTACATTCATAAAAAAATAAATAATCAGTATTGAAACCACTTATGTACCACTATTGTAAACAATAATTTTTACAATACATTTATGTCATTGATGTACTTTACTCGAGATTGAAACCACTTAGAAAATTGCTCTTTGTGCCTTTGCTCTACATTTCGAGGGTTTGTTGTTGTAAGTTCTTCTATATGTTCACTACATACATATAAATAAATATATATATTAATAATATAAAAATATAAAAACCTTAATCTAAAGACAAAAATAATAATGAGATGACTTACTCAACCCATGGAGCAATTTCTTCACAATTGGTTAGAATGTAATGATGTGCCACATGAAGCTCCGACTTAGTAAGATATTTAACCAAATAGTTTCGCCTATTATGGTTAATTGGTGCGAATATACTCAAACTAGATGTCACTTTATTCTGACAAGAATTCACATTCCTTTCTAGTCTATTTAGTTTTGTATCCATATCATGTAAGTACCATGAGCAAAATGTCATGTATTCCTCTAAAATATATCCTTCAGCAATTGACCCTTCTAAATGAGCTTTGTTACGCACATATCCCTTTAACGTGCGTAAATATCTCTCAATTAGATACATCCACCTATATTGAACAGGGCCTGCCACCTTAGCATCATATGCAAGGTGAATCGGTAAATGCATCATAACATCAAAGAATGAAGGTGGGAATACTTGTTCCAATTTACAAATTGTTTCAGCGATTTGATCATTTAATCTGTCCAATTCTTCCACCCTCAATTCTTTTGAACACAACTCCGCAAAGAAACCGCTTAAACCAATTAATGGTTCACAAACCTTCTTTGGTAATAAACTACGTATCACAAGCGAAAGTAAACGCTGAAATATAACATGGCAATCATGTGTTTTCAACCCAGACACCTTGCATTCCTTTACCTGCACACATCGCCCTATATTTGATGCATAAGCATCAGGCACCTTCACATCTTTTAAAAACTGACACAAGATACGTTTTTCATTAATGGTCAATGTGTAACAGGCTGGAGGTAAGATGTACTTATTACCCTCATCAAGTGGATGTAAATCTTTTCTTATTCCCATTGCTTGAAGATCAAGATGTGTGTTTAAGCCATCCTTTGTCTTCCCTTCTATATCAAGGATTGTTCCCAGTACACTATCATAAATATTTTTTTTCTATATGCATCACATCCAAATTATGACGGAGTAATAATGTTCTCCAATATGGCAAGTTGAAAAAAATACTCTTCTTTCGCCAATTATGCGATTTGATCTCATCATCACGTTTACTCTTCTTTGCAATGTTTTTTCCAAAGGTCACCTGCTCGAATTTTTCAAACTCTTCAATCACCTCGTCTCCTGTTAATGGTTTCGGTGCTTCCCTTGATTCCCTTGTGTTATCAAATGAAATTTTATTCCTATGCCATACATGATCAGGTTCTAAAAATCGACAATTGCTCAAGTAACATTGCTTCCGTCCATGCTTGAGCCTACGAGAGCACATATTCTTGTGATAGCATGGACATGCAAGTTCTCCTTTTGTACTCCAACTAGACAATACTGTATATGCTGGAAAGTCATTGATTGTCCAGAAAATTGCAGCATGTAAACGAAAATTATGCTCCAAAGAGGCATCATATGTCTCAACACCATGTTCCCAGAATTGTTTTAATTCTTCTATCAATGGTTGCAAATACACGTCAATGTCATTTCCAGGTGACTTTGGCCCAGGTAGAAGCATGGATATTATCCAAAAATGTTGTTTCAAGCACATCCATGCTGGTAAATTATATGGACCTAATACAATGGGCCACGTACTGTGTGAAGTACTCATAACTCCAAAGGGGTTAAACCCATCAGATGCAAGGCCAAGTTTGACATTACGAGAATTTGATGCAAACCATGGGTGAAGTTCATCTAATCGTTTTCATGCCATAGAGTCAGCAGGATGCCTCAACACCCCATCATTTACGCGACCCTCCTTATGCCATCTCATATCAGAAGCTACATGTTTTGTCATAAACAACCTTTGAAGCCTTGGCGTTAATGGAAAATATCGTAGAATCTTGTTGGGAACCTTTTTGTTCTTCTTCTCCTCCCCAATAGTAGTTTCATCACTCTCATTCACTACATTGTTGTGAACTGATTTCCATCTAGATTCCATACATATTGGACATTGCTCCAAATCAGCATACTCATTATGATACAACACACAATCATTAACACAAGCATCAATCTTTTCATATTCAAGTCCTAAATCATGAATCACTTTTTTAGCACTGTACAATGAATTAGGAACCAAATGACCATTGGGAAGGGCTAACCTGAAAAATTCAAGTAATCCCTCAACAGATTTGTTACTCCACCCATATAAACATTTCATTTGAAACAATCTCACAAGAAATGACAACTTTGTTAATTTTTTACAATTGGGGTACAACTTCTGTTCAGCATATTGTATACATTTTTTATTACATATATATTGTACTGAAAAGGAATTCTCTTTCAAAATAACTTAATGTGATTTTCTTGTGGATAGGGAATTGGATCTGCAATTACCTTTTTTGTTTAGGCTTGGTGCATATCACAGAGAGGTCCGCTCTTCTCTGCAATGTTCAACCCTCTATGCACAGTCATTACAACCATTGTGGCTTCTATATTTCTACATGAAGAGTTATATGTTGGAAGGTAACATATTACAAATCCTTGAGTATCTTTCAAAGTTTAAGTTCCTATCTTTCAAAAGTTGGCCACACCAAATCCATGTTTATTCCAGAGATTAGATACTCACATACCACAATACAAGTAACAGCTACAGCAGAATATTGAAGCTTGTCAAGCTAATCAACCATATGATCAGCAACAAATGATTACTGATCTTTTCATAGAAAGTTGATTTTCTGGAGATTACCAACTGAGATGATTTTCTAAAATATGCTAAGGATTCAATCCAAACAGAGAGTTACTGAGATGAAAATGGAGTAATAAAATTGAGGATTAGATCCATGATTATATTATTTGAAAAATTACGAAGGAAATCTATTTAGATCTAAAACATATCAGATTGAAACCCTAGAAAAATAGACAAAGAAGTAGAATTCATAAGATTGATCCTGACCTTCAACAACAGTGTCCTGAGCCTCGCACACAACGAGTCCACCGCGAGTCGTGAGTCACGAGCTGGAAGTGACCGAGCCAAGAGACCAAGTTGTGAAACTCGGTTTGACTTTGAGGCCTCTAAAGAGAGGCAATCTACGAGGGGAGAGCGTAAAGACGGAAGAGGCTGTGATGTGAGAGCGTAGAGAAGAAGAGGCTGTGATGTGGGACGCTGAGGGATTCAAGTACGAAGCCTCTTCGATTTCTTCTAAAGATCCTCCATTTCTGTATTATTTCTTAGAGCTGAGAGCGTTAAATCGAGTATAGACTATATATCAAGGATCCTCCATGTCTATATGTTGCTTGTTGTTAGGCAAATTCTCATTTCTCTGTTCTCATATTCTCATTGCTTAGAGAATATGTTTCACGGTGATAGTTGAATTTTTTTTTTTTTTTTTTTTTTTGGAACGAAACACATGGGCCAAGGCCTACTTTAAGGTTAACCAGCAACTTGGGTTGTAATTTGGCACTCCCAGTGTCTAAAATCCAATCCTTGATAGGTCGAGCACATGTCAAAGTAGAGTAGTTTATCACAGCCCAACATTTCCATTTTCACCTTCCTATAAAGCCCAAATGTGTTATTAAACTACATCAACAAGTCCACAAGAATCTGGCGGGAAAATCACACTCTATTCTCATATTCTCATATAATATTTTTCTTATTGCAACAAAACGTCTTGTTGTAATATTATATTTTTCCTATTGCAACAAAGTGTCTTGTTGTAATATCATATTTTTCCTATTGCAACAAAAACGTCTTGTTGTAATATTCATAACTATTGCTTCAACTACTAACTTCATTGCAATAAATTACATAATGATTTATTGCAACGATATTTTACAACCTATTACAACAACTTATTTTTGAAGTAATAAATTACCAGTTTTTAAGTAACTCTTGCAACGAAATCTAATGAATTGATATAATAGTACGTGTATTACCACAATAATCATTTTTGTTGTAATAACTCTTTTTGTAATAGGTGTATTTTGTTGTAGTGTCAGCTACATTTTTTTTTAACACTTTTTGAGTTGTGAATTGTGATGGCTTGGAACATTAAAAAATACACCATCCTCATTTTATCAATTCACATCCCAATATTTATCTTGGTTAATAAGGGTTGGAGACTTGAGCTTATTATGCTTTACAAAATAGAGTGTCTATAAAAAAACTCATAAACATAACTTCTTAAGTGATGCAATCTTAGCATGAATGAAATGATGGGCCATATCGTATAGCGTAGTTAAACATTATACCACAATTATCACTACTTAAAAATGATCATTTTGTATATTTTTAATAGTGACTTAAAGGGTTTTATTAGTAGAAGGTACACCTGAAGATATTATGATTTGAAGACAATGAGGGGATGTCTAAAGATAATCAATTAACATAATTTATAGGATAATAATAATAATTAAAAAAAAAAAAAAAAAAAAAAAAAAAAAAAAAAAAAAAGAAAAAAGGAGGAGGAGGAGTGAGTCTACCACATCTTAAAACATAGTCCAAAACACTAGAGACCATTCAATTGCTGCACAAGATCCACGTTAATGAAAATTAAGATTCCCAAGTACCTTGTGTGCTAGGATCCCAGGAAAGATTATATATCATACATTATTTCGCTAAGGTAGGTATGACTTGGACAACAAGAACAGGTTAATTAAGCAAGAGTGACACATCACTGTGAAATAGACAGTGTAAAATGGAGGTGATTGAAATTGAGAGGATCTTGTTTCACTAGATAATCGAGACTACCGATTTTTAATTGGTACATGTGTGGATGCTCAAAATTTCTGCTCTGGTGGGCCGCATATCAATCCACGGATGGGCTGGACACAGGCTGGATTTTGTGTGTGTGGGGATGTTGAGCCCAAAACTCTACACCAAGTCTCGTACTACTTGATGGCTGATGGTGCTTTCCCTCTAGTACCTCTTGATCCACCGGGCCACGATACTCATGTAGGGAGTTGCGGTGGACGAGTAAAGTCAGCACCACAGATCAAAATGAGCCAATGACCATGAATGTTACTTCTACCAAAACATTCAATAATCTCAACATACAATGACAATAATACATAAGAAGTACATTATAAACTTGTCTACAAGGGAGGAGAAACGACCCCGCAGTCTGAGACTTAACACAACAAGTTTAGCTTACAATGAATAGCAATAAGTATAGTACATATGATAAATGATAAAGATCAGGGGTCAGAGCCGTAGACTAAGAAACTGAGCACAGTGTACTTGGCTTCCTCTATAACTTGCAGAAATAGTGGTAGATCAAAGAAATGTAATAAATCATGGAACTTAGGAGATTTGGGAAGTAGGAAGAGAATCATCTACTGTGCAAAAACGTACATGAGTCAGTACTATGGATTGAGTTAAGTGTTTGGTGAAAGTGTTTGATGGGTGGGGAAATGAGTCTTTTTGTTATGGCAGACTAAAAGCATTTTTGGTCTATCGTAGACCTACGGGAAGTGTCCCGTGGACTCTTTTCTAGTTGTCTTCTTTCTTTGAGCTTTTGAAGTTAGCTTTTATGGGGGAGATATTTTCAGTATGAAACTTTACCTACCAGCTGACCAACCCCTTCTTCCTCTTTCTCACCCCTATTTATAGTGGTGTTCAGGTCTAATGGTTTCATTCATTATCCTCTTCATCATGAGAATCATTGTTTATCCGAGAAATAAAGGGGCGAGATTTGACAAAATTTATTTGGGGTTAGGCTAATGGTTTTCATCTGCCGCAGATTTGACTTGATCTGCGGCGGACGGCGGATCTTTGGCTCATTTATGGGGAGAGAAGTGATGAGCATTAAATGTTTGGTAATAGGCTGAAGCAATTGGCTTGACTTGACTCGACTCATATACGTTTTGCATTAATTAAAATTTGATCTTATCATTTTTGGCATTGTTTCCCAGCAAATCAATGCTTTTTTTAATGTTGCGGCAGATCAGAATTAAATTTCAGTAGATTGATTCCCCTACCTCCAAACCGTGCTTCCTAAGCTCCATGATGAGGACGAGCAAAGACCACCGGAGTGCTGGGCTTCGGTGGTTGTTGCCCTTGAGTGATGCTGATCTAGGCGGCCATGGCAGACCCCTCGGTCTTTTCCGTTTTTGCTTCATCTTCTCAATCAATCTTGGTCTTAGCTGGTTGTTACCGCAGACCGTTTTTTGTGAAGGAATACGTCGTGGACCAGTGGATAATGTGGAGGACCAGCCACCTCCTTCATCATTTCTTGTCCTCATTGGTGTTGCCGCAGACCATTTTTTCCTGGAGATATTTCCCATATCTGCTTGTTAATGAGGAAAGGGCAGCCTTTCACCATGATTATGAAGCTTTGGAAATCTGCTCTTTGCCTTGGAAATATTCCCCTTCAGCGCCTCGAGCTCCGCGCCAAGAGAGGAGGGAAAATGGGGCTTCACGTGAGAGCCATTTTTCCCTCTCTTTTTGAATTATTTTGAATCTCCTGATGCTATTTGGTTGACATGAGCTTGTGAATTGAATGGGCTGGACTTCCTTTTTTGGGTTTGGGCTTGCTTGATGGCTGTAGGCCATTTCTTTGTATATTCTTGCTGTCGTGGACCACTGGGCTTGATGGGCTTTGGGCCTTTGGCAAATTTCTGGGGTTTTGGACTTGGTCTGCTGTGGACCGAAAAAAAAACGAGCCTATACAACATGTAAGCCCTCAAATTTGTATCTAGATAATCTAGTACACGTAGGCCATTCCCCTCAAACTTGTTTGGTAGACTGTAGATGCTTACAACATAGGGTTAGGGCCAAACGATTGTGGCTAGTGAGAAAATCATGTAATATTAAAAAATATATATAAAAAAAAAAACACCTCAATCTCATTTCTCAAGGGGCTTCATCATGACCTCTAGAAAAGCTATTCATTCCTTTCATTTTATATCATCAGCTACAAGATGGTCTCTGCTTTCTCTTCATTCCCTTCCTCCAGAAAACCAAAGAATACCGAACCATTTCTTCTCTTTCATAAGACTTTCCATGTGTTCATCCAAATGAGATACATGATATATTTAAGAAGTAAAAGAAACCAAAAAGCCCTACTCTGACAAACTATTATTTAAGGCTTGCTTCCTTACAAATTTTGTAGTGGTGGTCTCGCTAATATGCAGTCTTTTTTTTTTTTTTTCTTTTTTTTTTTTTAATTTCATAGTATTATTATTATTATTTTTTTTAATAGTCCTATACCTAGCTCAGTCTAAATTTCAATCACAATCTCAGCCTTAGCCCAGTCCAATTCACTAGCCTAGCAATTCTAATTTAAAACCCAAAATCATCTAAACATAAAATCAAGCCCAGCAATTCCAATCAAACCCTAACCCAATTAATTCCAATTTTAATATTATCTAAACATAAAATTCCCAATTAATTCCAAAAAAAAAAACTAAAAAAAAATTAATAAAAAATACTCACTGTGGACTACCGACTGCCGTGCGTGAGTGCGTGACCCAGCCGCCACGGCACCACCGGCCAGCCCTCACCAGTGGAACGGCGCATCTCCTCTTCTCCTCCGCGCGGCGCGCCTCTGCCTCTAGGTATGGTTTTCTCTCTCTTTCCTCTTCTCCTTTTCTCCTCCGCACGGACCACGGCCTCACCGGCCACCAGCTTTCCTTCTTTCTTTCTTTTTCTTCTCTCTTCTCCCTTTCTTTTTCTTCTTTCTTCTCCGGTTCTCCCTTTCTTTCTTTCTCTCTCTTATTTTCTGATTCTCAGATTCTCTACAATTAGTCTAGCAATTTGTTCTTTTTTATTCTTTTACTTATTTTACTGTTTTAGTGCTCTACAATTGATCAATTAGCAATTTGTTCTTTTTTATTGTTTTACTTATTTCACTGTTTCAATAGTACACTAATTTTTTTTTTTTTTTTTTTGATAAGCTTCAGTACACTACAATTAGTCAATTAGCAATTTGTTCTTTTTTATTGTTTTACTTATTTCACTGTTTCAGTACACTATATCACTGACTCTGTGTTAGTCACTTTGGTTTATTTTAGACTATTAGTTACTTTTATATTTTAGACTTTTAGTATTGTGTGTGTCAGCCGTGAATAATTTCACTATTTGTGGTTTTGTGGGGCACGTGTCTGATAAAAAAAAACACTTTATTTAAAAAATTATCTTTGTGGTTTGTAGATTAAAATGTCAAGCCAACCTCAGTTAAAGAAGGCATTGAGGAGTAAGGTTCATTATGTCCCCCTCTGACTAGGTGTATTTTTCTTTCTATTTAATAAAATTTTCTCGTACCGTCGAGATTTACTTACTTGATATTCCAGCCCACCCTAAAATAAATTTCTGGCTTCACCCATGCTAATATGGTGCATCATGATAAACTAATCTTTGTACTAGGATCTTTAGCGTCACTTTTTCAAAACTTCTGTCTAGTATATAATATGTAACTTTCGCTTATATATATATAGCTCCCCCCACCCCAAAAAAAAATTAAACTAACAAACTAACTAACAAAACTAACCAATAAAGATTTAAAAAAAAAATGATATTCCTTTTCTATATCTTTTGGCTGGAATATATTATATTCCTGTTACCTAACTGTTGAAGAAAGCCTAACTCAATCCCAAGCCAGTGACAAGGCTTGTTGCTTGTAGAATTGTATATATATAAAAAAAAAAGGGTGAACAAGCTAGCCTTACAATTACGGACATAGCTCGGGTGGTGCATTGGCTCTACTCAATGCTTATGAAGCTGCATCCACTATTCCCAGCCTTCCAATTAGTGTTATTTCCTTTGGTGCACCAAGGGTTGGTAACATTGCTTTCCGAGATGAGCTTCACCAATTGGGAGTTAAATCCTTGAGGATGGTAATTAAGCAAGACATAGTACCTCGAATGCCAGGGCTTGTTTTTAATGAGAGTTTACAAAAATTTGATCATATAACGGGGACATTAAATTGTGTTTACACCTATGTCGGAGACGAATTAAAACTCGATGTTCATTTGTCGCGTTATCTCAAACGTGGATTCAATTTGCCTGGCTTCCATAGTCTTGAGACATATCTTCACATTGTAGATGGGTTTGTTAGTAGTAGCTCAACATTTCGGTTAGATGCTAGGAGCTAGGGATGTGGCTTTAGTGAACAAGGCATGTGACATGTTGTTGGATGAGCTTGTAGGAAAATATAAAACTGGTGGATTCCCGTTATGGTGTTTATCACTTGAGAGAAAGAATGCAACGTATGATTAGTTGTGTTAATTATGTTGAGTGTAACAATCTTATATATAATAAAATTGTCAACAGGTACAACACTTGGGCATTGGAGAATAATTCTCCTACAATTACTCAACTCCCAATAACCGTCAATAACCGCTAAATGGTTATTAGCAGTTATCTGAGTAATTCTCTCTTCTCAAGGAAATAGCCAACCACCAAAAGGTTAGGCTATAGTATATGAGTGTCCACATTATTATGGTGTGATCACTCTTATACCTTCATCTCCCACTTTATCACACTATAAAATGAAATCACATGAGCTAGTCGGTATGTTAACCTGATACCATTAACAAAACTCCATACCAACTCTCATCTGTATAAACCATACAGATCGGCGTCAGAAGTTGACTATACTCTTGTGTGCACACTTTCCTTGTCATCCATTCTGACCGCACCTATCTTCGTACATTATCATACTGATATTGTACTCCAGGCGACTTCCAAATCACTATCTTTCAAGTGACCGGCATCAATCTTTATGAATGTGAAAACAGCCCATACCCATATCATTATTAACGACTTCAACCACATATATTTAATAATACATCAACCTGTGCTGAAATTTTCACAAGTACTTCCTAGGCTTTTCTCAAGTGACCTTATCAGCATCTTTCACTAACCAAGCGTGGATATCACCCAGTTCACATGATGCATTTTAATGGACTTTACAACCATATGATCTGTGACTTTCCATTCCCGTTAGTGATTCTCTTGCAATTATTTCTGACCAATATTTTATATTGCAAGAGTTGCATTTGATCGTTCTCCTAGGTGTCCCCAGGTCCATCCGATCTTGCAAAACCATGTAACTCGACTGAATTTTCTCTCAATCTCATACCTGTTACATGCACTCTGAATTGGTTTAGAGTCAATCCCTTAGTCATGGGATTGGCCATCATCTCGCTTGAGAGGATAAAGTCGACTTATTATCACCTCTCTTCCACTCTATTTTGAATATAGTTATACATTAATGTGCTTGCCCCTGGAATTATTAGTTCCAACTTTTTATTAACGAGATAGTGGACATTGCAAAGCACATTGATCGATCTGCCAGGTATACCTTAATGCAAATTATTTATAAAGCATTATCATCCACAGACCACACAACTTACAACATCAACATAAGTCATATATATCATTGTGTTGCAGGCTATGTACTCATCTCACATGATATATTTAGCAACACATCCTTGTTTCTTGCCTAACCAAGAAACTATCATACCATAGCCTATCTTAAAAAATATTTCTCAATTCATGTATGATGCACATTTTCACAACAAATGTGAATTTGTATTTAAAACTTAAACACAAGCCATGCAGCAATCAAATCAAGATGATTCCACCATCATGCATATTACAATGCACACTGAGACTGAAAAACTTCTGCTCTTTGGACACATTATCAACTCAGTCTCTTTCGCATGTAAAACAAATTTACATGTGATCCAGGAAAACCAAACTCTTGGCAATCTCCCACTATTCTTGCATTTTGGTGGTTTCATTTATGGCATCAAATTCATAGAATTTAATCATGTGAGAGTTTGGTGAGTCAATCTATATGTGCATAACATTTCACATTACCATGTACAATTTAATGTAACTATTATCACTCACCATATGTATTAAACATATCAAAATACTAGCTACAAGTGTTTTTGCAATATCATGTGTCCAAAAATTTAAACAAATAAAGAGCACTATTTTATTTTATCAACTTACAGTTCACTAGGATGAAAATCCTAGTATATGACCACCTTGAGTGCATTGATGTGCTTACATCTATCAACTTGGTTTGCAATTCTACTCAACCATTTCCGGCCTATGCTCTTATCTTTTGCAATTTGCTTCATACCATGAACATCGTCTCCTTGAGCATTATCTAGGCTCTGCACACTCAAATCTCGTCTTGTAGTTGTAATTTTTCAAATTGGACTATCAACGCCTCCATCACACTATCCATTTCTTCTTTTAAAGCAAAACATCATGATTTGATAACTTGCTTTAACCCACTTATTGATTTACAACATAAGTTGACTTCTATGGAATTGGCATACAATTCTTGGTAGAAATTAGACTCGGTCCAAATTGACCCACATGATGATGAGGCATGGATCAAAATATATATAGCCAATTTGGAGTGTGGCCTTTGCTTCTTTACTCAAAGTTATTCTGGTGGTTGTACTTGTTTCTAAACAGAACAAGTTTGAAGACTTAACTTTACATAAAGTTAGTATTCTATGGGTTTAGAGACATAGTTTACCATGTACTTTTTCTATACGAAACGGTGTCTCTTTTTCTTTTTCGTCTTCACTACTGGATGACAATAACGCTATATAAGTTTTGTCAATGTCTGTTCTTCTTGTTCCACTCCAAAACGCTTCAAAAAACTCAACATCATGGCAAGATATTGGCCGCCCATGCATTATTAATCTCCATTTTATCATAGTTTCTGTGGATGCTCAAAATTCAATAAGTGCCATGTGTCACCTTATGGTTGGTTGAGGATGGGCCGAGCTTGTATTGATGGGTTGTTGAGCCCAAAACTCCAAACCAGGCTTTTGGACTTGCCTGATGGCTGATGGTGCACTCCTCTTGATCTGCTGCTGCGTTGGGCCTTTGTGAAGAGAAATATGGATCTGTTGTGAGAGCCCTCCTTTCAACAAAGTAACTACTGCAGACACTTTTCTGTCAAACCAAGTAACCACTGCAGACAATAAACGTGAGCACCGCAGAACAACACAAATATAAACTTCTAATAAACTGAAAAGACTAAGGAAGATTTGATGTGTGATGGGGGAGGGTTATCCCTTGAAAACACGTGACATGGACTAGGATTGATTGGATGCTTGTGGAGTTTTGCCAGGAGTGTTTTTTGGTATGGGTATTGATCTTTTTCTTCTTCTTGTCCCTTGACTTGGGTTTTGGCTTTTTGGTGGAGGCTAAAAGTTGTTTCTGGGCTGGAGAGGTTGCCTTGACATTACTGTGTTTCCTTCTTTTATAATGGTCTGCGGCGATCCATGGAGTTCATGGTTTTGACCTGGCCACTTCTTTAACTTTTGGATAATGGGCTTCCTCATTGGGGTCAGGCTGACAATGTTTCCTGATAACATAAAATATTGCCGCAGACCAAATTGGTGAAAGAAATTGGCTCCATGGTGAAAGCTTTGTCTGCACGTGTCTTCATTAGGGTGTTTGAGGTTTGCCGGTCACTTGTGCTCATACCCCCCAACGGGTGTGATACACTTGAGCCGCAGACTTCAATACCCTTTTGAGAAATAACCCCCCTACCTCCAAACCAAATCCCCCTTAGCCTTTTAATGAAATCTTACTGGCAGTCACCATAGGTTTGGGCTTTGGTGACTGCATTACCTTTATTTATGTTCTGATGGAAGTATCTTTCGTCTTCTTGTTGAGCTCCTTCCTTTTTCATGAATCTGCCGTTGTTTGACTGTTGTCTGCCGTGCAGAGGGAGTAGGAGCCATCATAGGCCGGTCTGTGCTTACTCCCCTCATATTGTCTCCAGGCTCCTTTTTGTCTTTGGTTGTGCTCTTTTCATTTTGTGATTCTGCTGCTCGCTTTCTAGTCTGCCGTGCAAGAAGGTGGCAGAGATGGCAGCTATCCGTATTCACGTTCCCTCCAAGTTATCTTTTTACCTTTGGCTGGAACTTTGCCCTTCTCGCGAGTCTGCCGTTGCTCCTTTCCCTCGTCTGCTGTGCAGAAAAGCCTTGGCAACGGTCGTTGGTACCAGGTGTGAGTCTGCCGTCCCGAGGAAAGGGTGAACAGTGATTTTCTTCAGTCCAGAGGGCTTTCTCTTTTTGATTCGTCTGGAGTGTTCTACCTTTTTAAGGGGTGTAGTAGTAGGGCTCCATCTGAAATTACTCTTTACCCCCTGACTTCTCCGTGGGCTGGGCTCATTATTGGGGACTTATGGCAGATTGCTCCCAATAAGTCTTGGGCTTTACAGCAGACTGGTTTCTCTTGCAATAACACAGTGCCTCCTGGGCCCATCGTGGGCTATTGTGCTTTGGGCTTTCCCCAAATCATGTCACTTACCTTCCTTTGGGCTTACTGCAGATGACTCTGTGGGCTCCTCTTAGTCTGCCATAACTTAGGCAAAAAGTGGGCATCTACATTAGCCCCCCGAGCCCACGCCTCAAAGTGTACTCACGTGAGGTGTGGGTGAGTGTTTATATGAAGCATGTGTGCAGATATAACCTTCGATTCAGTTTTTTTTTTTTTTTTTTTTTGAATCGTTATGTTCCTATTCTGAAGGAAGTGGCGGTAGTCTTGGTAACTACCTCTTCACACTCCTTCTTGGCATCAGTTACTGCCAATTCCCATACACACCCTTTCAAATAACACCTTAATGAAACATAATGAAACACAATTTACTAAACCTCAACCACCAGCCCCCATAATTAATTTCCCTCATTAAGGACTTCGGTTTTGCAAAACGAGAGAGAAATAAGAGGAGAAAGGAGAGTTTTTTTTTTTGTGTTGTTCTGTTTAGAAGAGAAAGAAAAAGAAAAGAGAGAAAACAGTGAAGAAACTTCCCCACCGCCGATTCCCCTCTTCTACCCATGGCTTCATCTTCTTCTCACCCCCCTCCTGACACTGCGATGGCCAGTGGTGACGATTCCGAAATCCCTACGGCAGACGCTGGGACCATGGATACGGGCTCCGTTGGCGATGAGAGCGTGGACGGTTCTAGGTTTTCTCCTGTGCCTGAAGATGACAGGGAAGATTTCGTCTTCCCTCCTCCTGGACCCCTGGTACGACAATGGCGGTAACTTTCCGTACATCCCGAACAAAGTTTCCCTCCCTCCTTCTAATTGGGAGTGGATGTTGAGGGGCCAAGAAGCTACTGCAGATCAGGTCTGGGTTCCTCCCCTTTCTAGCATTTCTGACCTTAAGATTCAGAGGGGAGATATGCAACCGGTGCCAATCGATTTCGAGTTTCCCTGCTCCGCTGCCGCAGACTGGTTTCATTGGGTGGCAGAAGAGTTCTTGGATGTTAAGTTTTATGCTCTTCTGGAACGTGCGGGTGTGGCTGAGGCAATACTCCTTTCGCGGAGTTGCAATATGTATCGAGACACTGAGATGTTGCGGCAGATTCTGCGGAGGTGGTGTACTTCTACACACACGTTTTTCTTCTCATGGGGCGAACTCACTATCACTTTGGAAGACGTGGAGAATCACTAGTTGCTTCCTGTGTTGGGTGATATGGACCCATTTGCTGTTGAGATGTCTGAGGAAGAGACCTTGGTGGAACAAGCATTGATGGCTCGGGCCAGTACTAGAATCAATGCTTGGTCTGTCTACTTTGCCAAAGGGACTGAGCCTCCTATCCGCCGTGCTGCTTTCATCGCGTACTGGCTCTGTAAGTGTCTGTTTGGTGATGCTCCCTATTATTCTATGAAACCTCTGTATTTTCGCTTAGCTGTAAAGATTTCTTTTGGTCATCGTTTTCCGCTTGCCGCTATGTTTCTGGGTTATTTATATCTGCAGTTAGATTCTATTTGTCTTGACGAGGTCCGCGGTGGCTCTTGTCACTTTATTACTACCTGCTTCAATACTTCCGCACTGCAGACCTTCCTTTGGGAACGCTCCCTGAATTACCAAGAGATTGGTAATGATAATAGTCAAATAAGGGAGAAATACAGAAATATGTCCCGCCACATTTTGAGCAGATACCCGGATTTGAAGACCAATCTGCCGCTGGTCTATCGTTGGGTTAGCTTCCGAGGGAAAAACCCTGATTTGGTTCCCTCCTTGGATTTCGAGGAGTGTATCTTATGGCGTCCCTATTCTTATCGTTATGCAGATTTCTCTTGTCATTCTGTACTGTACTGGTTCAGTGATATTGCTAGTCAAAGTTTTGAATTGTCTCCTGATGACACCAGAAGCTTGACCTATTTGTCTGCGGTGAATCCGGGTTGGTTGCCTGTGTGGAGTGACAAGGGTGTGGAGTACACTCACTATTGTCCTAACAGGGTGCGTAGGCAGTTTGGTTTGGATCAGAGTGTGCCAGGCAGCCCCAGCGAGACTCTTCCTCGAACTCCCAGTATCGCTCCCTTCTTGAATGACCAAGCATTTGATTATTGGAGCCAATCTGTATCGCGTATGGTCATTCCTTGTGGTGGAAGGCTTGGCATATGCACTGTGGCGATGCAGGAGTATTGGCTCAGGGTGGCTGCTGCTATGGCAGACTATGTCAAACAAGGCAGAGGGACCAGGGTTCCTTTGCCCAATCACCATGCACATCCTATGGAGACCACGACTCTATCTCCCCCTACCCAAACCGCAATTTCTTATGCCGAGAGGCAGGGCTTGGGCTTTGCAGAATGGGATGGTTCACGGGATGGGTGGATCTTGTATAGCACTGCGTTCCCTTCAGGTTGGAAGGAATCTGTGAAGGTGGTGGAGGAGCGGTTGAGGTTGGATTCTAAGAGGGGAAAAGGAGGTAAGAAGATCGATTCTGGCAAAGGTGCTTCTTCCCCTGCAGTTTCGAAACAAAAGCCTAAGTCTGCGGCTAAGACCTCTTCGAAACGTCCCAAGGTGGCTATGGACATGTCTATGATTCCTCCCTCAGAATTGGGAGGTAGGGCCCTGATGGCTCCTGGTACTTCAAAAAAGAAGTCTGCTGCAGGGACTTCTAAGTCTCAAAAGAAACCCGCTCTTGATCCACCTGTGGATCCTACTAAAGACACTTCTCCTCCTTCAAAAGAGACAGAGTCTTCTGCCATTCAGGAGAAATCTGCCCCTCCTTCTACCAAGGCCAAAAGCCAGCCTAGAAGTAAGAGCGTAGCAGTGAAGAAAGCCAAAAGCAAGCCTACCCAGAAATCTGCGGTTGCCCCTCCTTCTTCAAGTGAAGAGCCTGCAGCAGAGTCTGCCACTCCGATTGAGAAAGAGTCTGATGTTCCTACTCCTCCTAGCACCATGTATGGCCGTACAAGGAGTAAGAGGAAAGCTGCTGAAGAACAAGTCAGATCTCAGGTAAATGTTTATTTGCCCTCTCACATCATTGGTTGATTGATCACACACTGCTTATTATCTTGGACTCATACATATTCTTTTGTCTTTTGTTTAGGCTAAGCGGAAAGTAGGTGATGAGGGTGAGGGTTCCGGTCAGGCTCCCATTGTTATTGAGGTAATATTAACGTTTCTTAACCCTTACTGTGTCTGCCTCCAAGGAGACTGAACCTCTTTCTTTTCTTCTTTTGCAGGAGGTCAGCGGTGGTGATGATGTTGTGGACGCCGGTGTAGGGACAACCGAGGTGAGTGAAAGCATTGTTGAGAGGCAAGAAGTAGAATTGAAGTCTACTGATGATGTTGCTGCGAAAGACAGTCCTATTGATTGGACTGATTCTGATGACGCCATGGCGGACGAGGCTTTGGGAGTTACTGTGTCAGATAAGGCCGTTCTTGTTATGGCAGACGAGGCTGTCCAGTCAACTACTTCGATTATGGCAGAAGAAGCTCCTGGTGAAATTCCTGTCAGCATGGCAGATGTGGTTCCTGAAGCACATGAGGTTACCCCGATTATGGCAGACGAGGCCTTTGCAGGTATGGCAGACGAGACCCTTGCAGGTATGGCAGACAGAACCCGTGTTAGTATAGTACATGAAATTATTCATGTTGTTGCAGACTTTAACATAGTTATCATTGTAGGGTCTGCTGCTGAGGAGGATCAAGACGTTGATTCTGTTGATTCAGAGGAGACGATTGCGGATGAGCCTCAACCACTTCAGATTGTTCCATTTGCGGAACAGCGTGATGAGCCCCGTACCATTGATCCGATTGAGCTTCATTCGGATCCACCTTTTGCTAGGATGACTTCAGTTATGGAGGGGATCTCGTTGTTTGGAGTTGCTCCTCATTTTGAGAGGATTCTTAGGGAGGAGAGCTCCCCTATGGTGATCAGTGATCGTTCTTCTTCAGGGATTCTCATTGGTGGCCAAGTCCCTGCTCTTGAGGGGACTCCAATTCAAGATGCTGATGATCGTGGTATGGCAGACACAGAGGTCCGTGGTGTAGATGTAGTCCCCGAAGGTAATATCTCTTTGGTGAAGGAAAGTAAGCTACTTTTCTTATGTTTATCACCTCTGTTCGTTATATTTTTTTTTGTTTTTGGTCAGACGTTGAGGCACCTGTTCTTATGGAGAAGGAGAGCATTGCTCATGTAGTATCTGCGGCTCCCAGTTCCTCTCAGACACAGTCTGCAGTGGAGGTGATTATCCCTGGGAGGGTTGCTGTGTTTTTTGCAAGTTTTGAGGAGAGAGCCCCCAATCCTTATCCTGATTGGCACTTCTGGAAATTCGAAGGCCCGTTGGTTGCTTATGGCAACTTTTGGGTGTATCAAGACGCTGTGCCTCTCTTGCAGGGGCTGTCTGCGAAGTTTGGAGATTTCACTACCCATTTCAAGTTTGGTGCCGGGTTCGGCGGACCAATGCTTTCTTTGTTGGGCAGTGTTTTGGCTGATATGAGGAGGACCAGTTTCAAGACTTTGAGTGAGTCCAAGATTTTGTCATGGAGGAGTGTGGTGCAAGACCTCATAGCCGTTGGCTTTGATCTTGACTTCCTGCTTGAGCATCTGCGGAAGGTAGCCCGCAAGTTCTTTGGCGAAGCAATTGCCAGTGAGATGAAGGTTGTGCAGGAGCAAATTTCCTCTTTGCAGAGTACTCTTGCTGTTTTGGTTTCTTATCAAGGGGAGTTGATGTCTGCTGCTGCAGCATCCCCCGAAGCTGTTGAAGTTGCATCGCCGATTGACGGCTTACTTGATTGAATTTAGAGTGTGTGAGCTTTTGTCACGACCATGTTGGTCTAAGTATTTCAAACTTTGTGTGTTGTTATTACTTTTGACAAGTGTGTAACTTTGACTCTGATGGTTATTAATCTAATATATCTATATGCTTTGTTTAAAATGCTTGTTAGTTGTAAAATACTTATTGTTTAGATATATTCTCTTGTTATTATATTATATATTTTTTTTGTAATGTTTTGTGCAGTGAAATAAGATAATTATATTAAAGCATAAATGGTGATCATCATTCCACTTTTTTTTTGAAAAGCAACACACAGTAGTTGGATTTGTTCTAAGGCAAAAATCAAACAAAGATGCTTAATAATAACAATATTGTTGCTTGATCTGTGCTAAGGCAAAAGACACAAAAGAGTAGTATGGCAGATTGATTTTGTGCTCAGGCAAAAGGCACAAAAGATGATAGGCAGATTGATTTTGTGCTAAGGCAAAAAGGCACAAAAGGATAATATGGTAGGTTGATTCGTGCTAAGGCAAAAGACACAAAAACTTACTAGCACTTATATGTCTAGGGGTAGTATTCCTTCAACCATTTCCCATTGATCGGGTCTGCCAAGATGGTTCCATCCGCTTTAGATAGCCTATAGTATCCGCTGTCATGTGCTTCGCGGATTACGTAAGGCCCTTCCCAATTCGGTGTGAACTTGGATGGTGACGGCAGACCTCTCCTCACATGATCTGCTGTCTTCAAAACCATTTGTCCTTGTGAAAATATCCTGGTATGCACCGTCTTCCCATAGGCATTTGCCAACTTCTGATGGTATCGCAGACTGCGAGCTAAGGCTAGCTCTCTTGCTTCATCCAGGCTTTCCAGATCTGCTACTCTGGCTTCCGCACACATTTCAACATCAGCTTCTAGTTCCGTTCCTTGTAGAATCCGTGGACTTGGTACAAGTAATTCAGGTGGTGAGATAACATCAGTCCCATATACAAGTGAAAATGGAGTGAAACCAGTGGCTGTCTTGGGTGATCCGCGGTAAGCCCATAACACATCCGCCAAGTGGGAATTCCAACCCTTACCATAATCAAAAACCATCTTACTCAGAATTCTCAGCAACATGCGGTTGGTAGCCTCTGCTTGCCCGTTACCTTGAGGGTAATAAGGTGTAGACCGCCGGTGCTTGATCCGGTAGTGCTCCAACACTTCTCGCACATCTTTGTTAACAAAAGGAGTACCGTTGTCACTGATGACCTTGTGGGGAATGCCAAATCTTGTGATGATATGCTCCCGGATGAAATTGGCCACGGCTGCTCCGGTGGCCTTGCGAAGTGGGATGGCTTCAACCCACTTTGTAAAATACTCCGTGGCTGCCAATATCCAAATATATCCACCGGATGGCGGATTAATAGGACCAATGAGGTCCAGCCCCCAAGTGTGGAAAGGCCATGGTGTGGCCATATTCTGCAGATTGGTGGGGTGTGTATGGATCAGATTGGCTTGCATTTGGCAGGTGTGGCATGCTTTGACGAAGTCTGCCGTATCCCTCTTCATTGTTGGCCAATAATAGCCAAGTGTTAGCAGCAATTGATACAACATTTTCTTTCCCTGATGTTCCCCACATTCTCCTGAATGGGCCTCCTTCATCACTGTCTGAGATTCTGACAGACTTAGACACCTCAAAGGATCTCCATGGAATCCCTTTCGGAATAGGATACCACTCTCCACAAAATATCTGGTGGATAACTTTTGGATGCGGGCTGCTTCTTTACCGGTCCGCGGTAGGATACCCTCTATGAAATATTCCAGGAAAGGAGTTCGCCAATCACTCGAGAGGAAGGTAGCACATACCTGTTCGTTTTCGTGTTGATGTTGGCAAGTTGGGCAACGTCTCTGCAAGTCTGCTGCTTCCTTGCTCATCTCTGGCCAAAAATAGCCCAAGCGTTGGAGTCTGCGATAGAGGCTTACCCCTCCTTCTAGCTCGCATGACTTCTCATGAACTTCCTGTAGCTTCTTTGTCCCTTCCTGGTGGCTCACGCACCTTGCTAGAATCCCCCCAGGTAGTCTGCGGTAGAAGGTCTCCAGAGATTAGTACAAAATCCTTCAACGCTTTTAGGTCTGCCACGTCCTTTGGAGACATAAGTTTGCTCTTCAGAGGAGTTCTCCAATCTTCTTTGTCAGGGTCCCCTTCTTCGTATTCTTCCCTTAGCAGCTCAGTGATTGGGGTGCTTCTTTTATTGATTGTGACATCTGCCGTAGGTCCTTCAAATGCTACTTGTGATCCTAAAGCTGCCAATGCATCCGTATAACGGTTCTCGCTCCTCAAAGCATGTGTAACTTCGAAAGTGGAAAACTTTTCCTCTAACCTCTGAGCAAGTGCACGATAGGGTGCCAGAGAAGGCTCCTTTAATGAGAATTCCCCTTTAGCTTGGCAGATTATGAGATTTGAGTCACCAATCACCCTTAAGTGCTTTATCCCCATTCCGTGTGCTATGGCTAGCCCTGTGATGTAAGCTTCGTACTCTGAGGCATTGTTGGAACAAGGAAAATCCAGCTTGAAAGACTTAGCAATGGTTTCGCCATCCTCTCTAGTGAGTACAACACCGGCTCCGCTTGACACAGATGTGGAAGAGCCATCGAAGTTCAAGGTCCATATTGAATCTGCCATTCCGACCAATAGTGCTCCCCCAACTTCCCCAGGAACCTCTTGTGAAATTACTGAGCCATCTTCCCCAGGGAATTGAGCCAATAAGTCTGCGATAGCCTGACTCTTAATTGCTGTTGGAGTTTCAGTGGATATCTCATATTGCGATAACTGCAATAGCCATTGAGCAAGCCTGCCTGAGAGAACTGGTCGTTGCAGCAGACTCCTAATTGGGTGAGACTTGGTCATCAACTGAATCTTGTGGGCCAAGAAGTAGTGCCGCAGACGCTGAGAAGCATACACAAGGGCTAAACATGCTCGTTCTGCCACTGAGTATCGTGTTTCAGTATCTTTTAATCTGCGACTGACATAGTACACAGGTTGCTCAACACCATCGTCATTTTCTTGTGCTACCAGTGCTCCTATTGCCTGGCTGTTGGAAGCTAAATAGAGCCGGAGAGGCTTCCCAGCAATTGGAGCACACACTGTGGGGAGTTTTGTCATAACTGCTTGGATTCTCTCAAAAGTCTCTTGACACTCCGCAGACCAATTAAAAGAGACTCCCTTTTTTAGGAGGTGTGAAAAGGTAGAAGTTACTGCCGCCAAACCTGGTATAAATCTTCTGATATACGATAACCTTCCCAGGAAACTCTTTAATTCTTTGTGAGACGTTGGTGGCTTCATGGTGGCTATGGCAGAAGCTTTGGCTGGATCTACATCAATTCCGCGGTTATGCACCAAGAAACCCAGAAACTTCCCCGCAGACACTCCGAAGGCACACTTGAGAGGATTCATTTTTAGCTTGTACAGGCGGCACCTTTCAAAAACTTTTCTCAAGACTTCAACATGGTCTTCTCTTTTCTTAGACTTTACTACAATGTCATCAACGTAGTCTTCGATTTCTTGATGGATCATATCGTGAAACATAGCCGTCATTGTCCTTTGATAAGTAGCACCGGCGTTTTTGAGGCCAAACGGCATAACAGTGTAATAGAAGTTACCTATGGGTGTGCGGAAGGCAGTTTTTTCAGCATCCCTTGGCGACATCCGGATCTGGTTGTACCCGCTAAATCCGTCCATGAAGGAAAACATGGCGCTGCCCACGGCAGAATCAATTAACAAGTCCATGTTTGGCAAGGGGAATTCGTCTTTCGGGCATGCCTTGTTGAGGTTGCGGAAGTCTACACAGCACCTGATCTGCCCATTTTTCTTCTTCACTGGTACTATATTCGACAGCCACCGCGGATGTTGAATTGGCTTGATGAAGCCGGCAGCAAGCAATTTCTTCACTTCTTGGGTGATTTGAGCTTCCACTTCAGTATGGAAGGTTCTTGCGGGCTGTACAACAGGCTTGGTACCAGGTTCTACATTTAAGGAATGAGCCACAAGTCCCGGATCTATACCGGGCATTTCGTCGTACTTCCATGCAAACACGTCTTGGTACTCCTTCAACAGATTAATAAGACAAACCCTCTCTACAGCAGACAACGAGGTGCTAATTGAAACAGGTTTATCAATACCAGGATCATGACTCAAGTTAATTACCTCCAGGTCTTCCTTGGGAGTTATCTTTGAATTCTCTGCCGCAGACTTCTCTAATTTTGCTTCTTCCTTCTCATCTGCCAAGCTTTTGTAACCTTCAGTTTCTTTCTGTATCAAATAACATGAGGGCCGCAGATCACCCTCTTCTGGTATGGGACCTTCTTGCCGTGGGCAATCAGGTCCCACGCACCTTCACAAACGGTAGACTATGCGTCCATCAGGCATTTGGACGCGTATGCATCGTGGTGCACTTTCATCTTCTGCCATACGTTCCTTCCTCTTTTTCTTTCGCTCCAGGACTTCTCGCAGATCAACATCTGGGTCATTTCTTATGTCTTCCCAGTCTGGCAAGGGTGTTCCAGATGGCTTGATGATTGGTGGTTCTTTAGTAGACAGCTCGTCATACAGGGCTGCTTCAATGAAATGTGCCTCAGTTTGGTCAAATGGTGAGGGATTTGCTGCTATACGGATTGGCTTCCCATTGAGCCTTCCCTTTGAATACACTGGTGATAGGTGGACGAAATCAGCTTATGCTTGTGCAACCATGGTCTGCCAAGCAGCACATGGTATGGGACTTCTGAATTCACGACATGGAATCGCGTAAGAGCCACAATGGGCCCAACTCTTAAGACTAACTGTATATGCCCCATAGTGTATTCTGCTGCTCCTCCAAATCCTGTTACTTCAATAGGAGCGCCTTGGATCTTATGTTGTGGAATGTTGGCTGCTTTAAGAGTGCTCAAAGGAATCAGATTCAAACAAGAGCCCGTGTCCACCAAAGCTCTCCTAACTTGTACATCTTTGATTACAGCAGACACATAAAGGGGCCGGCAGTGGTCTGGATATTGGACTTCCATGTCTTCATCCGTAAAGGTTACTGCATTGGTGGTTTCTAGGAAGGCGCGGCTAGCATGAGCTTCTGCGGTAAAACAGGTTGCTCCTGAATCTGCTGCTATCGCGATAATGGCCTCTGTAGCAGCGTTTCTGGCTTCTGGTCCCAATCCCAATTGGTTAGACAAAGACTTGAACTTTGGACTTTTCTGCAAGGTTCTTACGGCTGCTGGTGTTAGGGTGGTGTCAGCTACGGCAGACTCATCTACTTCCATATCACTGGTACTGCCTCGTATCACCACAGACACTACTGCTTTGCCTTAGTCTTTCCTGTGATTCGGAAAAGGATTCTTGTGCACCCTATGCTGCTCCGGAGAGAGTTGCAGGGTACCATCTTGAATTTTTCGATTAAGCTCCCATCGAAGTGACCGGCAGTCTGCGGTCGGATGGTGAACATATCTGTGATAGCGGCAGAACTTGGGATCTCTCTTTTCTTCCTCAGTGGGAGGCTTGTTGATTTGCGGCAGCTTGATAACTTCATCTTTCACCCACTTGTCAAAGATCACCATCATTTCTTCTACGGTGAAGGGCAAAGGGGGTGGCTCTTCGAAAACCTTTTCTATAGGCATTTTCCTCTTGTTTCCAGTTGGTGCGGCTGTAGTTTACACAGTGAGCGCTTGGTGCTGGCTCTTCTTTTCTTTAGCCTTTTCGGAATGAGGCTTGACTGACAGGGCTGTCTTCCTAGGCCTTTTGGAGCAGCGGTGCAAATTGTGAAATGTCTAGGTTCTCAAGGTGAGCTATGAATTCGGGAAGCATGTTGTCTATGCATACTTCGACTAGCTCACTTTCTTCATACTTCACATGGCAATCCAGAGAAATATCCCGGAAACGATGAATATATTTCAGAAGATCCTCACCAGGTAATTGTTTTGTGCTGTGCAAGTTGAACAGAGTGATCTTTTCCTCCACATGGAAGTACTTGCTGCAGAAGCTTTCCACCATGTCTTCCCAATCTCTGATAGATTCTTCAGGCAACATGGCATACCAGGTGTATGCTCTGTCAATAAGAGACTTCGAGAACTCCCGTAGATAGAGTCCCCCATTTCCAGCGAATGGACCCATGGAGTACAGGAACTTGCTGATGTGCTCTACTGCACTACCCTTCCGGCCGTCGAAGAGGGAGAAATTCAGAGTATCGTATTTTTCAGGGTACGGTTCCTTTAGCAGCTCCTTAGGATAGGGAGGCTTTCTCACGAAATGCCTAGGCTCCTTGGGTGGTCGTTCCCTTTCTTGTTTGAGGAGGTCCGCCACGTCTAACATAGTAACGAATGGTGCGTCATTTTTGTTGTTGGAATCTCTTTCATCATGGTGGTCCCTTTCTTCGTGGTTCCTTCCATTACCTCCATGTGCTTCCCTGTTATTGCTGGATTCCTTCAACTGCCTTATGGACTCAGCTAGTTCTCCTTGATTCTGCTGTAGACTCTGAATCAACTCATATATCAAGGTTAGAGGTGGCTGTCCTCCTGGGTTGCCTCCTGGATTACCCTCCGGGATACCGCCTCCTCCCATGTTTCCTCCGTTGTTCTGCTGCATCCCTCATTCAGCTCGATTCTGTGCGTTTAACTCTGTGTCAGGATGCGAGTTTACCACTGAGTTTTGTCTTCTGAACCTTGGTGGCATTACTGCAGATCTAATTTGCTGGAGTGCTGCTCAACTCCCCAGTGGAGTCGCCAAAATGTGGATGCTCAAAATTCAATAAGTGCCATGTGTCACCTTATGGTTGGTTGAGGATGGGCCGAGCTTGTATTGATGGGTTGTTGAGCCCAAAACTCCAAACCAGGCTTTTGGACTTGCCTGATGGCTGATGGTGCACTCCTCTTGATCTGCTGCTGCGTTGGGCCTTTGTGAAGAGAAATATGGATCTGCTGTGAGAGCCCTCCTTTCAACAAAGTAACTACTGCAGACACTTTTCTGTCAAACCAAGTAACCACTGCAGACAATAAACGTGAGCACCGCAGAACAACACAAATATAAACTTCTAATAAACTGAAAAGACTAAGGAAGATTTGATGTGTGATGGGGGAGGGTTATCCCTTGAAAACACGTGACATGGACTAGGATTGATTGGATGCTTGTGGAGTTTTGCCAGGAGTGTTTTTTGGTATGGGTATTGATCTTTTTCTTCTTCTTGTCCCTTGACTTGGGTTTTGGCTTTTTGGTGGAGGCTAAAAGTTGTTTCTGGGCTGGAGAAGGTTGCCTTGACATGACTGTGTTTCCTTCTTTTATAATGGTCTGCGGCGATCCATGGAGTTCATGGTTTTGACCTGGCCACTTCTTTAACTTTTGGATAATGGGCTTCCTCATTGGGGTCAGGCTGACAATGTTTCCTGATAACATAAAATATTGCCGCAGACCAAATTGGTGAAAGAAATTGGCTCCATGGTGAAAGCTTTGTCTGCACGTGTCTTCATTAGGGTGTTTGAGGTTTGCCGGTCACTTGTGCTCATACCCCCCAACGGGTGTGATACACTTGAGCCGCAGACTTCAATACCCTTTTGAGAAATAACCCCCCTACCTCCAAACCAAATCCCCCTTAGCCTTTTAATGAAATATTACTGGCAGTCACCATAGGTTTGGGCTTTGGTGACTGCATTACCTTTATTTATGTTCTGATGGAAGTATCTTTCGTCTTCTTGTTGAGCTCCTTCCTTTTTCATGAATCTGCCGTTGTTTGACTGTTGTCTGCCGTGCAGAGGGAGTAGGAGCCATCATAGGCCGGTCTGTGCTTACTCCCCTCATATTGTCTCCAGGCTCCTTTTTGTCTTTAGTTGTGCTCTTTCCATTTTGTGATTCTGCTGCTCGCTTTCTAGTCTGCCGTGCAAGAAGGTGGCAGAGATGGCAGCTATCCATATTCACGTTCCCTCCAAGTTATCTTTTTACTTTTGGCTGGAACTTTGCCCTTCTCGCGAGTCTGCCGTTGCTCCTTTCCCTCGTCTGCTGTGCAGAAAAGCCTTGGCAACGGTCGTTGGTACCAGGTGTGAGTCTGCCGTCCCGAGGAAAGGGTGAACAGTGATTTTCTTCAGTCCAGAGGGCTTTCTCTTTTTTGATTCGTCTGGAGTGTTCTACCTTTTTAAGGGGTGTAGTAGTAGGGCTCCATCTGAAATTACTCTTTACCCCCTGACTTCTCCGTGGGCTGGGCTCATTATTGGGGACTTATGGCAGATTGCTCCCAATAAGTCTTGGGCTTTACAGCAGACTGGTTTCTCTTGCAATAACACAGTGCCTCCTGGGCCCATCGTGGGCTATTGTGCTTTGGGCTTTCCCCAAATCATGTCACTTACCTTCCTTTGGGCTTACTGCAGATGACTCTGTGGGCTCCTCTTAGTCTGCCATAACTTAGGCAAAAAGTGGGCATCTACAGTTTCTTTCTCTCTCCATGGTCCAAAATGCCGCAAAACTGCCATGGAATTTTATATCTTCCAAGTGTGAGTTTGAAACTTGAAGATCTGCCAATTCATGGGATTCAAGACCACCTAATCCACGTGCTTGGGCTCCCACGATTCCTTGTGGTCTCAGTCTTAGTCTTGAGACCACTTCACTTCGTGGGTCATTACTGGCGTGCGTTACACCTATTGAAAAGTGTGGCAATTTCATAAATATCCATGACACTGAAGGTATTTCTTCCACCATGCGCAAGATAGTTAACTCCCTTTTTGTCTCATACAAAAACATGGTTAACACAATTCTTATTAGAGAAATTGTGTTAAGAACCTTGCTCTGATACCACTGTAAGAAAATATAAAACAGAGAAAAATATAAAACTGGTGGATTCCCGTTAGGGTGTTTATCACTTGAGAGAGAGAATACAACGTATGATTAATTGTGTTAATTGTGTTGAGTGTAACAATTCTATATATAATAGAATTGTCAATAGGTACAACACTTGGGCATTGGAGAATAATTTTCCTACAATTGCTCAACTCTCAGTAACTGTCAATAACCGCTAAATGGTTATTAGCAGTTATCTGACTGATTCTCTCTTCTCAAGGGAATAGCCAACCACTAAAAGACTACGTTATAATATAATCCATACTATTATGGTGTAATCACTCTTATACCTTCATAGCTTAGGATCTCACATTGTTGGTACAAAATGGCATTGAAATGCTCATGGTAGATGGGTAAAACCAAAGAAAGATATAGAAGACATACCTTCACCTATCTCGCGTGGATAAAAATAATGTCCATGCTCTTGCAGCTGGGATGCAAATACATGATGTACTTAAACCACTATAGTAGTTTAATTAGACTCTTACATATATTGTTCTGTAACACTTACGTTAGTACATGTTATGATGTTCAAAATTAAGCCTTCCAATTATACTTTTTTGGAAGATAGAACACCAAATTCTAAACAATTTCTCTTCCTACCACCCTCCCCATATCTTTCCCATCAATGAGTTCTATGATCTGTCCATATGGTGTTTAAGAACATATCTCAGCATAATTTTGACCAATATTTTACTATAACAAAAACTACCAATATTTGAATTACTTCCCTCTCTTAACCAACAGAAAAATTGAGCGGATTGGTAGTTTGGTATGTTACTAGTATTTGATAGATGATCATGAGAAGACCAAATCTAAGATCCCAGTATTTGAAAACCTAGTAAACATAATTTAGCTTTGTTGAAGCAATCTGAGCATGAAGGAAAATAACTGGTAGTCAATAATGGATGATAGGGTGACCAGTCTCAATATTGATGGGAGTACAGCTTTTTTATGTTGTTCACACCACATGCAGAACATGGGGGGTGTCCACTTGCATCAAATTTAAAATGCCCCAACTGTAAATATTCGAAAGAACCAAAGATCCTTTGGACAACCTGGAAACTTACAAGGCACTCATGCAACTTTGGGGGTGTCCCCAACGACATAATGTCACGAGCTTTTTCCCCCACAACATTCGGAGGATCAACTTGGGTCTTGGTCAACAAATTAGGCCCACCATAGAGCCCTCGCAAACCTCCTCCTTTTCTTTTTCTTTTTTTTTTTAGATATAACATCGACATTTATATTAACGAAACTGAAAATGAACATCATAATCTAAACACTGGTTAAGAAAGGGAGGAACAGACTCCAACCAAACCTGAGAACCAATGACATTCCTAGCAAATTTGCAAACCTTTTTTCTTTTTCTTTTTTTTTATTAACACCAAGTATGTATTCAAATGAGTCTAACATTAGTCTTTCGCAATACCTAATTTATTATTATAATAATCATTACAATGTACCAAACGTACCCTTAGTCTTTCGCAAACCTTAGTAGGCCCTTTAAAAAAGTTTGATGAAACATGTAAACAAAACAAACTCTTACGAAAAAACACAATATTTAAAAGAAATGCTAAATAACAAATTACATTCTTTAACTTTAGTTAAAATTTAAGTCAGTCCTCTAACTTTAATTTCTTTAATTCCAATCCTTTAAATCAATTTAATCGTCTAACTTTGATTTGTTTCATTTCATTTCAGTTATCTAATTTTCATTTCTTTCTAAAATTACACCCTCTAACTTTATTAGTATTCTGAATTTTTCATCAAATGATGTCATTTTGGGAACTTAATGGTAACATATTTAATGGAAGTAGACGGAATTACTGAATTGAAAAGAAACGAAAGTTAGAGGATAGAAATAAAACATATTAAAATTAGTGGATTGAAATGAATTTTGCCCAAAGTTAGAAAGTGTAAGTCTAAAAGAAATAATGTGGTATGGATCTTACTATTCAATTTGCTAACTTGAAGCTAGCAAATTAAATCTTTTATATCAAGTATTTGTGAGGTAAATCCTTTGCCCATCTTCTCAGGTTTGTAACTGAAAGTAAATTGGTCGAAGAGAAAAATGAGACTTCTTCAAAAAGAAAATCTAAAGAATCACAACACACGTTGGGAAAAAAAAAATGTAACCAAAGAAAAAGTATTAAGATCATTAGAACCTTTGAGAGTCGAGGTTTTGTTAAAGATATATAAGCCTTTAAATCATAAAATTCGAAAAATTCTCCTTTCTTCCCCAAAAGTCCCCAAACCCTAGACCAAAAGTATAAAATTATAGGAGCAAAAGGTCTAGGGCTTTCCTTAACCCCTAAAATCAACGGTTAGGATCATCTTTCCTAATCCAATGGTCCCAATTATGTTCTAGATCAATCTTATATAGGCTTGCAAATTTCATGGGAAGCAGCCTTAATTGGGCCAATTTAAGGAATCAAATAGTTTTGCAAGCTGCCAGGCTGCATTGTAGGACCAATTTAAAAATTTGGGATCTAGCTCATTTTAGATCCAAAATATGTGTCAAATTGATTCCCTTTCTGAAACTCTGAATGTCTATTTTCAAATAAAATTAAATTCATCTTGAAATTCGTTATATTTTGTGAGATATGAGCAAACAAAAGTCATTTTTCAGCTACATTTTTTTTTTTTCACACTTTTTGAGTTGTGATGGCTTGGAACCTTTAAAAATACACTAACCTCTTTTTACCAGTTCACATCCCAATATTTATCTTGGTTATTAAGGATCGGGGACTTAAGTTTATTAAGCTTTACAAAATAGAGTGTCTACAAAACTCATAAAAATAATGATAGCAATCTTAGCATGAATGAAATGATAGGCCATATCTCATAGCGTAGTTAAACATTATACCACTATTATCACTACTCAAAATGATCACTTTGTATATTTTTACTAGTGAGTTAAAGGGTTTGTTAGTAGAAGGTACGCCCCGAAGATATTATGATATGAAGACAAGGAGGGTGGGTCTAAATCTAATCAATTAACAGGATTTATAGGGGGAAATAGAAAGAAAAAGAAGAGGAGGAGAGTCTAACACATCTTAAAACAAACCCCATATCACTAGAGACCAATCAATTGCGGCACAAGATCCAGGTTAATGAAAATAAGATTCCCAAGTACCTTCTCCAAGGATCTCAGGACAGAATTTATGATCATACATTGTTTCGCTACAGTTGGTATGATTTGGACAACACCAAGAGGTTAATAAAGATTGAGAGTGATAAGTCGTCGTGAAATGGAGATGTTTGAAATTGAGAGAATCTTGTTTCACCAGATAATCTAGACCATGCACCTACAATCAAGGGCGGAGCCATTCAATAGATTGATTGGGCCATAGTATTTTTTTTTTTAAATAGTCCTTAGTCTTAGCCCAATCTAAATTTTAATCACAAATCTCAATTCTAACCTGGTCCAACTCTAGCACCACCCTAAAAAAAAATTCATAGCTCTGCGCCTAACACCCATTTCAACTTGGTACTTGGTACATACACGTAGGCCCCTTAAACTTTTTATCTAGATGGTTACAACATATAGGTTTAAGACCAAACGATTGTAGCGAGTGAGAAAATCGTATAATATTTAAAATATATATATATATATAAAATCATTTCTCAAGTGGGCTTCATCATGACCTCTATATAAACTATTCATTCCCTTCATTTTATATCAGTAGCTACAAGATAGTCTCGACTTTCTCTTCATTCCCTTCCTCCATAAAACCAAAGAAGATCAAACCATTTCTTTTCTTTTCTCTATACCAAAGATATTATGGGTAGCCAAAATTTTGAGAATGCACCCAAAGCCCACACTTCTTCCTATAACAATAACCCATTAGACCCTGAGGAGTTCAGGCGACAAGGCCATATGATCATAGACTTCCTAGCTGATTATTATCAAACTATAGAGAAATACCCGGTTTTAAGCCAAGTTGAACCAGGGTTATCTCCAAAAACGCTTGCCAAACTCCACCCCATATGATCCAGAACCCATTGAATCCATTCTCCAAGACGTGCAGGAACACATAGTTCCTGGCATAACACATTGGCAAAGCCCTAACTTCTTTGCTTACTTCCAATGCACCAGTAGCATTGCTGGGTTTCTAGGCGAGATGCTTAGCACCGGCTTCAATGTGGTCGGGTTCAATTGGGTTGCATCACCAGCCGCGACTGAACTAGAGATGATTGTCATGGATTGGCTTGGAGAGATGCTTGAGCTTCCCAAGTCTTTCCTTTTCTCTGGCAATGGTGGAGGTGTGCTACAAGGGACTACTTGTGAAGCAGTTTTGTGCACACTTGTGGCTGCAAGGGATCAAATGCTAAGCCGAATTGGGAGAGAGAACCTAGTCAAGTTGGTAGTTTATGTGTCTGATCAGACACATAGTGCACTCCAGAAAGCAGCTCAAATAGCTGGGATCCACCCAAAGAATATCAAAGCCATCAAGACTTCTAAGTCAACATCTTTTGCACTATCACCAAGCTCACTACGAGCCCAAATTTGCGCAGATATTCAAGCAGGACTAGTCCCATTGTTTCTATGTGCCACTGTGGGGACAACTTCAACGACTGCCGTTGATCCACTAGGGTCGTTATGTGATGTGGCAAAAGATTATGGCATGTGGGTTCATGTCGATGCCGCTTATGCCGGAAGCGCATGCATTTGTCCAGAGTTTCGGCATTTCATGGATGGTGTTGAGGGTGTGAACTCAATTAGTCTCAATGCACACAAATGGTTCTTAACTACTTTAGATTGTTGCTGCCTTTGGGTGAAAGATCCAAGTGCCTTGATAAAGTCACTCTCAACCAACCCTGAATTCTTGAGGAACAAAGCCACTGATTCAGAACAAGTGGTGGACTATAAAGACTGGCAGATAACCCTGAGTCGAAGATTTCGTGCCTTGAAATTATGGTTTGTGCTTAGAAGCTATGGTGTGGCAAACCTTAGGAAATTCCTAAGAAGCCATGTGAAAATGGCTAAGATTTTTGAAGGACTTGTGGGTATGGATAAAAGGTTTGAAATTGTGGTTCCTAGAAATTTTGCTATGGTTTGTTTTAGGATTTTGGGATCAACGGTAGGTATCCTGAGCGAGGAACGTTCAAATGAGTTGAATCGCAAGTTGTTGGAGTCCATTAACATGTCAGGCCATGTCTACATGACTCATACAGTGGTCGAGGGAGTTTACGCGATTCGATTTGCTGTGGGTGCGACACTAGTAGAGGAACGACACATTATCATGGCATGGAAAGTAGTGCAGGAGCATGCAAATGTCATACTAAACACCTACAAAGTTATGGGAAATGATTCTTTGACACCATGGTGTCAAACAGTAATTTCACACCACCACTAAAAAATAAACCGGCTATTCCTGGTTAACTATTCCAAATTCCACTATCCTTGTATCCAAACACCCATTTTTCTGAAACTAACACTCTCTCTCCTCCCAAAAGCTCTCTCTTCGTTTCCCCGAAATCTTTCTCCTCCTCCATTGATTTTCTGCTCCTCCTCAGCTTTGTCCTCATGAAGCCATGGATTGAACTTTCATTCTCTCCCTTCAACTCTCTCTCCCTCGAAGGTTTATCCTCTATTGAAGTTTTGTTCATCCAAAGCTCTCTCCTCATGAAGTCATGCCTTGGTTGATGTTTGAAGGTTTGGGTGTGGGTGTCAGTTTGATGTTTGAAAGAGTTGATTTCAGATTTGATTTGGGTTTAAAGATTTGGGTTTTATTTGAGTTTGGGAATGGTTTCAGATTTGATGTTTGAAGTTGGGGTTTGATTGTATTTGTGAGGGTTTGGAAATAATAAAAGTTGAACGTTTGGTTGATTAGGAATAAAACTTGTTGGGTTTAATATTTTTCTGAGGGTTTGGTTGATTTTGGTTGAGATTGGAAATAATAAAGTTTGGTTTTTTTAATTTTGAAGTGATTTTGGTTGGTTGAGAATAAAAAATAATAAAATTGTTACAAAGATGGAACCATAATATTATTTTGCAGAAATTGTGGACAATTATATTTGAACATGTTTAATAGATGCCAAGAAACATGACCAATTCGTATGAACATGTTTAAATGTTCATACAATTTTCCAAAAAATGTGGACAAAAACATAAAATTATAGACAAAAACATAAAATTATGGACAACAATATCCATACTTTCTGAAAAATAGTATGAATATTCGAATCTACTTATGAACAATTATTCTTTAAGTTTGGACAATATTGTCCATTTTCTGGATTGTCGAGTCTATATGAACATTTCCCAGAAAGTGGAAAATTCTTTAGTATAATATTGAACAGAAAAAGTTCGAGTCTACGCATGAACATTTAAGTGAACCCAGAAAGTGTTTTCTGGAAATTTGATCTTAAAACTTCGATTTGAATGAGTCTTGGAGATATTTTGGACTTTAAAACACAAATTCGCCCCATGGAAACCTAGAATCGCGTTCAACTCCTTCGCTAATGCAATAAGAATCATGATGGAGTCACTGCCTTAATCCAGTGGCCTGGATTTTTCCATCCAGTAGCCTGGATTATTAAATTTTAAAATCGAGTGTACCAAAAAAATGTAGACAATGGCAATAAGTTGCTCCTGGGTATTTGTTTGAACATATCGAGTTTCACCACAATTTGGGGAACATTTTTAGACATTCTTTTTTTATATCTTTCACAATGAGTAATGTGAAGATTCCAATGGCAATAGGCTGCTCCTGGGTAACATTAAATATAAAAGAAAGTTTATGTAATGGGTTACTCATGGGTAACCTAAAATATACGCAAATGTTTCCAACCAATTTCACCATTTAATTTATTTACTCCATTTACAAAATCATAAGATATTGTTTCTGTTGATTACCTTTAATACAATTTCAAGTATAGAAAAAATAAAACAACCAAAATTTTAAATACAAAAAAAAGAAACGTATAGCAGAATACAAAAACAACAAATGTGTATCAAAACATAAAACTATATTTTGGTAAGGAATTTGGCAGTTTTGGGCAGCAAGCACAGCACATTCAATAACGCTTTGGGCATTGGAAATTTAGCTTTTTACAGCTTTCGGCAGCAAGGATTGGTAATATAATTCCAGCAAAATGCGTTGCCGAATTCTTTGGCAATCAGCCTACAAAACATAAAAGACATTTAGAAATTATTGGTTAGTTATTTATTTTCACTTAAAATTAATGCATCATGAAATGATGGTGTGAACATCATACCTCTCCAAACTATACTATCTTGTTTTTTAAAATCAAGAATTCCATGTATGTGAACATGAAAATCCCACAGTCGGAACTGGAAAAAATGAGGCAAAAGTACATAAGAATCAACACTAATGAACATAATTTATGGAAATTTACTTCGCTCAAAATTCACATTCATAACATCCATAGAAACTAACATATACCAACAACCAACGTAGCAACCCACATGTTCCAACAACCAATATAGCAACTAACAACTGAATTATATTCAAGTGAACATTCAAGTGAGCTCAGAAAGTGTGGACAATTATCTTTAAGTTTGGACAATATTGTCCACATTTTCTAGAAAATAGTATAAACATTCAAGTGAACCCAGAAACCAACAATTACATTTGAGTTATCAACCAACAACCAACATCTCAATTACATTTGAGTTATCAAAACACCAACAACCAACATAGCAACCAACAATTGCATTTGAATTATCAAAACACATTAAAAGAGAATATGAACTTACTTATACACTCTACATTAAAAGGTAAGAAAATTTTGAAGGCCAAATTATAAATTTCCATCTATGATTGATGAGAAATCCCTCGAGGCAGTACACTCAAATTTGTCTCAATATATTTGAGGTCATGATAGATATTGGTACTTACGCGTAACGAACTTGGTTTGGTATGTCCTTCTTATGTTCTAGGAGCCATGTTTTGACGTCCTAATACCACAAATTCTCTACGCACAGCTGTTCCAATGGTTTTCGCTATGATGCAGGCAGCACCAAAGTAGTATCAGCAGGATTAACTAGGTTAACAAGAAAATTGAAATGAAAAATAAGTATTTACCAATATCGGCGCCCAAGCTCTATGTGTCGTACTAGGTAAAGAATCATAAAAATAGAATGTTTTAGCTAGGCAATCTACGATCAGCATTACAAAATAGCCATTATGGCATGCTGGAACAAAAATCTGCATTAAGAAACACTAAATGGTAGATCATACACAGTTTTTTTAGAATAGATATGTAAGGCAAGAATTTGACAAAATGAAGTTAGAAATGTTCTATAATTATCCAGTTGCATTTTTCCAACATTGTGCGTATTCAACTACTGTAGAATACAGTCTCTGGTCCAGGCTGGTCATCCTCAATGGGTTGTTTACCCTTTTTTGGTCTTTTGTTTCTTTGTGTTTTTGTTGACCGAGCTGAAGTCAGGATCGTAGTCTGCATAAACCATATGATTTTTTTCTCTTTTATTTTTTGAAATAGTTTACCTCCAACCTGGTTTGGAGGAATCCTCTTCCAACCCACTACGTGACAAGTAAATAGACCATTCACATGTACTTTTAGTCACATGACCTTTTTAATGAGTCATGTAACTTTTTCAAATAATACATGTAGATAGTCTATTTAATTAACACATGATAGGGTGGGTTCCAGTTAGCTCAACTGGTAAAGTCTCTTGTTGTCGAGTAAGAGACCTGGGTTCAAATCCCGCCTACACCAAAAACCAATTGGTGTCTTGGCATGATGGTAAGAGCAACCATCATGAGCGGACGCCATAGGTTCAAATATACATGTGTGTGAGTTTAGATTAGAATTTCTATCATATATCAAAAAAAAAAAAAAAATAACACATGTAGTTGTAAGAGAAATTCCTTCAAATATGATGTGTTAAGATTCTAATTGAATGTTAAATTATAGAATAAAATTTAAATTCAATTAAAAATATATATATATAAAAATAATGAGGTGTAAAATTGTGAGAATACAAAAGCTTATGTGGCTCAATACTATGAGGCCGACCAAAAGTCAAAAAGATTCGAATTTTACATTATAGACTAGTCGCAAACCCGTGCGATGCACAAGGAAAGTTAATAAAATGAGATCTAAAATTTTTTTTTTTTAATTTATTGAATTTTTTTTTTTTTGTGTATTTGAAAGATTCATGTCATCCAAATTTTTTTATGTATATAATAATCTCAATATCTAACCATCGGGGGGCCATTCAAATTACAATGGGAGTGGAGGATCTACATACAATGATCCATTAGGAGATTGTTGTCTACTGCTTTATCGAAAAGAATTAATTATTTTACTTATAACAGAAGAAGAATTTTCTTAAAAATAAATATCTAGTTGCTAACCATTGCGATATAGACATCGCAATATTTAATTATATCAATTTTATTAAATTTTATATAGGTTTATTTTTAAAAATAACATAGTGAACTTTTCTAAATAAAAACCCTTTGTGCTCGCTGACGAACATTAATATCATGTTTTTATGGGGGTTTTTTTTTAGCTAAACTATCTTGTTTTTATGGTAAACATGTCAATTAAGTCCCTCTCCCACTTTTAGTAGAGCACCGAAACAAATATTAATCATGAATTTTATGAAAACTTCTTCTATGTGCCATCTATATAGCCCAACAAATATTAACCAAGTCCACCTTGTTTACTTGTCAAAACCAATGAACATATTGTTGAGGAATTGTATCAAACAATTATGAGCAACCCATATGTCATAAGAAATTCGGAATTAAGAGTTACATTATTGATTTATTTTTATTTTTTTTGCTTTAGCCGAAACCTACAAAACCATTATATTAATGTCCATATGTCACCTATTTGTGTCCACTGCCATATAGCACAAAAAATATGTAGTTCATCATGACGCTCTTAGGAACATTGGCAAACACTAAATATGCACAAAACCATCATATTCATGTTCATATGTCACCTATTTGTGTCAACTGCCATATAGCACAAAAATATGTAGATCAACAAACCTAATCCCAATTTTATTATCATGATGCTCTTAGGTGCATTGTGAAACACTAAATATGTACAAAACCATTATATTAATGTCCATATGTCACCTATTTGTGTCAACTACCAAGGAATGACTAACATAAATTAAACAGGGATGAGATTTGACTTTTAGACTTCAAAGTAGTGATATATTGCCTGAAGCGAATTTGGTCACATTGTACTTGGGTCCTGGGACTAAAATTAATTTGATATATTGTACTTGGACACAGTCTCACAAAGATTAAAATATTTAAGTTATTGGAAGAACTTCAAAGTTGATTAAGTCCATGATGTACATCTAATGCAATGCAATCTAATCCATGTGAATGTGTTTTGTGGTAGTTCAACTTTACATCCAATATTAGGAACCTGATTCTTTTGGGGAGTCTTTGTATACTGATTTTAGTAAAGAAGAAGATATGGTTTTAGAATTCATGGATCTTACATATTTGGTTCTTTGCCTACTTTTAGAAGATATGCTTTTGAATTTTCGATGTCTATTTGGTGAGGAATTTTCGTAATAAACAACAAACAAAAAAACTCAAAATCAGGAAAATTAGGAAAACAAAATTTAGTTTGTATAGCCGGTCATTGAGGAAACATGATGATCATCTGAGTGGACAAAAAAAAAAACCTCTGAGTTTGTATTGCTGGTCCAAAAATCCTCTCTGATTTCTCTTTTTAGAGTGAGTTTAAATATAAGGAATATAAGGGAGAGAGGGGTTTCATGTAATGGCTAAATGCCTTCTTCAATACCCAATGGTTAATAACGGCATGCCTTTGAATATACATATATCACACAAATTTGGTTATATTCAAGCCATTAAAGGTCCCACCAAATACTAACACTCTTTTTAGCTATTTCTTCTACACATAGCATGAGTAGATTGTCTCAACATTGGCCTGCTCTGCTCCTTGGAACAGTGGAAATGCCCTCCAACATTATACAGCCACAATTCCTTCTTATTTTAGAACACGTTTACAATCAAAATGTCATAGTTAAATGGTCTCATCAAATGATCTCGACATTAGAGAGCTACCTCGAGTACACTACTTAATTGATCATTTTGTATATTTTTACTAGCAACTTCTAGGGTTTGTTAGTAGAAGGTACGCCTAAAGATATTTTGATTTGAAGGAAAGTAGGCGGCGAAGGAATAAATATCATATATCTCTTCTTCTTCTTTTTTGTGTGTTCTATTTTATAGTTTATTAATTGTATTACAACACGTGTTTAATTTGTTTTCATTTTAAATTCAATTACTTTATATGAAAAAAAAAAAAGTATATATATATATATGGATTTTTTGGAGTAACCCCTCATTTTCGTTAAAAAAAAAAATGTAGGAGAATAAATCTATCAAAATTACAACAAACAACCCAAAAAATAATAAAATAAAATAAAAAACACAAAGAAAATCCAAATAACACAAGAAAAAGGCCCAAATAATATCCACAAAAACCCAAAAATGAAATTACAACAATAACATTATCATCAACCCAAATAAATCAGTTCTATTAAATTTTTATTTTTTTAAAAAAACCCTCACTTTAATCACTTTATTCGAGAGCAATGACCACGGATTGGCACTCCCTCGGATCAGCAGCTTGTTGCCTCCCTCCCCTCCTAGATCGCAATTCGCACAACCTAGACCAATTGGCAGGTGGGGCTTGGCGGCCCAGGGGTGGCCTTGGGTAAGGGCAAGGTAGGCGACCGCCTTAAACCTCACTTCAAAATTAGGCCTCATCCTAAAAAATTTTAAGGCTCTTATTGAAAGGCCTCAATATATTTATATATACAAAAACTAAAAAGGCCCATATATTTAAACCAAGCCTTTAAATTAAGCCTAATAATAATTTATTTCTTTAAGCCTAATAATAATTTATTTCTTTAACCTAAGTACGTATGAGAACAATTTTTTATATTTATTTGATGTGAAGAAGTTAACTTCACTAAATTATGATAATTTGAAAAAGTATTATGTTAAACTTAAAGGTTTTTTAAAACCTGATAATTTTTTTGATCTTGATGGTATTGATTTATTTTCAGAACTTAAAAGTCTTACAAGAGATTTTACCAAAAAAAAAAAAAAAAAAGCAACAAATATACTTAATTTTATCAAGGAATTGAATTGTTCCAAATGCATCTATTACATATAAAATATTATTGACTATACTTGTCACAGTCGCATCCGTTGAAAGAAGTTTTTCAAAGTTAAAATTATAAAAATCTTACTTGCGATTAACAATGTCACAAGAAAGATTAAATAGATTAGCCATATTATCTATTGAAAAAGATTTGTTAGAAAATATTGAATATAAAAGTTTAATTAGTAATTTTGTAGCAGAAACCGTATGTAGAATAATTTTTCAATGATTTTTTTTTTTTAAATAGAGGGTCTCATTTTTTTGTACAGTCCCAGGCCTCATAATTTCTAGGGCCGGCCCTGTGACGGCCTGAGCCCGACCCAACTGGACTGGTATTTCTCCCCTTCTCTTTCTGACTCTCTCTCTAGCTAACTGACTCTCTCACTTTGAATTTTGGCTTGGATTAATTTTGGCTTGGTCAGCTCTCTCTCTCTCTCTCTCTGCCTTACTGCCTTAGCCTTTTGTAATTTGTAGTAAGTGAGTGGACCAAGTGGTCCCGTGTGACTCTGTGAGTTGTGACCATGTCATGTGAATTGTGTTTATATTTTAAAACAGTGATGTGCTATATCATACATTAGCGCGAGTGAGCTCAGCCATCTGCTCTCTCTCTTCTCAGTAGGACCAACCTGTTAGCGACTGGACAAAAAAAAGAGGCTAAATTGACATATAGTTGGTAGAAAAGTTCAGAGTTGTATGATTTTATTTTATTTTCGTAACCACTTTGGTGACAATTTATGGAATAATATTAACTCTTAAAATATCTAAACTATGTTTAATATTTTGATTATGTATTAAAAATTGGATGAGTAGTGTTATGGTTATATATATTATGGGAATGGTTATGAACATAATTTTGGATGGTGCCGATTGTTTTCTTCTATTTATTTATCATATGAAAAAACTTGTATTAATTTTATAATATTGATGGGATTCAACTCGATTTCATTTCACAAGGGGATTCATGAACTCTATATAAACTCTACAAAAAAAAGAGGCTTCCCTTCATTTTATCTCATCGGATTTATATAACTATAAGATAGTCTCTAAATTATCGTTGTACTTTCTCCTTTCCAAATAATAACCCTTCCTCCACAAGACCATAGAAGCTAGAACCATTTCGTATCTTTAATTTCTCTCACCACAGATATGGGTAGCTTCAATTTTGACATTTTCCCCAAACGTTTATTTAAATGACACTCCTTTGAGATTTTTATAAATGAGGCACATAAGTCCATTCTTGATTTTCTTAACGGAATATTCTTTTTAAAATAATAATAATAATCCAACCTAAACTATAGATGAAATGACACTATCCCCCCTAAGGTTTAAACAATTGCGTACATATAAACTCCACATTCAAACTTAAACTAAAGTAAAAGGGTAATTTTACAAAATAAGAGTACAAACGTCATTTTGACCATTGAATCAACAAGAAATTAATTAAAAACACCATCAGAACTTGATCAAAACAACACCTTGGTGAAAGATTGAACCACAAAATCAAAGGATCAAGCCACATAAAGTTTTAATGGGCAAGAAACATTCTTGAAATTAGGATTAAACTTATATGATTATGACTAGTTAATTATAATTAGTTCTCAAAAAGAATTAATTTTAATTAATTACATGTCCAAATCTCGTTGGTTAAAGTTTAAAAGAGTGTACTTATGCACAAGATAATTATGGTTTTTGAGGTATGCTCAAGTGGTGAAGGCCTTAGTTTTTGAGATATGCTTCCTTCAAGCTCCAAGATTCAACAGGTTATCAAAAATAAATAAATTATGGTTTTTGATAATTAATTAATTATCTCATCAAGTTGTAATGAACAAGAAGCATTCTTGAAATTATAGTTAAACATGTCATTATGAGTAGTTAATGATGATTGACTCTAAAAAATAATTAATTTAAATTAATTCCATGTACAAATGCACAAGATAATTCTAAAATATAATTATGGTTTTTGAATAATTAATTAATTATCTCATAAAATTGGATGATAAATTGAAATTATATGAGAAATGTTTAGTCTAAAACTTGTAATTATCCCACAATTAATTAAAAAAAAATCGAAGAAAAATTAGTTTAAGCTGAAAAGTGGCCTAGATCGGCACTTTGACCCAAAAGCAGTATGTCGATTGACATACAAATTCATATAATTGGCACTCTGTGCCTCATACTCGAATTTTCAACAACTAATTTTATTTTTCTGATTTCCAGCAACTCATAGTTTTATACTCATTATTTCATATTTAGTTGGACTATATATTCTTTTTATAACTTACTATTAAGTCTAAAAATAGGTCTTCTTCCACCTATGAAAAAGACACACCAGGAGTCTAATGTCTAATGGTTAGAAAAAATTTCTTATCATTCTTTGAACTCTCCACTCGCATTCTATACAAAACTTAGTTGTGTCTTTTATAACTATGTTATATGGGTATGACGGAGACTACTATATTAGAGCTTCCTACTTAATTACTAAGTAACGCAAACTAGTAAAATAACGGCAAAGGTAGCTAGACAGTTATATCCCAAAGACAGCCTACAAAGTTTGTTGCATTGCTTGATAAAATATTTCGTAAATGGTGCATATCGTCTCAAGAGGGAAATATATTGTCTCCACCTCAACTTGGTCATCCTAAATCTCATGAAATTAACGGTAATACATTATATCTCATGACATAATATATGTTGAAGCACTAATGAGGCAATTTCTCTTGTCTTTTTGCTATATTTTATGGTGAAATCCTACTTTTGTCAAATATTTATTTTAATTATTAAATTCAATTCATTTATTAAATTATATTCATAAGAACATCAATTTTGATATGATATGAGTTTGTAGAAACTATGATATGATTATATATGTTCTTATTAGATATCAATTTAATAAAATTTGAGAACTTATATATATATATATATTTTTTTTTTCTTGTCCAGGGAACAAATTACTAGAACATTATTTGTTTCTTCTCGCTAACTCACAAGTACATGAATAAGAGGCGAGGACCTTGTAAATAGAAAAACATATGTACATAGACTTGCCAAGGTCTCCAGGGCCACTCTACCTATAGGCCATTTAGGCAAACCCCAAATGCTTAAATACTTGGAATTGTGGAAATGTCCTCGACTATCATGCGGTTACAATTCTTTCTCCTTTTAGGATACGTGTACAATCAAGATGTCATGATTAAATGGACTTATCAAGATGATCTCGACATTAGGGAGCTACCCTCCTGTATATTAGCTCCCTGACTTTGGACGGTATGTCGACGACGTCCAAAGTCACAAGACAAATCTTTCTCTCTATACGACCTTCCACATTGGCCAAAATCTTTCTTTAGTGGCCATAGCTTCAATTCGTACTCTGCAATGCCATTCTAGCTAGATAACAAGTGTCGAGGAGTGTTTTGCACACTTCTTAGGCCCAATATATTGGAACAAGTGGGGGACATCGTTGTCCGTTGGTAATCTTGGGATATTGAAGGCTAGGTAGCCTAACTCTTTGATAAGTTCTTTATGTATGTTCGACTATAATTTGAAGGTAGGGCCTTCAGTAAGAAAATTCGTTTCTCACTTAAGTGTTACCAAGAGGTGTATTGGAGGTTGCTCCCTAAAGTCGAAATCATCTTGATAAGACCATTTAACCACAGCATTTTGACTGTACACGTGTCTTAAAAGAAGAAGGAATTGTGACTATATAATATTTGAGGGCATTTCCACTGTTCCAAGGAGTAGAGCAGGTCAATGTCAAGGCAATCTGCTCATGCTATGTGTAGGAGAAACAACTAAAAAAAAAGTATTAGCATTTGGTGAGACCCTTAATGGTTTACATATAGCCAAATTTGTGTGATATACGTACATTGACCTTATTCAAAGGCATGCCGCTGTTAACCATTGGGTATTGAAAAAGGCATTTAGCCATTAGACAAATACATGTAGCCTTTGATTTTTAGTCATTGGTCATTAAGCCATTGACTAATGGACATAGACCATTGATCATGTACTCTTTAAACTCTTGTGGTGGCATGCTCTTAAACAATGCCAAAAAGCCACGTGAATGGGTTCCCTCATTACAGCAAATGTCACTACTACAACAGATTTTGGTCACATTACAGCTAAATTCTAACAAGCTGAAGAGAATAAAATAACAGCAAGCTAGTGGGCACAAAATGCATCAGACACACCATCTTGAGCACCATTGGCATGGGTACTATTTTTTGCTCTATTCACCATTGTCCTCTTCCAATAGGAATGTAACACCTTGCCACCTTCTCTCCCCACTTTTGGGTTATAAAAGGTGAAGAATGAAGACCAAAAAAGAACAAGACATCAAGAGGGAAAAGGGAATGAGAGAACAAGCAAAAGAGAGACTCTTCCTCTGCGTAGGAATTCCACACTTCTAAAAGCTTAAGGCTTTCTCTATTATTCTCTCTTGTAAACACATTTCTTGTAATTATGTCCAATACATAGTGAAATACTCGACTAGCTTGAACCCGTGGTTTTCTCCCTCTTCTACATAGAGGGTTTCCACGTAAATGTCTTAAACTCACCTTTACTCTGCATTTTCACGTTTATTTTGTAGTTTTAACGACCATTATTAGTTAGTAACGCGCCGTTATTGGCACCCAATGTCTTGCTAGTCATTCTTAAACTCGCCATTGAGTCCAAGCTCGCCTTTACTTTACATTTACACATTTATTTTGTAGTTTTAACAACTATTATTAGTTAGTAACGCATCGTTTTTGACACCCAATATCTTGCTAGTCATTCTTAAACTTGCCATTGAGTCCAAGCGTTGTTAGCTGGTACATAATTGGCGAGGAAATCCTTTTTCACACCTCTGTGTTCATTGCAATGGCGTGAGCCCCACACTAGAGCAAACAGTGAAATAAGTAATAAATGAGGAAATTCTTAGGTCCGTTGCAGGATCGTCCCGTCAAAAATGTCAAAAATTGTAATATTTGTATGTGTTTTGATAAAATATTGTGTATGTTTTAATAAAATGTTATCAAGTGTTATAAAATGTGTGTAATCTATACTATATTGTAAAACCAAAGCTTTTTTGACTTTTTCTTCTTATGGTTGACTTCACAATATATTGACACATCAACTTTTGAGCTCTCATAATTTTTCACCTCATTTTTATTTTTTATTTTTTATTTAATCTCTCCAACTCTACCCGACTATCCATCTTCTCTCTCCCACCTTTTTCTTCTCTGCGAAGTCCTCCTCTTTCAATCTATTGAGGGAAACAATGGCGGCTCTGGGGCGAAAAGGCAAGATCAGCGGCAATAGATTTGTATTTGTATCTGACTTCTTGAAATTGTGACACACTCCACCATCTCCAATCCTCCTCAAGCCCAAGTATCGTCGTCGATGCCCCAAGTCGGTAACTATTGTGATCTTACAGTCCAAAACTCATTGACACCTATCTCACCCTTTCGCCCCATAGCCACCAACAAGCAGCCCCACGACGATTGGGGCTCCAGTCCTCCTCTACCTGCTTCGTTCACTCACACTGGTTTGACTCTTAACTATTTGGCAATTTTATGTGGCAGATCCTCCTTATCAGTTTATGTCTAACATCAACAAAATAATGCTTTCGTATTTGTAGGTATTTGTAGTACTATGGGGCCTCGATATAGTGTCATTCTAATCAGATTTTCATTGACATAATTTGCTATCAAACTATGTTTCTTGATGTTATCCTAGAAGTTTCTTCTCAATTCTTTTTTAATCTTTCCTACTTTAGATTGTTGCAAATTTGCAGTTCTGTCCAGTTTATTTTTCTGAACATCTAGCAGATTGGACATTGGTAATGTGTCCAAATGCAAATCATCAAGAGCAAACTGTTTGAAGAAATGCCTGAACCAAAGGCCCGTAACACCTCAAGTTATTCTTCATTGGGCTAAAAAGGGAGCAACCCCCGAACCGAATATAACTTCTGAAAATTATAAAAATACAACTTTCTTGATTTTCCAAATAGTATTACATAATCTTATATTGATATCCTTATGCATTGAGGCACTCAAGAAAGAACTCATCCATAGTAGATTTATTGTAATTACTGGTCCAACCCGCTTGGGTTACTGCAACAGAAAGAGGAAGACCCTAAATTTTGATTGTCAAAATCTGATTTAAAAACTGTTGGCTTAATGAGGTTTGACTAATTCATGCTAAGTATTGAAATTCAAAGTTTTTATTGGTTGATATGTGTAGCTTTTATAGTGAAATCAGTTTGATTTTAGTTATCATTCTTTTATGAACTAAATGGTTTTTGAGATGTCTTGATTAGATCTTTCATATATTGCACATTTGAAGGTTTGTCTTTTTTAATCCCTTTCAAAATTGAACTATCAACTCCATATCTAATATGATTGGAATATTCAACAATATATGTACACCATCAAAAAATTTCAATATTAACTTACATATGATTGTGCTTCATTGCATTTGGAACTTTTATATAAACCATCAATCTTCTTCAACAAGGTAGATAATTATATATTGCTCTACTCTTTTTTCCTCTTTTTGCTTATAGGGAAATTGTGGAAAAAGAAAAAGAGACATGATTGAGTCTTGGGATTTTCCCAATTTAGATTACAATGAATTATTACAAAAACATATTCATGACCGCTGGAAGTACAATCAAAAACAAAAAAACCATGCGTTAAAAACATATTCTCAATATCATATATCTACAAGTTTTACCATCCAGGAACTATATTGCCAAGGTGTAAACTTATAGCCTCATTAAACATAACACTGAATTCACCTCATCAGTATTTGTCTAACCCGTGCACAAACCAGTTTAGAGAAACAAATCTGCTCAATATTCTGCTCTTTTAAGGTTCTTTTTTAGCATAATTACAATATCTGTTGGGTTTTGTTTTATTATATCATTATTCAATTTCTTTAATTTAAATAATATCTTGCAAAATGGTTACAATTACTATATTATTAACCTCATTTACTCTTTCCAAGCATTTTAGGCATATCAGTAAAGTTTCCTACTAAACTATAATGATATGTTGATTGAAACAATTTTCAACTTACACCAACATCTCAAACTACAAATTTAAATAGACATATTTAATCAAAGAAGAAAAAGAAACCAAGTTTTTTTTAGATCTTATCTTCAATAGTTTTCCCGTGCATCGCACAGGTTTGCGATTAGTATATAAACTAATAGGTGAAGCTGAGAGATTTTTTTTTGTCTTCTCCCAAACTTGCCACGTCAAATTTACTCTTCCCACATTATTCCAAATCTCATGTCTCTCAATTCTCTCATAACATTCCAGATTCGGCCCACTTTCCTTTTTATTTTGTTGGGCTTTTTTTATCCGGCCCACTTTCCTTTTTATTTTGTTGAACTTTTATTATTTTTACGTTTTTTTGGCTTTATAGTTTTCAGTTTTCACGCTTCAGTTTTTTATTTTTTTAATCTTCACCATTTAATTATACCAAAACTACTCCGTCTCTCTCTCATCCACCTTTTCTCTTCTCTCTGCCTCACCTCCGCCCCCATCATCTTCAGGCGTTAAACTCTCCCCATCTTCCCCTGTGTGATTTTTTTACTTCCCCATTAAATCCAACTCGCCGTTTCGCCCCCCCTCCAACCCTCTCTCTTTCGACTCTTCCTCTACCCATCGTTAATTCCCTCTATTGCCGCCCCTCATTAAAATCGTAGAGGTTTTCTATTAAAACCCACCTTCTCTCTTCGATTTTCTCATGTTGGAAGCCTTCCCCATCTCTCAGTTTAGGTTCGTCGGTGGGTTTGGCCATTATCTTGGCTATGGGTCGTGGGTCTCGGTCAACAGTGAATTATCGGTGGTTTGAGGCACACCGGAAATGGGCAGCCGTGGACTATGTTTGTGAGTTTTTCTTTTTTAAATTTGGGAATTGTTGATTAGTTTGTAGATTTTGGTAGGGATTTTTCTAAAAGAGACTTTTAAGTGTTGATTTAGTCGTTTTGCATGTTGGTTTTTCCTACAAATTGTTATATCTCCTAGGTGTTCAACCAAAGTCCTCTAAGAGGATCTTTGATTTCCTCTGTTTTTAAATTTTTTCCCATGATACAGCTTCATATCTAATTGTACTGTTTCCAATTTCTAATATTGTTTTTAGTTGTTTGGTTTTCAACTTGCGTGTGTATTGTTCAGTTTTGGTTGCTGTATTGGTAGATCTAATATTATGGACTATGAATAATTCTCCCACAACTGATTAAAGTTTATTTATTGAAAGTCATACAAAAGATTTGTATTTATAAACACAGTCATGCATGTATTCTTTATATTAAGTGTTTATACAGCTTCATCACCAATATATTGAAAATAATTTTATTAGCACCCCCCTAAACTGGCTTCCATCCCGTGCTTGACAAATGTTCAGTGTGGGTATGCTTGGATAACATGAAGATGCACGGAACTCAACATTTCTGATCATTACCAAAACCAAAACCGGGTTCTCCCCTGTTTCATTTAATATAATCAAATAGTCCCTACCAGCTTTCCACTTAATGAAAGCAGCAATACATATATATGTTATTTTCCTTTTTTGATGAATGATATACATACATAAGTTAACTAATATATGGTAATTAATATATTATCCTTTGAATGGAAAATATATCCCCACAACTCTTGAATGGAAAACATACCGCCACAATAACTAAAATGCTAAGGTGAATACTTCCTCTATTTTTTATTTTTTTTTTTTGTTTGTTTCAGTCGCTTTGTCAATGTTTGTGGCTAAAATATGAAAATTTGACTAATGAGGGAAAGGTTTGTGGAATTTCTTCTTTTCTTCTTCTTTGCCGCCACCGGTTGTACTACTTTGCCAGATAAGAATGAGATCCAACATCGAATGTAATCCAAACCAGCAACTGAGACACGAAGAGTAGGGGATGGGAACTAAGAAGGGAGGTGTTGATGTTTCTCGGCACAAAACAAACGTGTGGGTTTGGGTTTTACTTTGTGATTCTGATTTCTTGAATTCATGTTTTATGTTTGTGGGTTTTACTTTGTGATTCTAATTTTTGGAATTCATGTTTTATGTTTGTTTTAATTAGAAATTGATGGTTGTGTTTCCTTCTCTTTCATTCCAGGTGCACCTTTGGTATGCCTTTGTCGTGTTTGCTAAATCGTTTGAAAGAAGAGCCTGACAATGATGTGTTTGGTAAATATGTTGATTTGCATAACTATGTCCCATTTTCTATAGACTTTTTTTACAGCTTAAAGCCTCTTCAGATCTTTTTTATTATTGCATTTTTTTTTATTTTTTTTTTGGTATCACATGTGATCTAACTGGATGAGTTTGATGATCAATTTGAGTCCTTAATTTCTCTTTTTTTCTTAAAGCCCCAGGGGGCCAATTATCTGCTTCAACAATTATTTTGAATGTGGAAGAGTATGCTGGTATTTTTTATGACAGAACTCTACACATAGCACATACATGAACTTTCTTTTATTTATTTATTTTTCTAGATAGATACATAATGATTAGCCATGTTAATTAGTTCTTTGCTTGAACTACTGTAGGAAAAGTTTACTTTCATATTAGGATTAATTCCTATCTAGGAACTCATCCATTACCACTGTAGGAAAGGTTTACTTTCATATTAGGATTAGTAATATGTGACATTTTGCACTTCTACCTTCAAATCAGACACGACTGTCACATTTGAAGTTCAAATTATGCTTCTATTATATATTTTCAATACGTATAAAGTATTTAATTCCTATCTAGGAACTCATCCATTCAAGATAAATGACCCCCTTTTTTTTTTTACCTAAAAGCCAAACAAGCTTTATTATTATTATTTTTTTTAATTTATTTATTTTTATTTGAAAAGAAAAAGACAAAAAGTCTATTTCTGTGTCTCTGTATGTAGTTTCCTAGCTGTAAGTGAGAGTGGCTTTTTGGAGAAAGTTTCATGTTTTCCAAGTGGAAAATAAAAACCCATGAATTTTGATATTACAAGAATGAAAAGACCATTGAGAAAATTGACCAAATCCCATTAAGAGATGAAACTAATATTGTTAGTTTAGCTTTAGGTGTCATGCTTAAATTTTCCAATAGGCAAGATTTTATATGATGCTTTAGGCTTCTCCATTCAGTTAATAGTGTATGATTACTGAATTTTGAAAAACTCTCTTGCAATAATAAATGATAGTATAATTGATTCTTATGAATCCCGTGCATAGCACGGGTTTGCGACTAATTTATAATAAGTTAACTTTATCACAAATATCACTAATTCTATCATAATTCACATATTTTATTTTTACAACAATAAATATACATTTATTAACACAGATATAATATTTATCACAATACATATAAATTTTATTAAAATCAATTCCAATCCCTCGGCGGAACCTAAATATTCCCCGTACTAAATGAGCCCCATTTCTACTTTCACGAAATCCCAGATACAAGTGAAGTCATACTGTTTCAAATGTCCAAAGATTGGGAATGGCTTGGGTCCAGTGCACAGTAGCACTGGACCCGTTGAAATGCTGCCACGTGTATAAAAACTGTACAAAACTGGACACGTGGCAGAATCCCAACGGGTCCAGTGCTCCTGTGCACTGGACCCAAGCCTTACCCCCAAAGATTAAGCCACAAAGGTTCTCAGCTGGAACGACTACAGCGAGCTCCTCGAAACAGCCAAGAAGCAATGGCCTCAAGGTCCAAGCCTGATGTCCTTTCACCCATGTGAAAAATCAGGAAAACTGTCACAGTGTCAGGAGCATACTGCTATTAATTGAAATGCAAAGCACTTGTACAAATGACACGACAAGCACCTTCGATAAAATCCATATATTCACGGATTTAGGGAAGCTTTCTTAAACTCTCAAGTCTCAACTATTCTTATACATCTTTAGCAAAAAAAAAAAAACTATTCTTTTACATCATTAACATAAATCAAAATCGGGTTGATCCGTAGAACAGGGAAAAAACACTAGATGTCATGGACCATATCAAACTATCAGCCTCCTTAGGTTTACTCAATCGCATGAAAAATATGAAATTAAATTAAATTACCTATCAAGATAACTATAAATATAAAACTCTGTCCCACTTTTAGCAGAGCACCGAAACAAATATTAATCATGTATTTTATGAAAACTTATTTTATGTGCCATCTGTATAGCCAAGTCCACCTTGTTTACTTGTCAAAACCAATGAACATACTGTTGAGGAATTCTATCAAACAATTATGAGCAACTCATAAGTCATAAGATATTCGGATATAAGAGTTACATTTTTTTTTTTTTTTGTTGTTGTTGTTGTTGTTGTTGTTGTTGTTGTTGCTTTAGACGAATCCTACAAAACCATTATATTAATGTTCATATGTCACCAATTTGTGTCCACTGCCATATAGCACAAAAAAATATGTAGTTCATCATGACGCTCTTAGGAACATTGTCAAACACTAAATATGCACAAAACCATCATATTCATGTTCATATGTCACCTATTTGTGTCAACTGCCATATAGCACAAAAATATGTAGATTAACAAACCTAATCCCAATTTTATTATCATGATGCTCTTAGGCGCATTGTGAAACACTAAATATGTACAAACCATTATATTAATGTCCATATGTCACATATTTGTGTCAACTACCCAAGAATGACTAACATAAATTAAACAAGGATGAGATTTGACTTTTAGACATCAAAGTAGTGATATATTGCTTGAAGCAATGTGGTCACATTGTACCTGGGTCTTGGGACTAAAATTAATTTGATATATTGTACTTGGACATAGTCTCAAAGAAATTAAAATATGCATGTTATTGGAAGAACTTCAAAGTCGATTAAGTCCATTATGTACATCTAATGCAATGCAATCTAATCCGTGTGTATGTGTTTTGTGGTAGTTCAACTTTACAGCCAATATATGGAACCTGATTCTTTTGGGGAGTCTTTGTATACTGATTTTAGTAAAGAAGAAGATATGGTTTTAGAATTCATGGATCTTACATATTTGGTTCTTTGCCTGCTTTTAGAAGATATGCTTTTGAATTTTCGATGTCTATTTGGTGAGGAATTTTCATAATAAACAACAAACAAAAAAACTCAAAATTAGGAAAAAAAAAATTTGTATAGTCGGTCATTGAGGAAACATGATGATCATCTGAGTGGACAAAAAAAAAAACCTCTGAGTTTGTATTGCTTGTCCAAAAATCCTCTCTGATTTCTCTTTTTAGAGTGAGTATAAATATAAGGAATATAAGGGAGAGAGGGGTTTCATGTAATGGCTAAATGCCTTCTTCAATACCTAATGGCTAATAGCGACATGCCTTTGAATATACGTATATCACACAAATTTGGCTATATCTAAGCCATTAAGGGTCTCACCAAATGCTAACACTCTTTTTAGCTGTTTCTTCTACATATAGCATGAGCAGATTGCCTCGACATTGGCCTACTCTACTCCTTGGAACAGTGGAAATGCCCTCTAACATTATACGACCACAATTCCTTCTTATTTTAGGACACGTTTACAATCAAGACCAGAGACGGAGCCACATGGGGACCAAAAGGGGCCATGGCCCCTGCTAGCTCTACCGGAAAAAAGGCTAGAGTATGTATAAAAAATTAATTTGTCCCCACTGACATAATTTTTGGGTCCCTACTAACACTATTTTTGGATCCTTTCAACAGAAAATTGCCCAAAACAAAATAATGAAAATTATCCAACAACCCAAAGAAAAATTAAAATTAAAATCCAAATCCTTAAGAACAACAACAACAACAAAAAAGCCACAAAGAAAAATCATTCTCAAACCTTAATTTCTTTGTGCTCATAATAGTTATTCCTAGCTTTATGGGTGTCTTTGCTTCGGACTGCAAATGATAAGCTTGAGGTTTGGCTCTCTTTGGTTTTCTCTATTTTGGTGAATATTGGAATAATATTAAAAAGGATTAGTCATTACAAAAACGTGGGTATACAACCCCGCAGGAATCTGCCATTAGATGACTTAGTACAAAAGAAGGTGAATTCAAAAGAAATACAAAAGGCTCTGTAGAGCTATCTCCAACCATAGCCAAACTGTCGACACAAAAATTTGCTTCTTGGTGAGCATGTTGAAGTAGAGTCTCATCAAACAGTTGAAACAAGGATCTGCAATCATGGATTAAAACATTGTAAGGGTGAAATTGAAAGGAAAAGGGGTCAGAATTTTTTAAGATATCAACAGCAGACTTGGCATCTAGATCAATGATGAGCTTTTTGATATTCAGGTTAGCTGCCATCTGGAGTCCGTCGCGAAGGCCCCAAAGCTCTACTGTGAGGGAAGTAGTAAAACCAATTTTTCGGATAAAGCCTCCAATCCAGAGCCCATTATGGTTCCGTAACAGGCCCCCAGCACTAGCTTGGCCTGGGTTTCCTTGGGCCGAGCCGTCGGTATTTAATTTGAAGAAACCCGAGGGGGGTGGTGTCCATCCAATAAATTTACAGTGGTGTTTAATTCTAAAGTCTTTGTGAGGTAGAGAGAAGAATAATGCCAACACAAGGGACTTAGCTTGAAGAAAAATGAAATTTGGTTCAAAAACAGTGCCCTCCATGACCAGTTTATTTCTCGCCTTCCAAATGGTCCAAGCAATAGGTGAAATAGCATGCCTCCAAGGGATGTTAGGATGAAGGTTAATGTTAATGTTAGAACGGGCGAATTCTTTTAGCCAAAGATGGATGTTCTCATTAGAGAAAAAGGAGGTGACATTGTTGGCTCCAAATTTGAGCCAAATGGGACGGGTAACAGGGCAGTCTCTTAGAATGTGTATGGTGGTTTCATCAGATAAGCCAGAGAGAGGGCATGTGGCATCTGTGATAATTTTTCTTCGCAGCAAAAGGTGGCGGGTAGGTAGACGATTGTGGCACGCCCACCAGATGAAGGAGAAGATACAAGGGAGAGTTTCTAATTTCCAGATCCATCTCCAGTTGTGGTGATTTTGGTTAGGTGAGGTGTTGTTGCACTCTAAGAGACGTGCCACTTTGTATGCTGAGGCAGAAGTGAATTGGTCGTTGCTAGAGAGACGCCAAAAGAAACAATCCTCCTGGAAAGTGTGAATCGACTTGGGGATGCCTTTGATGACCTCAATGAGGGTAGTGGGTAGATGGAAGGAGAGGGAGTCTAGAGTCCAGCTGCCAGAGGAGTCCCATAAGTCACTGATACAAAGGTTGGCGTCATGCTGGTTTAGGGGCCTAGTGAAGAGCTTACGGAGTGGGCCTAAGCCGGTCCAATTATCGAGCCACAAATTGGCGGTTTGGCCATTTTTGATGAGCCAACCTGTGGCTTCAATACAAATGGGCATAGAGTCTACAATACTCTTCCAAATGAAGGATTTTTTCTGAGTATGAGTATTGTTAGGAGAAGAGTATTTCGTTGTGAGTGTTTTAGCCCAGAGGTCATTTGTGCCGACTTTGAAGGTCCAGGCTCTTTTGGCAAGCAAAGCTTTATTCCGACATCGGCTACGTTTAATACCAAGGCCACCATCTTCTTTTGATTTAGTGACTGTATTCCAATTGATAAGATGGATTTTCTTTTTCTGAGGTTGGTCACCCCAAAGAAAATTTATGTTGAGTTTATCCAACTCATTGCACAGATTGATAGGTAATAATGCACATTGCATGAGGTGTGTGGGTATGGCTGAGGTGACAGAGTTGATAAGAGCAAGTCTACCCGCAAATGACAAAGTTTTTGATTTCCACCCCATAAGCTTTATCCTTATCTTATCTAGAAGAAAATCAAAATCCTTCTTATTTCGGCCATCAGAGAGGATAGGAGCACCCAAATATTTCCCAAAGTTTCTGGAAATGTTGATGCCAAGTTCTCTTTCAAGAAAAGGCATATTGTTTGGGTTGGTGCGCTTAGAGAAAATCAACCGAGATTTGCCATAGTTGATCTTTTGGCCCAAGCATTGGTAGAAGTTATTCAAAACTCTATTAATCGTGTCGTAGTTTTTTTTTTTTTTTTTTTTTTTTGTGGCTCTTGTGAAGAGAACGAGGTCGTCCGCAAAGAAAAGATGGGTAAAACTTGGCCCATTTCTAAAAGCTTTTATGCCAACCCAGTTACCGGCATCAACTTCGGCACGGATAAGCCAATCTAGGTATTCCATGCAAATAATAAAGATGTAGGGAGATAGCGGGTCGCCTTGCCGAATGCCACGCGAGGGTGTGAATTCATTTAGCCTTTCACCGTTAATAAGGACCGTAAGGCTAGATGAAGTTATACAAGACATGATAAGCTTGATCCAGTCAGGTGGAAAATTAAAGAAGAAGAAAGTTTGGCAAATGAAACTCCATTCAAGCCGGTCAAAAGCTTTCTCAAGGTCAATTTTGATGGCCATAGAGCCAACTTTGCTACGAGATGAATGCATAGAATGAATGATTTCTTGGACAAGGATGATATTGTCACTGGCTTTTCTGCCTGACACAAAACTGGCTTGGAAAGGATGGATGAGGTCACTTAGGAAAGGTTTTAACCTTTGTGAGAACCTCGCCCCTTTTCTCAAACCCAAAGCGAAAACCCCAAAATTGGTTTCAAGTGATTTTGGTTTCGGTTTGGAAATAGATAGGTAACGTGTCTCAAATGATCGGTTAAAAACGTTAATGTTTTAATTGACCCTCGAGGTTGAAGGTCGATGTGACATGTTGTTTGTGGAGTCGTCACTTAATTTATTTTAGAGGACAAATTAAGAAATTCCAAAGACAAGAGTAATGTAATCCCATTTTATTCCATTTTAGAATTTGTACAATTGCTAAATGAAATAGTGTATGTAAATGTTACAAATAAAATTCCCCTAGAATACAATCTAAGAAAATAATATTGTATGAATTTCCTAGTTACAATCTATGTAAAAAGAAAATCAAATATTGTTGTAAGGCACTATGTATGCAAACCAAAGTTTTGGTTCAGAGGCTTGGTTACAAAATGGGAAGGTGTTAGGCACCCCATTTTGCCCGATTTACATCAGTCCTCTTATATTAAAAATGGCCAAGCATGTTGTAATGTCAATGCATGTATTTGTATGTTGTGCAAACAAATTAATTTTAATTGTCCATGTTGTTATCATGTTGGTTGCAATATGATGTTCATGTTATAGTTGTAAGCTTAAACACATAATCATAATGAAATTGTAAATATAAACACAAGAAATTAAAACATAATGTAAGAACAATAAATTAAAGCATAATGTAAGCACACAAAAATTAAAGCATAAGGGTTAGAGAACTAACCCGCATGCAAAACAAAATTAAAATCAAAGTATGTGCTTCACAACTTGTGTGGTTGTGAGCTTTGTGACTCAATGACTTTAAGAATGTGTATACAATTTGTGGGTTGTATGGGTAATCCTAAGAAGTGTTTGAGTATGTGGGTTGGTGGAAAAATAATTCCAAACCTAAGTTGTAAAGATGATGAAGGGTGAACAAATTCATAATGATTTTTTCAACCTTCAAAACCTTTAAGACTTTTAGAGAGGAATTTCGGTTTAAGAAAGCTTAAGTGCAAATATTTTCCAAGTCTTGGTTTCAAAGATAATGAAGAGTGATTTAAATCTAAAAGATTTCTCAACCTTCAAGAGCTTTAGAACTTTGAAGAGGAGGGTTTGCTTCAAAGAATTTTCTACTCAAAGCACTCTTGAAAACTCTCCCTATTTCTCTCTAATTTTTCTCTACCCTTTCCAAACCCCTTATATGGAGGCTTGATGTTGTATTTATAGAGGGAGAGGCAAGACTAGGTCAATGTGGGTAGGTGGGAGTATTTTCCAGCCCCCAATGGGCTCTCATAATGGGTGGAAAAGGCTGTGCAAAGTCCAATTCACGTGCTGGAAAAAAACAAAAATTGTGAAGAAAGTGGTCCAGGAACACAATGCCGGCCGGCACTATGTTGTAAAATCTTAGTGCCAGCCGGCACTAGGATTAAAAATTTGAGAGCTGGCCTAAAAATTAGAGTGCCGGCCAACACTGTTTTCAAAAATTAAAGTGCCTTCCGACACTATGTTTGAAAATCACAGTGCCAATCGACACTGTGTTTTGGGTTTTTTTAAAACATTTTTTTGTGTGACTTTTTCAAATTGCTTTTTTTGGCCATGAAATTGGGAACATGCATGGTCAAGAAAACTGATTTTTCTGCCCTTCCAAAAGTCTTTTTGGCATGCATGAGTGAGATAAAATCCTATGTATGCATGCCTAATTAAGCTAACGCGGACCCGAAGCGTTAAAACTTCGATTAGCGATAACTTTCTCGTTTGTGGTCCGATTTGAGTGCATGACATGTCGTTTTGATCGTGTTGATCTAACGACTCATTTAAAATTATTTTGGTGTCAATCGGTTGTCCCGAGAAAAAGCAGGCTGAAACCCTAGAAATGCACGAATTTCCGTGCCGAAACTCTCGGAGTCCAAATCGAGTGCAAGTCATGTCGTTGTGATCGTGTTGACCTAACAACTCATGTGAATGCATTTTTATTTCAATCGGATGTCCAGAACAAATTGGGACCGAAAACCCTAAATGTGCACAGATTTCCATGTCAGGGTCTGTTTTTTGGATTTTTAGTCCGTAAAGCCCCATGCATGTTATGAATGAAATGAAGGTGGAAAAATGAGGTGTCTACAACCTTAGAACTAAGATTTATGTGACAATTTTATAGACAATGTTGCATAAACCTATGGGCCAAAATTGGGATATGGTCTTGGGGTTGGATGTCTTAGGGATTAGACAAATGAGAGTGTGATTGAGAGGTTCTGAGATTTCTTTTTTGTTGTAGATGTCTTTGATGTAGGCAATAACCGAAGGTCCCACAGTATTCCAGAATTTTTGGAAGAAGATTAGATGGAAACCATCTGGTCCTAGAGCTTTTTGAGGCTTGAAGGATTTAATGGCAGCTTCAATTTCAAAGTCAGTGATGGGATATTAGAGAGAGACAGCAACTTTTTCTGGAATTTTTTAGGAGGAAAGCAGGAAAGAGGGGCGAGCATTTCAGCTGACAAAATTCTGTCGAGAAAAGGGAGGTAAAATGGGAAAGAAAAAGATTTTTTAGCTCTAAGGGTGATTGTGTCCACGAGCCAGCTGAGTTTTTCAAACTCTAGATTTTGTTACGATTACGGCGACTGATAGTTGAAAGGTGAAAAAAGTGTGTGTTGCGATCACCTAAAACCGCCCACTCAAGTCTAGATTTCAAGGCCCAGAACTCTTATTCCTGGAGAAGAAGAGTTTGGAACTGAGAGGTTAATTCTTCCTCAAAAGTGGTGAGAGCAAAAGATGGTCTGGTGCTTTGTGCTCATTGGATACCTACAAGGCGAGCTAATAGTCTCTTCTTCTTTTTGAAGATATTTCCAAAAGTTTGTTTGTTCCAAATGGTGGCATGGTGCGTAAAATCTTTAAGAGCAAGAGAAATGTTGTTAGGGTGCAGGTGCCAGGAATGCTCCACGAGGCTGGGGAAGGAAGGATTAGTGAACCACATGGTTTCGAGATGGAAGGGACACGTGCCAAACAAATGGTGCTCCTGGCAGGTATTGAGTAGGATAGGACAGTGGTCAGAGGCAATTCTCGGGAGGTGCATGACAGAGGCTTCTTGGAATATATGCTGCCATGAGGGATTGCACAGGAAGCGGTCCAATCTTTTCATAACCAGACCATAGGGGCGCTTGTTAGCCCAAGTATAATGGGGCCCACTAAAACCCATGTCCATGAGGTTGCAATCATCCAGGCAGTTACGGAAGAGAGAAATTCTTCGTTGGTTAATTGGACAAGAACTGAACTTTTCTGTACTAGAAAGTACTTCATTAAAATCTCCCGCAACCACCCAAGGAAAAGAGTGAGTGGTTGCAAAAGAGGAAAGCTGCTCCCAAAGCTCAAGTCTAATGTTGAAGAATGGGCTAGCGTAAACGGCAGTAAATAACCAAGTGGGGTGAAAATGACTAACCTGAACAGAGGCATGAATGGCTTGAGTGGTGAAGGAAAGGATGTCAATGTTGACAATTCCAGATTTCCACAAAAGCCAAATTCCACCGCTAAAACCATCGACACACCCTGTCAAAACCGAGGGACATGCTTATGGTTTTCGCGCGAGCTCCAGAGATACAGGTTTTAATGATTACTACCAAGGAAGGGCAATGAGTACGAGCAAGTTCCATGAAGTTTCTACGGAAGTGGTTGTTACCGGCAACCCAACAGTTCCAAACGAGAATCTTCATGGAGATGGGGATAAGCAAGTTAGTCGTGGGAGCACGACCGAGACCTATCATGCCCCAACTGGAGGAGGCTAACTGCATTTGGGTTTGATTATGAGTTTGGGGGTTCAGGGTGAGATGGTAAAAGAGGCCCCTGATTGGTGAGAATGGAATGGAGTCTATCGAAGGTCAAAAGTTCTGGACTCTGTGGTGCACTGTCATTGCCATTGTGTTCTCCTCTCTCCTAACAAAGGGGAGGTGCAGGAGAGTGCTCTCTAGAGTGATGATTGGTGTCAAAGCCTCTTGGACTGCGGCAGCATTCTGTTCTAAGCTCATCATTAGGCCATTCTCTATCCACCATTCCATCGAGGTGCCGTGAAGTTCCCCTTCCTGATCTCTCCAACTCAAAGGTAGCCCTAAGATAAGAAAGATTGTTGGTGAGATGATTACTAGGTCCGGTGTTATGTGTACCATTATTCTTCCAAACTCCACATTGTCGGGGAGGTGTGGCACCTGCTGGCGCATTGCATGTTCCATAGCTTCCTCGATTCGGACCCAGAAGAAGTTTGGGCATTGCTGGAACCATTGGACAAGGTGATTCCCAATGGGGCGGATGACTCCCCTGTTGAGGATGGCTTAGCTATTGTTAAAGGGGAGATTGCAATTGGTGATGGATGAAGAGGGTGCTGGCTGAGGGGGTGTTCACATGCTGGGTGGTGATTGGAAGCGTAGGGGTCGGCGAGATGGAGAGGGGTTGAATTGGGGTGGCGTCATGTGAGGAAAGGTTGGTACAGGGTAAAGAGGTTGTTTGGGATGGGTGTGTGATAGGATTTAGGCAAGGACTAGTTGAGGGACTATTGATTGACGTTTAGTTGCATTTGGTGAAGTTGACACGTCTAAAGGGGGGATGATATGACCAGGGGGTATTATTGGGACAGTGTCAAGGTCAGAGGAGGGAAGCTGGTGAGAAGGTGTACATAACATAGGGATGTGTTAGGAGGGGATTTCTTTGGACTTGTCTTTGACGAGGTTGCCGTTTTTGTGCAAGTCAGTGGGTTGACTTTGGTTTCTTTGGGGCACGAGAGCCAATGTAGAAGACATTTTGCCTTTCTCTTTTCGGGAGTTGTTTTGAGTTGTCTTGGTTGGTATTGGGCTCAAAGAAGGGGAAGTGACATGCTGACCTTTCATGGGTCGCAATCGGTGTCATCAGGAGAATGTATCAGGGAGTCCGAGGCCAGAGGAGATCGTTGAGGATTTGGTGACATCACTATCGTGGGGATCTTAATTGTATTCCCAATGTTGTGATTTTTTACCCGGATGTGGTGGTAGACCGCCGTAGAAAGGTGGTCAACTTAGGTGTGGTCAGCCTTTGCACCAGGGCGTTGAAATGGAGGTTTTTTCTTTCTAGAGACAAGCATCTAATCTCCATATTGGGAGGAGTTGGAATGCGAGTCATCCTGAGGGGCGATCACCGACGCGGTGGTGTGAACTTCAATGTTAAGGCGGAGTATGAATGGGCAGGTAGAGGCTCAATACCCTAAGCAACCGCAATGGAAGCAGATGGAGATACCTTCGTATTGAACTTTTTGGAGAAGTTTACCAACTCTGACTTTTGAGATCAAAGGTTCGTTAATATCTATTTGGATACAAAGACGAGTAAACTTACCCCATTCATTGACTATGGTATGAGCATCAATCTTGAGAAGCTTTCCAAGTTAGCTACCAATACGTCGAAGTATACCCATATTGTATAGTTCAATCAGGAGTTCTGGTAATCTAATCCACACCGCAGTAGTGGTGACTTTTGCTTCGGATGGACGAAACCCCGGGGTCCAACGCCTTACAAACAAAAACTATTTACCAACGAACCAGGGTCCTCCATTTATGACCTTCCAGTAGTCATCGGCGCTTTTGAATTTAGCTAGAAAGAAATCATGGCCAAGGTCAATGATTTGAAGGTCACCCTGAGGATTCCAGATCACCCTAAGCTTAAAGTCTGCGTACTTAAAGCCTAGATATTTTTCGATGGCTTTCACAATCAATGTGGATTTCTAGGGTTCTCTTGTTCATGCTTTTTCCTCTTTTAAGAGGAGGATGATAGGGCAGGAGTCTTCAGCATCAGAGTCATCATCTGAGTCAAGGGTGTCGTGTGTGTCTAGGGGATTAGCCTCCCAATCCCCACTAGAGGGGTATAAAAGTGAGTCACGGTAGGAGACCGTTGGGCATGTTGGTTGAAAGGAGGATTTGCCACCTTTTATCTTCTTGTTGTTTCATTCAAGGTGATCTGTTTCTTCCGAAGATGAGTTGGTCACATGGTTGTCTCCGTCAAGGTCCATGGTGGTTGTCACTCAGAGAGAGAGAGAGAGGGAGCATTTTTCTTAACTTTGAGTGTTTTTCCGGTTTTCTCTTTTTATGATAGCTTGACTTTGCTTCTTTGGCTCCGTTTGTTTCGCTGTAAAATATTTTCCATTACAAAATGTTTTCAGATGAAAATGATTCCAGGGAAGATAAATTTTTTTCCGTGTTTGGTTGCATTCCTGAAAATGCTCCGGAAAATATTTTATAGTGTTGTGCGAAAGATAGGGCAAAAGGGGCGAGGCGTGAGGCATGCGTTTCTAGAAAATGGTTTACGAAAAAATTGGGCGTAAACCATTTTCCAAATTTTAACAAAGGATTTTCCGGTCAACGGAAATTATTTTCCGTTTGACCACCATTTTACAGTGAAATAAACACCCGCAAATCTGAAAATATTTTCCGAAGAATATTTTACAGCGAAACAAACGAAGCCTTTATTTGCTTGACTATCATTTGAGAATTTTAAATCTGTTTAAAAAAGGTATATTTTGTTTTTGCAAAAGAGAGTATGAACTATGTTTAAGCCTTTTATTTGGTTCATGAGTTGCATCTAAGTACATATTTACTATATATTTACTGACTTACATTTTATTACTGTCAATCCAGTCTTGGAGTCATTAAACTAACATTTTGTTACTTGTTAAAATGGTCAAAAAAGTACAGATTGATGATAGGTAACTTTTTTTATTTTTTATTTTTAAAATCTAATTATTTGTTTGTTTTTTGCATTCGTTTTTTATTTTTATAAACTCACATTCACAGTAGTTTTGTTAGAATTCCGCACCATTTTTTGTTTTTCTAGTTATAAACTCATACTTTCTTTTCGATTTAGTCAATATAGCAATACAAATATCAACTCTAAATTTATATTTTATAATATCTAACTTGGATATTAATGTATATTGAGAATAATAACTAATAATTTTACATCTTAAAAAACAGAAAAAAAGAAGAAGATTTTAAAGAAAAAAAATATAAAAGTCAAATAAAAATTATTTAATTAATATTTAAATATAAAAAGGCCTCACATTAGTTTTCACCTAAGGCCACAAAATGAATAGAGCCGGCCCTGGATACACCGACCCCCACTTACTGCCTTAGCCTCTTGTAATTTGTAGTAAGTGAGTGGACCAAGTGGTCCCGTGTGACTATGTGAGTTGTGACCATATATGTCACGTGAATTGTATTTATATTTTATGATGCGTTATATGAAACATTAGCTCGCTCAGGTAATGGGCTGAGACAATACCGCACCTACTCACTCAGGCAGTAGGACCAACCTGTTAGCGACTGGACAAAAAAAAGAGGCTAAATTGACATATAGTTGGTAGAAAAGTTCAGAGTTGTACGTAACCACCAATTCTCTTAAAATATCTAAACCACCGACTTCTATGGGATGGGATTCAACTCGATTTCATTTCACAAGGGGATTCATGAACTCTATATAAACTCTACATCCCCTTCATTTTATCTCATCGGCGTTATATAACTATAAGATAGTCTCTAAATTATCGTTTTACTTTCGCCTTTCCAAATAATAACCCTTCCTCCACAAGACCATAGAAGCTAGAACCATTTCTTATCTTTAATTTCTCTCACCACAGTTATGGGTAGCTTCAATTTTGACAATGTTCCCAACCTCCATACTTCTTCCAATAACATTAACCCATTAGATCCCGGGGAGTTCAGGCGGCAAGGCCATATGATCATAGACTTCCTAGCTGATTATTATCAAACTATAGAGAAATATCCAGTTTTAAGCCAAGTTAAACCGGGTTATCTTCAAACACGCTTGCCAAAGTCCACCCCTTATAATCCAAAACCCATCGAAACCATTCTCCAAGACGTGCATGACCACATAGTTCCTGGCATAACACATTGGCAAAGTCCTAACTTCTTTGCTTACTTCCAATGCACTAGTAGCATAGCTGGGTTTCTTGGCGAAATGCTCAGCACCGGCTTCAATGTGGTCGGATTCAATTGGGTTGCATCACCAGCCGCAACTGAACTAGAGACCATTGTCATGGATTGGCTTGGAGAGATGCTTGAGCTTCCCAAGTCTTTCCTTTTCTCTGGCAATGGTGGGGGTGTGCTACAAGGGACTACTTGTGAAGCCATTTTGTGCACACTTGTGGCTGCCAGGGATCAAATGCTAAGCAGAATTGGAAGAGAGAACCTGGTCAAGTTGGTGGTTTATGCGTCTGATCAGACACATAGTGCACTTTAGAAAGCAGCTCAAATAGCTGGGATCCACCCAAAGAATTTCAGAGCCATCAAGACTTGTAAGTCAACATCATTTGCATTATCACCAGGCTCACTTCGAGCCCAAATTCGTGAAGATGTAGAAGCGGGTCTTGTCCCATTGTTTCTATGTGCCTACGCTATGAGATATGGCCTATCATTTCATTCATGCTAAGATTGCTATCATTATTTTTATGAGTTTTGTAGACACTCTATTTTGTAAAGCTTAATAAACTTAAGTCCCCGATCCTTAATAACCAAGATAAATATTGGGATGTGAACTGGTAAAAGAGGTTAGTGTCTTTTTAAAGGTTCCAAGCCATCACAACTCAAAAAGTGTTAAAAAAAAAATGTTGCTGAAAAATGACTTTTGTTTGCTCATATCTCACAAAATATAACGAATTTCAATATGAATTTAATTTTATTTGAAAATAGACATTCAGAGTTTCAGAAAGGGAATCAATTTGACACATATTTTGGATCTAAAATGAGCTAGATCCCAAATTTTTAAATTGGTCCTACAATGCAGCCTGGCAGCTTGCAAAACTATTTGATTCCTTAAATTGGCCCAATTAAGGCTGCTTCCCATGAAATTTGCAAGCCTATATAAGATTGATCTAGAACATAATTGGGACCATTGGATTAGGAAAGATGATCCTAACCGTTGATTTTAGGGGTTAAGGAAAGCCCTAGACCTTTTGCTCCTATAATTTTATACTTTTGGTCTAGGGTTTGGGGACTTTTGGGGAAGAAAGGAGAATTTTTCGAATTTTATGATTTAAAGGCTTATATATCTTTAACAAAACCTCGACTCTCAAAGGTTCTAATGATCTTAATACTTTTTCTTTGGTTACATTTTTTTTTTCCCAACGTATGTTGTGATTCTTTAGATTTTCTTTTTGAAGAAGTCTCATTTTTCTCTTCGACCAATTTACTTTCAGTTACAAACCTGAGAAGATGGGCAAAGGATTTACCTCACAAATACTTGATATAAAAGATTTAATTTGCTAGCTTCAAGTTAGCAAATTGAATAGTAAGATCCATACCACATTATTTCTTTTAGACTTACACTTTCTAACTTTGGGCAAAATTCATTTCAATCCACTAATTTTAATATGTTTTTTTTTCTATCCTCTAACTTTCGTTTCTTTTCAATTCAGTAATTCCGTCTACTTCCATTAAATATGTTGCCATTAAGTTCCCAAAACGACATCATTTGATGAAAAATTCAGAATACTAATAAAGTTAGAGGGTGTAATTTTAGAAAGAAATGAAAATTAGATAATTGAAATGAAATGAAACAAATCAAAGTTAGACGATTAAATTGATTTAAATGAATGGAATTAAAGAAATTAAAGTTAGAGAACTTACTTAAATTTTGACTAAAGTTAAAGAATGTAATTTGTTATTTAGCATTTCTTTTAAATATTGTGTTTTTTCGTAAGAGTTTGTTTTGTTTACATGTTTCATCAAACTTTTTTCTCACTCGCTACAATCGTTTGGTCTTAAACCTATATGTTGTAACCATCTAGATAAAAAGTTTAAGGGGCCACATGTATGTACCAAGTACCAAGTTGAAATGGGTGTTGGCGCAGAGCTATGAATTTATTTTTTTAGGGTGGGCTAGAGTTGGATCAAGTTAGAATTGGGTTTTGTGATTAAAATTTAGATTGGGTTAAAGCTAAGACTATTTAAAAATATATATCTATAGCTCAGTCAAGCTATTGAATGGCTCCGCCCCTAATTATGGGTGCATGGTCTAGATTATCTGGTGAAACAAGATTCTCTCAATTTCAAGCATCTTCATTTCACAGCGACTTATCACTCTCAATTTTTATTAACCTCTTGTTGTTGTCCAAATCATACCAACCGTAGCGAAACAATGTATGATCATAAATTCTGTCCTGAGATCCTTGGAGAATGTACTTGGGAATCTTATTTTCATTAACCTGGATCTTGTGCCGCAATTGATTGGTCTCTAGTGATATGGGGTTTGTTTTAAGATGTGTTTAGACTCTCCTCCTCTTCTTTTTCTTTCTATTTTTATGAGTTTTGTAGACACTCTATTTTGTAGACACTCTATTTTGTAACCATCTAGATAAAAAGTTTAAGGGGCCACATGTATGTACCAAGTACCAAGTTGAAATGGGTGTTGGCGCAGAGCTATGAATTTATTTTTTTAGGGTGGGCGCTAGAGTTGGATCAGGTTAGAATTGGGATTTGTGATTAAAATTTAGATTGGGCTAAAGCTAAGACTATTTAAAAAAATATATCTATAGCTCAGTCAAGCTATTGAATGGCTCCGCCCCTAATTATGGGTGCATGGTCTAGATTATCTGGTGAAACAAGATTCTCTCAATTTCAAGCATCTTCATTTCACAGCGACTTATAACTCTCAATTTTTATTAACCTCTTGTTGTTGTCCAAATCATACCAACCGTAGCGAAACAATGTATGATCATAAATTCTGTCCTGAGATCCTTGGAGAATGTACTTGGGAATCTTATTTTCATTAACGTGGATCTTGTGCCGCAATTGATTGGTCTCTAGTGATATGGGGTTTGTTTTAAGATGTGTTTAGACTCTCCTCCTCTTCTTTTTCTTTCTATTTCCCCCTATAAATCCTGTTAATTGATTAGATTTAGACACACCCTCCTTGTCTTCATATCTTCGGGGCGTACCTTCTACTAACAAACCCTTTAACTCACTAGTAAAAATATACAAAGTGATCATTTTGAGTAGTGATAATCGTGGTATAATGTTTAACTACGCTATGAGATATGGCCTATCATTTCATTCATGCTAAGATTGCTATCATTATTTTTATGAGTTTTGTAGACACTCTATTTTGTAAAGCTTAATAAACTTAAGTCCCCGATCCTTAATAACCAAGATAAATATTGGGATGTGAACTGGTAAAAAGGGGTTAGTGTATTTTTAAAGGTTCCAAGCCATCACAACTCAAAAAGTGTTAAAAAAAAATGTAGCTGAAAAATGACTTTTGTTTGCTCATATCTCACAAAATATAACGAATTTCAAGATGAATTTAATTTTATTTGAAAATAGACATTCAGAGTTTCAGAAAGGGAATCAATTTGACACATATTTTGGATCTAAAATGAGCTAGATCCCAAATTTTTAAATTGGTCCTACAATGCAGCCTGGCAGCTTGCAAAACTATTTGATTCCTTAAATTGGCCCAATTAAGGCTGCTTCCCATGAAATTTGCAAGCCTATATAAGATTGATCTAGAACATAATTGGGACCATTGGATTAGGAAAGATGATCCTAACCGTTGATTTTAGGGGTTAAGGAAAGCCCTAGACCTTTTGCTCCTATAATTTTATACTTTTGGTCTAGGGTTTGGGGACTTTTGGGGAAGAAAGGAGAATTTTTCGAATTTTATGATTTAAAGGCTTATATATCTTTAACAAAACCTCGACTCTCAAAGGTTCTAATGATCTTAATACTTTTTCTTTGGTTACATTTTTTTTTTCCCAACGTATGTTGTGATTCTTTAGATTTTCTTTTTGAAGAAGTCTCATTTTTCTCTTCGACCAATTTACTTTCAGTTACAAACCTGAGAAGATGGGCAAAGGATTTACCTCACAAATACTTGATATAAAAGATTTAATTTGCTAGCTTCAAGTTAGCAAATTGAATAGTAAGATCCATACCACATTATTTCTTTTAGACTTACACTTTCTAACTTTGGGCAAAATTCATTTCAATCCAGTACTAATTTTAATATGTTTTGTTTCTATCCTCTAACTTTCGTTTCTTTTCAATTCAGTAATTCCGTCTACTTCCATTAAATATGTTGCCATTAAGTTCCCAAAACGACATCATTTGATGAAAAATTCAGAGTACTAATAAAGTTAGAGGGTGTAATTTTAGAAAGAAATGAAAATTAGATAACTGAAATGAAATGAAACAAATCAAAGTTAAAAGATTAAATTGATTTAAAGGATTGGAATTAAAGAAATTAAAGTTAGAAAACTGACTTAAATTTTGACTAAAGTTAAAGAATGTAATTTGTTATTTAGCATTTCTTTTAAATATTGTGTTTTTTCGTAAGAGTTTGTTTTGTTTACATGTTTCATCAAACTTTTTTTAAAGGGCCTACTATGGTTTGC
>OU015767.1:26609608-26720344 GCA_907173295.1 Fagus sylvatica | reverse complement strand
GGCTGGCTGGCCTTGCAGGCTTTGTGGGCTGGCTGGCTTGCTTCTTCTTCTATTCTTTTTCTTTTTCAGCACTAGTTTGCACCTAAAACATAACATAAAATTTAGACTTTATAAAATTAACATAATGCATATAAAATAAATTATTTTTATACAACGTAATGAAATAAAAGAAATGCAATGAATTTGCATACAACTAAAAATAAAATGCAAAACAATTCTATTAAAAACGTTAGAAAATGGGCTTAATAAGTCATATTTCATGACTTATCACACCCCCCAACCTAAATTTTGCTAGTCTCTAGCAAACCTAAAAACAATTCAAAAGAAAATAAACCTAAACTATACCACTTTCGCTGGCACTCTCGGTTGCATTTAGCTCATGCAACAAGCCTTTAAACCCCTAGGTGTCCCTAGTGGACGAGTTATAGTCTCGTGAGGGCTTACCAGAACGATACCCACAAACGTTTTGTTTCTCAAGTAACGTGCTCAGTCTTGACTTATTTCAAACAATGCCAATCATGTTATCAAAGGGAAAGCAATATCACAAAAGCAATGGTTTTCAGTCATGAGCAAGCTTAAAAATACAAACTTCATCTCCAAAATTATGAAAAATTTAAACTCTATCCGAATTTGCTCATACTCAAATAGTAAAACGCCACACACATCCTTAGTGTAAAGTGAATTAGCTCATGGATTATGGGGCTTCAAACAATTCCATCATAAATGGTTTAGTCCTTCAGAGATTGCTAGAAATTCTTTGTCACATGAAACAACCAAGGCATAGAAAGTATTATTAAATTGCTTATATACACTTGCATCATCATTTTTTTTTTTTTTTTTTTTTATTGTGTGGGTTGCACAATGCTTAGCTCCCTTAAGCTTTCTAATCGACCCGTGTATCGAGTGTTTGACCAGTAACTCCCAAACCAAGTGGCTCAATGGGCACTAGGTGTAAAGACACCCCTAAGGGCTTACTAACTCGAGTCAAAAAGGCTACGAAGCTAAACTAGTTACCCACACCATATTGACCATTCCAAACCTTTACCTTTTGACGCGAACACTCACTGCTGGTTAGGCAAGAGGCCCGGTTACTCAGTATAAGCTCAAGATGGCCAATTTTCTTTTTTTTTTTTTTTTTTTTATTTTTTTTTTTTTTAAATCTTGCAATACACAAAACCATGCCAAGGATTTCACAACCAACAAGTCAACCAACTAGTCTTAAGATTTTAAACATTCATGTTTGGCTTTCATACCCCACAACCATGTACTAGTGTGCTTGTGAAGTTCAAAGAAACATGTGGAATCTCACTACCCAAAAATCAAGCATCAAAGGACAGAATTTAAATTTCTCAATCAAATGCTCATGCGTTCAAGCCTTTAAGCTCACTAATGACATTCAAATCAAAGCTAATGCTCAATACATCCTCAAGGATAGCACAATCAAAGCATATGAATTCATTCTTTCAAGACATATAGCTTAACATTAAACACCAAAATTTTTTTATTTTTTTAATATTTACCAAAAGCAAAAAGATGTCAATGAATGGGAAACACAACAAGCATGCAAGAATTTCAACACTTCAACATATGTATGGGAAGCTCTAAAAAATTACTATCCCACCCCCCAACCTAAATTCAACATTGTCCTCAATGTTTCAAAAAAAATATACAACATGATAGTTATAAAAAGGTTTAGAAGGCACCTCAATCGTGGCATAGAACTTCCAATGATATTTCCTGCAAAATGTTAGTTCCACCAAACAAAAACAAAAGCAAAATATGGTACAAGTAAAAGGTAGACTCCGAAAAATCTACTCATCCCGATAAACGGGATCCTCCAAGGAAATTGTTTCTTCCTCAGGCACAAACCTATCTAGGGCGGGCTTAAGTCTTTGTCCATTTACTTTAAAAATCCGCCCATCCCTAGGATCCTCTACCTCAATGGCCCCGTTTTCAAAAACACGCTTCACTACATACGGACCATCCCACCTAGACCTCAACTTGCCCGGATGCTTATGGAGTCTAGAATCATACAAGTACACTTTTTGGTTCACTTCAAAGGTTTTTCTCAAAATCCTTTTGTCATGAAAAATTTTCATCTTTGCCTTGTAGATTTTAGAACTCTCATATGCATCATTTCTTAACTCCTCTAATTCATTCAATTGGAGTTTTCTCAACTTGCCGGCCTCATCCAAATCAAAATTAAAAGCTTTTATAGCCCAATAGGCTTTATGCTCAAGTTCTACCGGCAAGTGGCAAGGTTTACCAAAAACAAGTCGGTAAGGGGACATACCAAGGGGAGTTTTAAAAGCAGTACGGTAAGCCCAAAGTGCATCCAACAAACGTAAGGACCAATCCTTTCGGTCGGGGCTAACCGTTTTTTCTAAAATTTGTTTAATCTCCCTATTAGCTAGTTCCACTTGACCACTTGTTTGAGGGTGGTACGATGTAGCTACTTTATGGATTACTCCATATTTCAACATTAGGGACTCAAAGGGTTTGTTACAAAAGTGAGTTCCTTGGTCACTTATGATGGCTCGTGGCGTTCCAAATCTAGATAGGACATTTTCTTTCAAAAATTTTACAACGGTCCTATGGTCATTCTTTTTACACGCCACGGCCTCAACCCACTTGGACACATAGTCCACAGCAACTAATATGTAAAGATTACCAAAAGATGGGGGAAATGGGCCCATGAAGTCTATACCCCAACAATCAAAGATCTCAATAATAAGAATGGGGTTAAGAGGCATCATGTTCCTACGAGAAATGGCTCCCAACTTTTGGCATCTTTCACATGTCCTACAGAAATCATTAGTGTCCTTAAACAATGTGGGCCAATAAAATCCACACTGCAAGATTTTTGCAGCGGTTTTCTTTATAGAAAAGTGCCCACCACAAGCTTCAGAATGACAAAAGTTTAAGACACTAGTGATTTCATCATTAGGAACGCACCTCCTAATAATTTGGTCGGGACAATATTTAAAAAGATTGGGATCATCCCAATAAAAATTACGTACCTCAACCAAAAACTTTCTCTTATCTTGTGCGCTCCACTCCTTCGGAATTTCACCTACAACAAGGTAATTCACAATATGAGCATACCATGGCAATTCAGAAATAACAAATAAATGCTCATCAGGAAATTCATCATTAATAGGGAGGTGATCCGAATTATCCTCGAAAGTGAGTCTTGAGAGGTGATCCGCTACCACGTTCTCAACTCCTTTCTTATCTTTGATTGTTAGACTAAATTCCTGCAATAACAAAATCCACCTAATTAGTCGCGCCTTAGCATCCTTTTTGGTAAAAAGATACTTGAGGGCGGCATGATCAGTAAAAACAACAATAGGTGATCCAATCAAATAAGCACGAAATTTGTCTAAAGCAAAAACAATGGCTAGTAACTCTTTCTCAGTAGTTGTGTAATTCATTTGTGCACAGTTAAGAGTTCTACTAGCATAATAGATGACATATGGCTTCTTGTCTTTCCTTTGGCCTAATACCGCTCCTATGGCATAGTCACTAGCATCACACATGAGCTCAAAAGGAAGGCTCCAATCCGGTGATCTCATAATAGGAGCGGAGGTAAGCTTATCAATTAGCTTTGCAAAAGCTTCTTGACATGCTTCCGTCCAAATAAAGGGTGCATCCTTAAGAAGGAGGCTACACAAGGGTCTAGAAATAAAACTAAAGCCTTGTATGAACCTACGGTAAAAACCCGCATGGCCTAGGAAAGATCTAACATCTTTGACAGGTCTTAGGGGTAGGTAGTTTAGAAATTAATTCTATCTTGGACTTATCTACCTCGATACCCCTAGATGAGACAATGTGGCCTAGGACTATCCCGGAAGTTACCATGAAATGGCACTTCTCCCAATTCAAGACAAGGTTCTTTTCCTCACATCTAGCCAACACTTTGCCTAAATTCTCCAAACATCCATCAAAAGAATCACCAAAGACCGAAAGGTCATCCATAAACACTTCCATAAACTCTCCGACCATATCACTAAAGATACTCATCATACACCTTTGAAAGGTGGCCGGAGCATTACATAATCCAAATGGCATGCGGCGGAATGCATATGTGCCAAAGGGACATGTAAAAGTGGTCTTATCCTGGTCTTCTAAATCAATCTCAATTTGATAATACCCAGAATAACCATCTAGAAAACAATAGAAAGAATGTCCCGCCACTCTCTCTAACACTTGGTCAATGAAAGGTAAGGGGAAATGGTCTTTTCGGGTGGCGGCATTCAACTTCCTATAATCAATGCACATCCGCCAACCCGTGACTAACTTAGTGGGCACTAATTCCCCAAGCTCATTCTCAACAACCGTGACTCCCGACTTTTTGGGAACCACTTGAGTAGGACTAACCCATTTGCTATCCGCTATCGGGTATATAATACCCGCATCTAACAATTTAAGCACTTCACTTTTTACTACTTCCTTCATGTTTGGGTTTAGCCTACGTTGAGGCTCTCTAGAGGTCTTAACCTCTTCCTCAAAATGTAACTTGTGTGTGCAAACTAAAGGGCTAATTCCCTTAATGTCCGCTATGGTCCAACCAATTGCGGTTTTGTGCTTTTTCAAGAGTTGCACTAGGCTACCTTCCTGTTCAACAGTTAATTTAGAGGAAATCACTACAGGAAAGGTATCACCTGATTCGAGGAATGCATATTTAAGCTCACTTGGGAGTTGCTTCAACTCAAGCTTTGGAATCTCAATGCTAGAAGGAAGGAGGCTTGAGTTCACTTTTGGGCAACTCCTCAAATCTTGGTCTCCACCCACTTAGCTCCATAACCTGAAAATCATCAAGTAAAGAACAAACATCAGTAATTTCAGAGTTAATGGAAGAATCTAAATCATAAGAATTTACGATACAAGATTCAAGAGGGTCAGAAAAATAAGTGTTGTGGAATTGGTCTTCCACAACCACATCAACCCAATTGGCCACTTCACATTCATCATCTTCCACCAATTGCTTTCCAATGTTGAAGATGTTCACTTCCAAAGTCATGTGCCCGAAAGAAAGCTTCATCAAACCATTCCTACAATTAATCAATGCATTAGCAGTAGCTAAGAAAGGTCTACCAAGAATTATAGGAATTTTTGAATTAGCATGCACAACAGATTCGGTGTCCAATATGAGAAAATCAACCGGATAGTAAAACTTATCTATCTGGACTAACACATCCTCCACAACACCTCTTGGTTTTTTTACCGACCGGTCTGCTAATTGTAACACCACCATGGTGGGTTTAATTTCTCCTAGACCAAGTTGTAAATAGACCGAATAAGGCATTAAGTTCACACTTGCCCCAAGATCAAGCAAAGCTTGCTCGATGTCATGGTCACCAATGATACAAGAAATGGTTGGGCAACCGGGGTCTTTATACTTAGGAGGTGTGTTATGTTGAATCAAAGCACTAACTTGTTCGGTGAGAAAAGCGGTTTTCTTCACATTGTGCTTTCTTTTCATAGTGCATAAATCCTTAAGAATCTTGGCATAAGATGGTACTTGCTTAATCACATGCAAGAGTGGTAAATTAATTCTCACTTGCCTAAGATTTTCTAGGATTTCAGGACTAGAATCCAACTTCCTTGAAGCTTTTAGAGCTTGTGGGAAAGGTACGGAAATTGGTCTAGTAAGAGGTTCACTTGTGGTAGGCAAATCAACATTGTCACTACTCTTTTCTTGCTCTTCTATGTGTGGGCTATCAACATTCTTCCCACTTCTAGTAGTGACTTCATTAACATGCTCTACATTCTTTTTATTTTGGGAACCTTGAGCCATGTGTTGACCTTGAGGTATTTGAGGTTGGGATGGAAATTTCCCTTTCTCATTTACTGGTTAAAGCATTGGTCAACTTTGAAATGTGGCTTTTCATTTCCTTATTCTCTTCGGCTAATTGATTTAAAAGTGCATCATGTTTTTTATTGGTCTTGCTTTGTGTCTCAAGAAAAGCATGAATTGTACTTTCAAGTGAATTAGAGGAAGAAGGAAATTGTTGTTGTGCTTGGTGTGGCACATGAGTGGGAGTGAATTGTTGTGGTGGAGGTGCATGTTGGGAGGGATAGGATTGGGGGAAACTTCCTTTGTGGCATGGGTGGAGGTTGGGAAGAGTGAGTATCATTCTTCCAACCAAAATTAGGATGATTCCTCCATCCCGGATTGTAAGTCTCGGAGTAGGGTGAAAATGGTTTCCTAAAGTTCCCTATGGCTCCACAATGTTCCTCAAAAACCCCCACTACACTAGGCAACATCGGGCAATCCTTGGTAGGATGCTCCGGATCATGGCACACACTGCATTCCTCATGCATTTCAACTTGGTAACCTTGCTTGGTACCACTAGTCCCTTTCATTTTTAGGGTCTCTATCTCCTTGGTTAATTGGGCTATTTGAGCCCTCAAACCATCCTCCTCTTTCAATTGGTAAATCCTTCCACTCGAAGAAGTAGAGGTGTGAGGTTTAGACCGATTAGTACTCTCAGTAGCACTAGGTCCGGTCCATGTGTGGGCTTTTTCTGCCAAATGGTTCAAATACTCAATAGCCTCATCGGGGTCTTTTTGCAAGAACTCCCCATTACACATCATCTCTACAAATTGGCGGTCCCTAGGGAGCAACCCCTCATAAAAACAACTAACCGTACGCCAACTCTCATACCCATGATGAGGACACAAACTCAAAAGGTCCTTGAACCTTTCCCAAGCTTGGTAGAGAGATTCACTCTCTCTTTGTTCAAAGGTTGATATTTGCCGCTTAAAAGCATTGGTCTTGTGCTCGGGAAAATATTTTTTAAAGAAAATATGTGTCATCTCACCCCATGAAGCAATAGACCTAGGTCTCAAAGAATACAACCAACTTTTCGCCTTATCTTTCAAAGAAAAGGGAAAGAATTTAAGCCTAACTGTATCTATTGATCCTAATTGGCTATGGAAAGTGGCAACTACCTCCTCAAACTCTCTAATATGCACATATGGATTTTCATTATCCATACCATGAAATGTAGGAAGGAGTGGAATCATTCCGGGCTTAAAATCAAAATTTTGTTGGTTAGCCGGAAACATGATGCATGATGGTGAACTATTCCTAGCTGGGTGTAGGTAGTCATGTAGAGTCTTGATGGGTTGATCTTCCTCATGATCACCCATTGTGTGTGATGATGTGAGTGAAAGTGTATCGGATGCAATGGGTGAGTCAAATAGATTTGGAAAGTAAGCTTCGGAATCCGAAGAATCCGTGTCAGGTTCTCTTGCAAATCTACCTAGATTATCACGATACCTTCTACTCATGCAGCAAAAATAAATAAAACAACTAACAATAATATATACAAAAAAATGGTATTGACAAAGAAAGGGTTGGAACGAGTTTACCGCCTTGACAAGTCAATTGAGCAAACCAATCCCATGCTGGTGTTCCTTCAAATACGCCTCTCCCCGGCAACGGCGCCAAAATTTGGTCGGCCTCCAAAACGTCGTTCTTTAATGGAGACTAATCAAATTTGATATGAATGAATATGTATGTGGATGTATAAGGTAAAATGGTAATATATATGGTAAGGTGGGTTGTCGTACCACGGAGAGAGGGGTTTCAAAATAAACACGTAACGCTATAAATTAAATCAAGAAAATGTTTTAGGTTGTTTTGAAAACTCACAATTTAAATAAGTAAAGAAACTCAAATCTAAAAATTGCTAGGGCTTTGGGTTCCTCAAATTTGCTAAGATAAACTAATTCAATTTAAATCCATGGAATTACACAATTGGGGGTTTCACATCCCAAACCCTCAATTGGAACATTTGCAATAAAAACCATTTTTAATAAAATCTAAATTAGAAATACTATTTGATTGTTCATTGATTTAAACACATAATAAATAACTACATTGGAAAAACCTAAAATCGACATTGTACTAATTAATCTAGCAACAATGTAGTAAAAAGTAATATCCAATGAAATTAAGAGTTCTTAGATTTAATGGAACTAAAATCTTTACTTAACTATGAGAAAAACATGATTGAACTCATGAAAAGATTCAAATTATAGAACCACAAATAAAAGAAATGACAAAAAGATGAGAACAATCAAATAATAAATCTTAAACATTGAAACTCAAAATGAATTTAAAAGAAATTAGTTACCTTACAAATTTGGATTCCCCCTTAGCCCAAGCTAAAAGTCTAGCCAATCATAGCCAAGAAATTACAAAAAGAAACTAAAGAAAATAAATCCTACAAAAAAACTAGAGAGAAAACAATGAAGAATAGCCTAAAAAATGGAGTTTTTCTGCTTGCTGTGCAGGGGCTGCTGCTGCTGCCTCCTTACTGCTTCACGCCTAACTTAGGGCTTCAAAAGATGGAATAATCATGTGTGGCTTGGTTGGAAAGAGAGAGCATGCAACCGGTCAAGAAAGCTGGTCACGTGGAGCTCATTAATGAGCAATGATCCTGTGCTGCGCGGGAGGAAGGAAAGAGCATGCAATCCGTGGGACAGCAGGCTTGCTGGCCTGTGGGCTTGCTGCTGGCCTTGTGGGCTTGCTGCTGGCCTTGTAGGCTTGCTGGCTGGCTGGCCTTGCAGGCTTTGTGGGCTGGCTGGCTTGCTTCTTCTTCTATTCTTTTTCTTTTTCAGCACTAGTTTGCACCTAAAATATAACATAAAATTTAGACTTTATAAAATTAAATAATGCAAACAAATAAATTATTTTTATACAACGTAATGAAATAAAATAAATGCAATGATTTGCATACAACTAAAAATAAAATGCAAAACAATTCTATTAAAAACGTTAGAAAATGGGCTTAATAAGTCATATTTCATGACTTATCACCCATCATTTCATTCATGCTAAGATTGCATCACTTAAGAAGTTATGTTTATGAGTTTTTTTATAGACACTCTATTTTGTAAAGCATAATAAGCTCAAGTCTCCAACCCTTATTAACCAAGATAAATATTGGGATGTGAATTGATAAAATGAGGATGGTGTATTTTTTAATGTTCCAAGCCATCACAATTCACAACTCAAAAAGTGTTAAAAAAAAATGTAGCTGACACTACAACAAAATACACCTATTACAAAAAGAGTTATTACAACAAAAATGATTATTGTGGTAATACACGTACTATTATATCAATTCATTAGATTTCATTGCAAGAGTTACTTAAAAACTGGTAATTTATTACTTCAAAAATAAGTTGTTGTAATAGGTTGTAAAATATCGTTGCAATAAATCATTATGTAATTTATTGCAATGAAGTTAGTAGTTGAAGCAATAGTTATGAATATTACAACAAGACGTTTTTTTGCAATAGGAAAAATATGATATTACAACAAGACACTTTGTTGCAATAGGAAAAATATAATATTACAACAAGACGTTTTGTTGCAATAAGAAAAATATTATATGAGAATATGAGAATAGAGTGTGATTTTCCCGCCAGATTCTTGTGGACTTGTTGATGTAGTTTAATAACACATTTGGGCTTTATAGGAAGGTGAAAATGGAAATGTTGGGCTGTGATAAACTACTCTACTTTGACATGTGCTCGACCTATCAAGGATTGGATTTTAGACACTGGGAGTGCCAAATTACAACCCAAGTTGCTGGTTAACCTTAAAGTAGGCCTTGGCCCATGTGTTTCGTTCCAAAAAAAAAAAAAAATTCAACTATCACCGTGAAACATATTCTCTAAGCAATGAGAATATGAGAACAGAGAAATGAGAATTTGCCTAACAACAAGCAACATATAGACATGGAGGATCCTTGATATATAGTCTATACTCGATTTAACGCTCTCAGCTCTAAGAAATAATACAGAAATGGAGGATCTTTAGAAGAAATCGAAGAGGCTTCGTACTTGAATCCCTCAGCGTCCCACATCACAGCCTCTTCTTCTCTACGCTCTCACATCACAGCCTCTTCCGTCTTTACGCTCTCCCCTCGTAGATTGCCTCTCTTTAGAGGCCTCAAAGTCAAACCGAGTTTCACAACTTGGTCTCTTGGCTCGGTCACTTCCAGCTCGTGACTCACGACTCGCGGTGGACTCGTTGTGTGCGAGGCTCAGGACACTGTTGTTGAAGGTCAGGATCAATCTTATGAATTCTACTTCTTTGTCTATTTTTCTAGGGTTTCAATCTGATATGTTTTAGATCTAAATAGATTTCCTTCGTAATTTTTCAAATAATATAATCATGGATCTAATCCTCAATTTTATTACTCCATTTTCATCTCAGTAACTCTCTGTTTGGATTGAATCCTTAGCATATTTTAGAAAATCATCTCAGTTGGTAATCTCCAGAAAATCAACTTTCTATGAAAAGATCAGTAATCATTTGTTGCTGATCATATGGTTGATTAGCTTGACAAGCTTCAATATTCTGCTGTAGCTGTTACTTGTATTGTGGTATGTGAGTATCTAATCTCTGGAATAAACAGGGATTTGGTGTGGCCAATTTTTGAAAGATAGGAACTTAAACTTTGAAAGATACTCAAGGATTTGTAATATGTTACCTTCCAACATATAACTCTTCATGTAGAAATATAGAAGCCACAATGGTTGTAATGACTGTGCATAGAGGGTTGAACATTGCAGAGAAGAGCGGACCTCTCTGTGATATGCACCAAGCCTAAACAAAAAAGGTAATTGCAGATCCAATTCCCTATCCACAAGAAAATCACATTAAGTTATTTTGAAAGAGAATTCCTTTTCAGTACAATATATATGTAATAAAAAATGTATACAATATGCTGAACAGAAGTTGTACCCCAATTGTAAAAAATTAACAAAGTTGTCATTTCTTGTGAGATTGTTTCAAATGAAATGTTTATATGGGTGGAGTAACAAATCTGTTGAGGGATTACTTGAATTTTTCAGGTTAGCCCTTCCCAATGGTCATTTGGTTCCTAATTCATTGTACAGTGCTAAAAAAGTGATTCATGATTTAGGACTTGAATATGAAAAGATTGATGCTTGTGTTAATGATTGTGTGTTGTATCATAATGAGTATGCTGATTTGGAGCAATGTCCAATATGTATGGAATCTAGATGGAAATCAGTTCACAACAATGTAGTGAATGAGAGTGATGAAACTACTATTGGGGAGGAGAAGAAGAACAAAAAGGTTCCCAACAAGATTCTACGATATTTTCCATTAACGCCAAGGCTTCAAAGGTTGTTTATGACAAAACATGTAGCTTCTGATATGAGATGGCATAAGGAGGGTCGCGTAAATGATGGGGTGTTGAGGCATCCTGCTGACTCTATGGCATGAAAACGATTAGATGAACTTCACCCATGGTTTGCATCAAATTCTCGTAATGTCAAACTTGGCCTTGCATCTGATGGGTTTAACCCCTTTGGAGTTATGAGTACTTCACACAGTACGTGGCCCATTGTATTAGGTCCATATAATTTACCAGCATGGATGTGCTTGAAACAACATTTTTGGATAATATCCATGCTTCTACCTGGGCCAAAGTCACCTGGAAATGACATTGACGTGTATTTGCAACCATTGATAGAAGAATTAAAACAATTCTGGGAACATGGTGTTGAGACATATGATGCCTCTTTGGAGCATAATTTTCGTTTACATGCTGCAATTTTCTGGACAATCAATGACTTTCCAGCATATACAGTATTGTCTAGTTGGAGTACAAAAGGAGAACTTGCATGTCCATGCTATCACAAGAATATGTGCTCTCGTAGGCTCAAGCATGGACGGAAGCAATGTTACTTGAGCAATTGTCGATTTTTAGAACCTGATCATGTATGGCATAGGAATAAAATTTCATTTGATAACACAAGGGAATCAAGGGAAGCACCGAAACCATTAACAGGAGACGAGGTGATTGAAGAGTTTGAAAAATTCGAGCAGGTGACCTTTGGAAAAAACATTGCAAAGAAGAGTAAACGTGATGATGAGATCAAATCGCATAATTGGCGAAAGAAGAGTATTTTTTTCAACTTGCCATATTGGAGAACATTATTACTCCGTCATAATTTGGATGTGATGCATATAGAAAAAAAATATTTATGATAGTGTACTGGGAACAATCCTTGATATAGAAGGGAAGACAAAGGATGGCTTAAACACACATCTTGATCTTCAAGCAATGGGAATAAGAAAAGATTTACATCCACTTGATGAGGGTAATAAGTACATCTTACCTCCAGCCTGTTACACATTGACCATTAATGAAAAACGTATCTTGTGTCAGTTTTTAAAAGATGTGAAGGTGCCTGATGCTTATGCATCAAATATAGGGCGATGTGTGCAGGTAAAGGAATGCAAGGTGTCTGGGTTGAAAACACATGATTGCCATGTTATATTTCAGCGTTTACTTTCGCTTGTGATACGTAGTTTATTACCAAAGAAGGTTTGTGAACCATTAATTGGTTTAAGCGGTTTCTTTGCGGAGTTGTGTTCAAAAGAATTGAGGGTGGAAGAATTGGACAGATTAAATGATCAAATCGCTGAAACAATTTGTAAATTGGAACAAGTATTCCCACCTTCATTCTTTGATGTTATGATGCATTTACCGATTCACCTTGCATATGATGCTAAGGTGGCAGGCCCTGTTCAATATAGGTGGATGTATCTAATTGAGAGATATTTACGCACGTTAAAGGGATATGTGCGTAACAAAGCTCATTTAGAAGGGTCAATTGCTGAAGGATATATTTTAGAGGAATACATGACATTTTGCTCATGGTACTTACATGATATGGATACAAAACTAAATCGACTAGAAAGGAATGTGGATTCTTATCAGAATAAAGTGACATCTAGTTTGAGTATATTCGCACCAGTTAACCATAACAGGCTAAACTATTTGGTTAAATATCTTACTAAGTCGGAGCTTCATGTGGCACATCATTACATTCTAACCAATTGTGAAGAAATTGCTCCATGGGTTGAGTAAGTCATCTCATTATTATTTTTGTCTTTAGATTAAGGTTTTTATATTTTTATATTATTAATATATATATTTATTTATATGTATGTAGTGAACATATAGAAGAACTTACAACAACAAACCCTCGAAATGTAGAGCAAAGGCACAAAGAGCAATTTTCTAAGTGGTTTGAATCTCGAGTAAATACATCAATGACATAAATGTATTGTAAAAATTATTGTTTACAATAGTGGTACATAAGTGGTTTCAATACTGATTATTTATTTTTTTATGAATGTAGATTACACAACTTTACAATAGTAGAGATGAACGGGTAAATGACCAAATATTGTGGTTAGCTTGTGGGCCAGATCCTCGTGCATGAGTTTATTCTAGATACATCATGAATGGTTTCCTATTTCGAACAAAAGAAGCAGAGTAAACTCTATAAACCCAAAATAGTGGTGTGGTCGTGAAGGGTGATGAGCGCACAAGTTGTATAGATTGGTTTGGTGTCATTCAAAAAATTATTGCTTTAGATTATTTGGGAAGTCAGGAAGTCGTTTTGTTTAAATGTGATTGGTTTGAGGTACCACCTCCAGGGAGGAACCAAAGTAGAGGGTACAAGAAGGATGAGTATGGGTTCATTAGTGTTGACATAACACGTCTTCAATACAAGGATGATCCTTTCATTTTAGGAATTCAGGTAGAACAAGTTTATTACGCAAAGGATGTGAAAAATCAGAATTGATGTTCTGTGATAAAGATGAAACCAAGACACCTCTTTGCTATGCCAAATAAGGAGCAAGAGGTAGAAGATGAGAGTAATACGTATGATAATGAACCTTACTAGCTAAGTGAGATTCCAATAATTTAACATGATGTGGATGGTAATGAAGAAAATTCTCAAGATATGATTGGATGGTGTAGAGGTGATATGGAAGGATTGAGAATTGATGTAAATGTTGTTGAGGGTGTTAACTTGGAAGATGATAATGTTTTTGAAAACAGTGACACTGATGAAGAAGATGATATGTCCATTGATGATGAGTTTGTGGGAGCTTGCCTCGATAATGATGAAGATGATGATGAATTTCTGTAATAATTTTATTATAATAATCATTGTAATTTCTTTCTCCACAGTATGCAATGTAATAACGTTATGGAAGATTTTATTATTAAGTTATTGTCAATGTATATATCATAACTATTTGCAAATTCTTGTCACTTGTATGGTTGTGAATTTTTCTCAGGTGTCTATATTTTGGATGGCATCATCATCTCAGCGACATACACGAAATGTATCCTCTATGCCCTCTAGCACATTGTCACTTCAACGACAAAGGATGCCACCACGGTCAAGCATGGTTCCATCCCAAATACAATCTGACCCACCATCATCTCAACCATCAGGGGAATCATCCACATTACAACCTACACGCCCATTTCCCTCACATGCTTGTCGTCCAAGGCCCGAGCCATCAGGTTATAAACTTATAGATTGAACTATTTTCCCAACATGGATTTATTCATACTAAATTTTAATTAGTATTTCATTTTCTCATCATTTTATTGATTCAGTACATCCTTATTTTTTTATTAATGTCTTTACCTAATTTGGAAAATATTGGATAATATTTAGATTCTACACCGGTCCCTAAAAAGGGCCGAGGATCTCTTAAAGGATTAAAAGTGGCTAAGAAAGCCAATGAGAGTAGTGATGGAAAGTTATCGATTAAGTTCTCGACAAAGTTAGGTGGGTCTATCGACATTAATTGTTGCTCTTTTGTTGATGAAGTGGTGCTTCAAAAGAAACAGTATATACCAATTGTTGGTGTGAAAAAATGGTCACAAATACCACTTGAGCCAAAAAATGTCTTGAAAGATAAAGTTTTAGGTATGTTTGGAATATAAACCTTAACTAGACTTTTAATATATGTTTTTTAAGTTATTATTTGTGATTGACATTTGCCATTCTTGTTGTTGATGGTGTTATTAGGAGCAATGGAGACTAGTTGATGATGACTATACTCAAACTAAGATTTTAAGAATTGCTCAAGAGAGGTATAAGGGTTGGAAGAGTACTTTATCAGCAACATTCAAGGCATATAAAGACGATCACGAGAAATTACTCCGAAATAGGCCCGAAGAGCTTGACCCCGAAGAATGGGAGGGTATGATTAAGTATTTTAAAACCGATGATTTTTAGGTAAAATAATAAATTTTTTGTCTAACTATAGAATGAAATTGTTTATGATTGGTATAATTGTTTTGGAAAACACAACTCTTTGGTTTGGAACTTGGTGCCTTTATGCTTAATGTAGACAGTTTGGGGAGTTCTAGTTTAGCTCTTTTGTATTATTCTTTCCTTTCAAGTGCATGCTTATGCGCTTAGAGTGAGTTTTTGTTGTTCTTAATAAAATCTCTGTTACCTATAAAAAATAAAAGAATGAAATTATTTATGACGATGTGATTAATGTATTTTGTATACTATAGTAGAGCTGTATATTATAGATGATGCTATGTTTCTTTTAGGATATAAGTGATAGAAATGCTGAAAATCGGGGACAATGAGAGTCGATTCATCGTACTGGTAGTAAATCGTACTCACAAATCAGTTATGAAAATTTAAGCTCTAATAGTAAAAATAGCCATATTATATAATGTTAATAGTGTAGTTATAATTACTTAAAAATGATATTGTCATGTGTTTGTTTTATATCTTAGACGGACCTAGAAACACAAGAGGAGCCAAATGATCTTCAATTGTTGGCATTGGCATATTGTCCTAATGGCTAATGGATTGATACTGAGAAAGAATGTGTTTATGTAAGTATAATTTTGTTTATGCATTTAGTTTTAAATTTTTAAATTGCATTGTATGTTTCACTTATTTGAAAGCATGTGTTAATGCTTGTAATATAGGATGAAGCTAAAAAGAGGATTGCTGAGATAGAAGTTGAAGAATGTCGGCCTTTATCTGCTGAAGAGCAAGATGAAATATACCAATCAATTGTGGGTTCAAAACCAAATTATGTTCATGGACGAGGATACATGGCGAAACCTCCTACTTTTGCTGAATGTGTACATGATGAGGTCAATTGTGAGATTCAAACTTTGAAAAAGAAATTGGAGGAAGAACGTGCTGAGAGGGAGGCAGAACATGTAGTAGAACGGGCTAAGAGGGAGGCAGAACGTGCAGCAGAACGGGTCAAGAGGAAGGAAGAACGTGCAGCAGATCGTGCTGAAAGTGATGGACGACTAGAGGCTTTTAGAGAGGAGTTCATGGCAATATTTGCCAATCAATCTCAGGTATACAAACTTGTTAAATTTATGCAAATGAGTTGTTTGATGGTTTGCTTGTAACATTTGTTTGTTCTCTCACCTGCTTCATATACAATAATTCTTTTCCACCAATCATCTATTTGTAATTGTAGATGATACTTATCATAAATTGTTCTTACTTCTGGAATTTTGTCTTTTTTAAGAAATGTGAAATGCATGATATGAGTTCCACTTCATAACTACTGAAAAGGTGGTCAAATTTTGATTGATTTAGCATTCAGATTCCATTAAACAAATGAATTTTCAATTTTAACAACCTTAAGTCAGATATTTATCCACATAATTTTTTTTTTTTTTAAATTGACCAATAGTAACATTTACTTTAGAGATTGGTGATCAGTTTCAATATTGGCATGTTTTTCTCATGCATTTATATGGGTCTCTTGTGTCTGCTACACAATATTGCCATTAAGTTCAAATGTTATTTCATGAGTATGGGTTTTACTACAGTCTACTATATGCTTTGGAAGTGAAAATTAACATGAGTTTGTATTTGATCTTCTTTTAGAAAAATTTTGATTTAAAAGAATGATTGCTTTTTTGTTTATCTATTGAGTAAAGTTGATGTGGATAGTTTTGTACAAATTTTGATAAGCATGTTATATACATGTTTATATATTGAGTTCTTACAATTTTTTTCCTTTTTATAGGGAGGTAACCAATATTGTGGCTTTTGATTGATACATGGATGAAACATGGATTGGACCTTAACAGAGAATTTTGTGTTTGTTGTAAATCCATGAATTTGTATCCATTAATGACTTAAACTTAGACAGGGAATTATTGTTGTACTTATGAATTTTATGTAGAAGTTGTAGTTATTAATATTGTGAAGTGTTATAAATTTTCTATCTTTTTGTAGATTTCTTGATTTTGTGAATGTTGCTCTTTATTTAGTTTTTATATTATTAAATAGGACCGGTGACAAATAGAAATATGAAAAATTAATGCTAATAAAAAAAAAGTTATTGCAACAAAATGGTTGAAGCAATACCTTATCGCAACGAAATAATCGAGGCACTAAAAATGCTATATAACTTTATTGCAACGAAATGGTTGAAGCAATACCTTATCGCAACAAACTAGTTGTGGTAATAAATGAAATTATCACAACAAAAATTTTGTTACAATATATGATATTTATTGCAATGACGTATTTTGTTGCGAAAAAACTATTACCACAGAGTTTATTGCAACGGCTTGCAACGACTAACTTTCGTTGCGATAAAAGTTTATTGCAACAAAATGAAAGTTATTGCAACAAAAAATTTCGTTGCAATTAACCTTTTTTCTTATAGTGTGAAAATGACTTTTGTTTTCTATATTGTTGATCATATCTCACAAAATAGAATGAATTTGAAGATGGATTTAATCTATAATCTATAATCCATAATCTATAATATAAACTAAAAGGTGAAGCTAAGAGAATTTTTTCAACCTCCTCTAAATGCTGCCACGTCAGATTTGTTGCTTCCACACTATTCCACCCCATTCATTTCTCTCTCACATGCCTTAATCTCTAACACTCTCTCTCTTTTGCTCTTCATCTCCCTTGCCTCTTCACCTTCCATCGGTTTTTTAATTCCACTCTTTTCTTCCTTTTCCTTGACTGCTTATCTCCCTCTCTATTTTTTTTTTCATAGTTCATACCCATCTATGTAATACTTAATAGCCAAGGCTTTGAAATAAATTCAAACTTCTTTTTTTCAAGCCGTCCCACCCCCACTAATTACATGCGGCCCTTTTAGAATTACCTTAACGTTACATTTAAAAAATTAGTTAATGTTTGACTGTTTTATTTTTCCTAATTTAAAGCCACCCCCACTTATGTCTCCACTAATTACCCTTGACTTCCCTTTTAGAATTACCTTAACATTACATTTAAACATTAGTTAATATTTGACTATTTGTTTTCATATAACATATATCTCAAATTACTGTTTGACTACAATATTAGTGGCGTGGTGCAGACTTTTTGAATTCCATGCATTACTATTCCTCTATCAAACTCCATTAACATAATTTCATATAACCATAAAACTGATTTTCATCTAGCACCCTTTCATATTCCCCCGAACTCCATTACAACACTCATTATGTCACCTATAAGCTCATTCTTGGCTGCCAACATTGTGTTTTAATGGTTTTTAATGCAAATTACTATTACGTTTTGAGATTTTAATTATAAAATAATAAGCCGTTACTTACACCCATATCTATATAAGTGGATGTATCACAATTCCGAACAAATATGTTAGAATATTGCATAAGGTATGAGGGTCTACTGAAAAAAGATACAAACTTAATGGCTTGCCCTTTCCAATATTATCACATTGCAACAAAAAGTGGCTGAATATTCACTTTAATATTACAACTTGAAAGGAAGGTAAATTGTAGGTTACACGCACGGTATGTTATTGTAAACCCTTTTTTTTTTTTTGGTATTGCCTCATTGATGTACAAGTGTACAAATTGTTGAGGCATAAATATTAACAAAATATGCTTATAATTTTATTTTATTTGGGTACAAAAATTCTCCTTTTTCATAGTACTCGTGTTTTGTCTACTTATTCTCAATTTATTCATATGTTATATGGATACCTTTCAATGATTATGCATGGTACGATTCAATGATTCTACAATTCAAACATAATTCCCTCTCTAATAATTGGAGTGATCTGTACATGTTGTGATTTGTGAATCATGACATGTTTAAATCTATATATATTGAACTAAAATTTAATATCTATAATTTTTGCATAATGAATAGAATTCAGTAATAGACTAATTTTTTTTGGCTCTTAGTCTAATTGTCAATAAGTTAAGTAATAGGAATGAATTTGATCTCCTTATTAATGGGTTGTTCTGTAACATAAGGCATTAAAGGTTGATGATTACGATTTTGTTTTTGGTTTTGCTCGATTTTTGTTTCAGCTGAATAACATACTGTTATTCTACCATTTTTATTTCATATCGTCACCTTTGATTACATACTTAAAATTGGAAACTGATCACGTTTTGTCTATAAAAGTTTCATTACGTAGCATAATAGTTTGCTTTTTGTTTGGTTCGCTATTGGTGTTACTCAAAATACATAATGTCTTTGGTAAATTGGTAGAATAACATGTGGTAGAATATTGTATAGATTTTAGATTATCAAGTACTTGGGCAGTTTTTTCCTTTTCTTTGAGCATTGCATTGCTATATGGACATCTGTTGGTCTTTTATTGGTAGATAGGTGCTATGTGTTGGACTTAAAAAGAATTTTATGCATGACTTGGAAATGATGCATTTCCATGTTGAATGTGCAAACAATTTCCCATTTTTTATCTAATCAAAGCATGTTGACTTTGCAGAGTAATTGTTATGGGATATCATTTATCTTGATTCTTAATTATAAAAAATATATATATATATATCTTTATTCTTGAAGATCTAGATGAAGGATTCACACTTGATCCATTGAGACCTAATTGCAACTTCCAATTGATTATCTTACATATAAAAAGCTCGACAATTTGTAACTTTCAATTGATTCTGTTACCCAAATTTATAGTCCAACTTGCAATTGATTATGATTGTAAAGCCTAACAGTTAGTAATATATAACGTATTTGGATGACATGTAACAATTACCCACTTTCTTCTCCCTATCTAATCAAACTTGATTTTTTAGATTTTATTTTCAGTACTTTTCCTGTGCATCGCACAGGTTTACAACTAGTATAAACTAAAAACTAAAGCTGAGAGAAAATTTTTAGACTTTCCCAAATACCGCCACGTCAGATTTGCTACTCCCATACACTTCCACCTTCCTTTTCCCTCTATTTAATTCTCTCACTTTTATTCAAAAATAAATTCTCTCTCTCATGGTTGTTTTTCTACCTCACCTCTTCATCTACCTTTCATCTCTTGAACTCCCTGATCTTTTCATCTCCTCAATTAATTACCTCACATTTTCATCTACTCTCTCTCTCTCACCTCTTGAACTCCTTGACCTCTTCATCTCCTCAATTAATTACCTCACCTTTTCATCTACCTCTCTCTCTCTCTCTCTCTCTCTCTCACCTCTTGAACTCCCTGACTTCTTCATCTCTCCAATTAATTGCATTCCCAATTTCCTATTTAAATCTTATGCTGGGATTTCTTTTTAGTCTCCATGTGGTCCCTATAGTTTTATTGTTGTTTGAGTCTCAAGGTGCATTCTTTCTCCTTTGGTTTCTGATTGGCTTTGCCGAGTTTCATACTTTTATTTATTTATTTATTTGGTTTTTCTGTTCTGCTCAATATTTTTTATTTTTTGGCTTTTGGTGTTCTTTGTTCCGTTGGTTTTATAATTTTGTAGTTCCTAAGCTTTTCTCAAGCAATGTTCTAATTGTTGTCTTGACTTCATTCGTTATCTGTTTATATTGATGTTGTACAACATTAAATTAATTAGATTAGATATATTTTTTGTGCATTGCACGGGTTTACGACTAGTTTTATTTAACAATAGACATTCAAAGTTTCGAAATGAGTATCCAATTGTTTTTTTTTTTTTTTTGGCTAAACAAATGAGTATAAATTTTATTTGGATCTAAAATGAGCTAGATGTGAACTTTTTTAAATTGGTTCTACAATGCAGCCCACAAAGCTATGCGAATCGATTCCCTAAATTGGCCCAATTAAGCATACTTTCCATTGAATTTCAAATTTGCAAAGTTATATATAAGATCGATCTAGAAAACAAACAAGACGGGTCAGGGGAACCGACCCATCAAATACCTCAACAAGAGCCCAAGAGAGGGGATAGAGGAGATGAATTGGGGTTCCCAAGCCGTACAAAAGGAGGTCCAATGAGCTAGATTGTGAGCTAGCCCATTAAGGGACCTAGGACAAAAAAGATAAATAATACAGTTGAAATTACATACTAATATATATATATATATAAAAGATCGATCTAGAACATAATTGGCACCATTGGATTAGGAAAGATGACTAACCGTTGATTTTAGGGGTTAAGGAAAATCATTACAGTGTTTTTGGACAGAAAATCTTGTTCTTTTGGTTATGGAAACCATCACAAAGTACTTGTTCTTTTGGTAATGGACAAGGTTTTATTTTCTTCCCCAAGTTGTATTGTGATTCTTAAATTTTCTTTTTGAAGAACTCGATCTCATTTTTTCTATTCGTTCAAACCTGAGAAGATGAGGAAAGGATTTATCTCACAAATACTTTATATAAAAAATTTGCTAGCTTCAAGTTAGCCAATTAATTAGTAAGATCCATGCCACATGATTTCTTATAAATTAATATTGTGTTCTTTCATGTGAGTTTGTTTTGTTTACATGTTTCATCATATATTGTACCATATAAGCTTTTTTGACTTTTAGTTGACCTCATGAAAATTAAATGGTGTTCCATCTTCTTAAAAATTATAGTGATGAGTCTCTAGCTCCGCATGCTAGATTATAATTGGAAGGCTTAATTTTGAAGATCATAACATGTACTAACGTAAGTATTAGAGAACAATGTAAGAGTCCAATTAAACACTATATAGTGGTTTAAGTACATCTTGTGTTTGCATCCCAGCTTCAAGAGCATGGACATTATTTTCTTCCACACGAGGTGAAGGTATGTCATCTATATCTCTCTTTGGTTTTACCCATCTACCATGAGCATTACAAACTAATCCCTTATTGGCCATTTGGTACCAACAATGTGGGATCCTAAGCTCATCCACCAACATGTCACATGCCTTGTTCACTAAAGCCACATCCCTCCTAGCATCTAACCGAAATGTTGAGCTAGTACTAACAAACCCATCTATAAGATGAAGATATGTCTCAAGGCTATGGAAGCCAGGCAAATTGAATCCATGTTTGAGATAACGCGACGAATGAACATCGAGTTTCAATTCGGCTCCAACATGGGTGTAAACCCAATTTAATGTCCCAGTTATATCATCAAATTTTTGTAAACTCTCATTAAAAAATTCAAGCCCTGTTATATCATCAAATTTTTGTAAACTCTCATTAAAAACAAGCCCTGGCATTCGAGGTACTATGTCTTGCTTAATTACCATCCTCAAGGATTTAACTCCCAATTGGTGAAGCTCATCTCGGAAAGCAATGTTACCAACCCTTGGTGCACCAAAGGAAACAACACTAATTGGAAGGCTGGGAATAGTGGATGCAGCTTCATAAGCATTGAGTAGAGCCAATGCACCACCCAAGCTATGTCCAGTAATTGTAAGGCTAACTTGTTCACCCTTTTTTCTATACAATTCTACAAGCCTTGTCACTTCTTTCATGACTTGATCCGAGGCACTAGATTTGTTGTACCTAGTAGAGTCATTCTTAGAAGTGTAAATACTAAGAAATCCATGTTCAACCTTGGCATCCCCATGCCCAAATGACTCTAGCTTCCTTTGCATATCTTCGAACCACTCCGTGGGCGCCACAGTTCCACGCCACGCCACCACGATATCTCTCCGACCAATCCTACTTGTCTCCTTGTCATCACTAACCGCCACGTAGCCCATCCAATTGGAATCTTTGCTCCACGTGTCCACCAAATTTGACCTCTCCAACCATTGAGGCATATTTACATGTGACATGGCATAAATATACTTACTAACCTTATAACCATTTCTACTTAGGCCTAATTTTTCGAATAACTTGTTACAATTGTACCTGCAGCTCCCACAATACTCCGAGAAAGAATCAAAATCAAAAGCATCATATGTTGCTTGTGCAAATTCTCCATATTTGATAATTTCTCTTCGGAGCCAAGGATGAAGAGGGTCCAAAAGATTGTCCCAATCCGAGGAAACTTGCATGTCATGCCACTTTTGGGCTATGACCTCCTTAGGAGAAATTGTTGGAGTAGAGTGTTTCTCTTCACTATATAAGTTCCAATTGGATTGGTGAAGATTGGTTTTAGGAGGAGTTTCAAGATGGAGGTGGAGGAGGTGTGAGAGTGACTCGGTTAGACGTAAAGCCGGGTTAGATGTTTTTGTTTGTGGCCTATCAAGAGCAACTTCTTGATGAGAATGGATTATGGAGAGCCTGTTGATGCTGTGTTGAGAGGTAGGAAGATGGTTATAGATCATTGTTGATAGTGCCATGATGAATAATTGTGTTCAAATTGCCAAGTAGATCACCTGGAACTGGAAATGCTTGGAATTTGATGGATGAAGATTAAGGTTGAGTGAGGGAAAGTGAAGGAGAGAGGCATATATATATAATTGGGATTTTTGACTTTTTAGGCTTAACGAGCTTGCTTGGTCTTGGAAGATTTGCCACGCGGAGTCTTAGACTATGAAATATTAAAACCTTGACTCATTATTTTAGTGTCAATTGGGTTAAGGTGCTATTGAATTGAATTATTCATTTGATCATCTCTGCACGACCAAGTGTCCAAATCATACCCTTCTTGTTACGAAAAATATCAAGATTGCCAATTCATAATTTGGTTTGGTTGCAAAGTTGGCAAAATAGTTCTCATTGGTAAAAAAATTCAATCCATTGCAATATCCAGTCCCACTATGGAATCATACTTGAATTTGAAGAATAAAAATCAAATTCAGCAATAGTATTCTTTTATAAAAAGCTTTGTTGTCAATTGTCATATTTTAACGAAGAATTGTGTCATAACGATCATTTTGTCACCTTATTCTATACTGTTTAATTTGGATATGAATTCAGCTTAATATCAATTTGAGCATTTGATCCTATTAGTTGCTGTGTTTAGTTCACCTTCACCAATAATGGCATGGGTTGATAATATTTATCACAAGAAGAAGTAATTAAGTAATTCAGTTAGTACCATAAAAATGCTTCCAACTAGTACAAGACGAAGGAATATAATATACAGCATAGGTAGACAAGCTGCATCAACAAGCAAAGCCATTTTGACTTTCAACACGTACACCTTGGCATACCAACTTCTCCACATGTGGACGCATTCAGTCAATTACTTATTTTTTTACCCTAAGCAACCCAGGCACCCAGTCAATTACTCAATTGCACAAAACAATTTGAATCGAACAAACTATTCTGAACTTCTGAAGTTGTGAAAGCCTCTATTTTCTAACATGGAAAGAGTAAATGTCTCCATCTCTTGCATCAAAGAGTACCCACAAAACTGATAATGAATACCAATACCATCCAGACATCCTTGACCCTTCTTGATTATATTAAACGCAAATTATATTTTTCCCTAATAAAAATTATACACTCGAGTCACTCACATTTGTTGCAATCACTGTTTTAAAAAGAATCTAACTGTTTATGTATGATACTGACGGAATTAAACCTTAACGACGATCCACCTCACAATGACGAGGCAATTGAATACCACAGCTGTAGACAGCATTAACCCCACATTGCAAACGTGCCATCTTTAAACCCCAGCAATGAAAGTCAAAAGCATAATTTAAGGACTAGAATCAAGGCAATCAACACGGTTACAAATCAGGACCAGACGGTTACAAATCTGGATATTAAAGCCATTTAATGACCACAAACGGCTAGAAGACCAGGGCCTCCCTATATAAATCCAGGGAATTCTCAGACAAAGGTATTCACTCTTTTTCTCACATACGTACTCTCTGAATCCGTGTTCTTGTTCAAAGCCATTGTGTTCTCTGCTAACTTAAGCATCGGAGGTTCCCCCCACCGGACCACCGCCGGTGCTCCCTTTCACTTGTTTCTCTTTTTTTGCAGGTACTCACTCGTCAGTCAGAGCATCGTCCATTCGGATTGACTCGTGTGTGAGCCCACTGATTTTTAGGCATTATCAATGTATTTTAAGTCACGTTACATTTTCAAATAATACACATAGATGATTTTATGAATCATGTAATAATGAGATTCCTCCAAACATAAACTCTATTCATAAATAAAAGTAAAAAAAAATCTCCATAAATAATATATATAGATATTGATGTTTCAAGGAAACCAGTGGACGGCAGTCAGGGCGTGCGACAGAGCGGAAGACCTGCAAAAGGAAACGAGGTGATCGGAGTGGCACCGGTTTGGGGCCGGCCTAGGAGGCTCCGATGCTTTTGTTAGTCAGAATGCACCGGAAAATTACACAGGGAGTTATCTTGGTAATTTCAGTACACTATTCGTACCTGAGTACGGAGGAAGAACGGCGTTTTATGCCTTTCGATCATCCACGTGGCCTTCCAGAGGTCGTCGGATCTTGCGACGCGTGGAGGGCCCGTTACCCTTCGTCTGTCAGGCAGTGGCCAGATCGTGCAAGGTGCTGGGCGACGCCGCGAGGGCTTCATTTCCGGGATTCGCGGAGGACACCTGTGCACGATGAGGTGTTGATCTGGTGAGGTGTCTTATTCGATTTTCGTAGGAGATAAGGATGGGTCGTAGTTTGATGACTAGACCGTCTTGAGCATTGGAAGGGAGTTGATCCCTTTAAGGGAGCGGATGGTCTTCTTCCAATAGTAGTAGTAGTAGAAGGTCTTCATCTAATACTTGCAAAAATTGGTAAATATTCCCTTCAGTTGCCCCCCTATTCCGTGGTCGTTCCGCCTAGACGGCCTTCGGAATACAAAGAGTCAAGGTTAAGTAAGTAATTTCGTCTATTCCCTCCTTTTCTTTTTATTGAGCTTTGTGGCCATAATGGGACGCGAAGGTTTTCCATACTGTTGGGACACGTGTCGTCTGGGGGATGGCTACACGTTCCAATGCTCAACCGTCTCTCTTAATGTGGAACTGCTCCATTTACATCAGCATTTTTCCTTCCTTTTTTTCGAAAAAATTTTTGGCTCTCTGTACTATCTCTTTTTCATTTTGCTTGGGGTTTTGCTTGTTCGGGAAAGTTCTCGCTCCGGTGACCGTCTCTAGATACTCTTGTTCACAGCAGCTTCTTCTTCACCGGTAAGCTAACTTCCTTTTTCTTTTTTCTGACTTTATTTTCTACACCGTAGTAGTGTTTTGAGTGGTTGGGGAGCAAAAGGTTTCGACTTTACCCTCTTTTCTTTTATTTCGGTAGGTTCTTGTGGCGAGGTTGAGTGCGGCATTGCTTTTAGGACCCTCATTCCGAGTCTTTATGGCTCTAGACGCTGATGACTCTTCGGAGTCGTCGTCTTCTGGTGAGAAATATTCACCGGTGCCAACATCCGGATCTGAGGATCCCGGAAGCCAGGGACGGTCTTCCGAGACCACTGAGTCATCTTCATCAGACTCCCCGTCCCAGGAACCTCGTATACCCATTTCGGTCTAAGACTTAAATAGACCCTTTATAGCAGAAGGGGTGCCTTCTAAACTTACTGACAAGGACATTGGGAGGTTGAGGAGCCGGTACCAAATTCCTGAGAACATAGTAGTTAGATTGCCTGATGACGGCGAATGGGCGTGCTCATCCAACGGGGAAGACATTGCTCTCTACGAGGATAGCCTAACCGGTGGTTTGAGGTTGCCCTTCAAGGTCTTCGAGAGAGAGATTCTTCATCGCCTCGGTATATCCCCCAGCCAACTAAATCCAAACGCCTAGCGGATTATGACAGGCCTTCAAGTTCTCTGGAGGATGGCCACTGAAGGGGAGTACGACTTGTCTGTCGACGAGTTCTTCTTTTTGTACAAACTGACCTACATGCCTTCCACACCGGGGGTTTGGGGTTTTATGCGCCATAGGGGGTCACCAAAGCTTATTCTGGGTCTCCCAAATTCTAATAGGAGCTGGAAGCCGAAGTTCTTCTTCTTGTGTGGTAATCATTTCGAGTTTACCCCGGGGGAGGCAGCAGGCGAGCTTTATGGCCTTCGTCGGTCCTGGGGGATTCCCAACGCCAATGGTGCACTTGCCTTCTTTTTTTTTTTTTTTTTTTTTTTGATATTTACAATTGACGGCCTTCTGAGGATTTACTCAGGAAACTTTTTCCTTTTCAGCTTTTCACCGTCCTTCTCTATCCAAGCGTCTAAAACAACGTCTTTTACTGGTCACTGACTTTCAGAAGGAAAGGGCAGTGGGATTACTTGATCTTGTGTCTCCCTTAACCTTAGCACAGTGGTCTTTGGGCCCCGAACCCAGCGCTGAGGTTGCGAAGGCCATCCAGGCGTACAACCGAAGTGGGTGACCTTCTTCCTAGGCTTTTAGGTGAAGGTTCGTGCAAACCTTTCCTGATACTTCTTTTTGCTACAGGTATGACGACCAGGGCTGAGCGCAAACGCCTGAGGGAAGCGGCACAGAAGGTGGATGACCTTCCTGACGCGAGTGCTCTTTTTTCCAAGAAACCCAAGTCTGAGAAGAAGGTGCCCATGGAGAAGGGCACCAGTTCTAAGAAGGGAGGTCGTCAAGAAAAATCACTTCCTGCTGCAAAAGGTAGGGCTGCTGAGAAGGTCCATGTGTACCATGAGATCCCTCCTTCTCCTGTTGGAGCATTGAAGGGGAAGGAGGTGGATTCTGATGAGATTCAGCCAACCATTTACAGTAGCTCATCCAGGGCCATGGACAAGGTGAAGGAGATGTACGAAAAGGTCGATCTGGAGGTGTATGATCATGTTGAGGATTTGGATTTTCTCCGCTTGTCAATTCAAGACTCATTGAAGGTCGTCTTCTTCTCCTTTTATTTTTTAAATGTACATTCTTCATATTTTTTCTCTTTTGACCTTCTTCCTCTTGTTCAGGCTGCAGGACAAGTGTTCATCTTGGGCAACCGGGTTCGTATGTTAGCGCGTGAGTCAGCGAAGCTTAAGGCAGATCTCGAGAAGACCAAGGCTCAATCCTCTGCCCATCAAGAGGCTATGGAAGTCCTTAATGCTGAAAGGGGAACTCTGAAGAACCAGGTGAAGAAGCTGGAGATCGACCTCAAAGCCAAAGACGACCGTCTGTCTGCTCTAGAGAAGGAGCGTGAAGAATTGCTGCGGAAAACCGTGGGTCTTCAACAGCAGGTTTTAAATGCACGGGAGACGGCCGTCAATGAATTTAAAACTTCTGAGGAGTTCGAGGATGATACTCGTCGCTATTATGTAGCAGGCTTCGAGCACTTCAGGAAGAGGGTTGCCCTCGCCTTTGGGAATGCTCATGATTGGGCCCTGGTGAAGATCATTGATGATGATGAAACTACAGTTGCGGAAGAGGACAGCGAGGGAGAAGAGGAAGGAGATGATGTTCAATCAAAGGAGCAAGTAACCCTTCCACCTGATGTCCCTTCTGCTCTTCCTGTCGACGACCAAGGTGATGATCCGGCTCCAGGCCCTACGGATGGTCAGGCTGCATCCAAGGATGAAGAAGCAACTATTCCTTCAACTGACAATGAAGCATCTTAGTGTTTTTTTTTTTTTTTTTTTTTTTTTTTTTTTTTTTTTTTTTTTTATCTTGCCTTGTGCTACCCATCTAGGGGGTTTTTCTTTTGATCAAACAAACAATGTGGTTCTGACAGAGGTCATGTTTACTCCTGATGGAAGGGGTGTGACCTGTACTTAAAACAGTCTTTTGGTTAGGGTCATGTTTACTCCTTGTGGAAGGGGTGTGGCCCGAACTTTATGTTCTCATGCTATTTATTTCTGTTGTTTCTTCTGAAGCTGTCGTGTTATTTCTTTCCATTCTCGTTGAGCAAAATGTCGATTTTTACATTACGATGTTTGCCATGGTGTTAACGACCTTCTGGCGGGGAGTGCGTCACATGAGAGCAACTTAATAACATGTAGAAGAAAGTTCTTGAGGGTCTTCTTTGGTAAATGCACCCTTCGGTGTTTAACATGATAACAGATAGAATTTTATGGAAGGTCTTCTTCCATGAATGCACCCCTTGGGTGTCTAATACGATAAAAAAAAGACAGAAGAGCTTTCTTGAAGGTCTTCTTCTACGAATGCACCCCTTGGGTATCTATCATGATAACAAGCAGAAGAGCTTTGTTAAAGGTCTTCTTCTATGGATGCACCCCTTGGGTGTCTAGCATAATAACAAACAGAAGAGCTTTCTTGAAGGTCTTCTTTTACGAATGCACCCCTTGGGTGTCTAACATAATAACAAACAGAAGAGCTTTCTTGAAGGTCTTCTTCTACGAATGCACCCCTTGGGTGTCTAACGTGATAAAAAACAGAAGAGCTTTCTTGAAGGTCTTGTTCTTACGAATGCACCCCTTAGGTGTCTAACATAATAACAAACAGAAGAGCTTTCTTGAAGGTCTTTTTCTACGAATGCACCCCTTGGGTGTCTAACGTGATAAAAAACAGAAGAGCTTTCTTGAAGGTCTTCTTCTACGAATGCAGGAGCGGTCTTGACGGTCTTCTGTTGTAAGTGCACCTCATGGGTGTCTAACATTTGCACCACGTGGGTGTCTAACTTGTGCACCTCGTGGGTGTCTAACTGGCACCTGTGGGTGTCAATTGGTGCCTCGTGGGTGTCTAACTTGTGCACCACGTAGGTGTCTAACTTGTGCACCTCATGGGTGTCTAACTTGTGCACCTCATGGGTGTCTAACTTGTGCACCTCATGGGTGTCTAACTTGTACGGAAGAGCGATTTTATGGGCGGTCTTCTGATATGAGTGCACCGCTTGGGTGTCTGATTTTTGATATTCTTTTTTCTTTTTTTGACGCCCGTCAAGGTAACGATTTATAATATTCGGGCAATAGCAAACATACTTGAACAATTATTTAAGTGAAGACAATCTTCTATTCATAGATAAAAGATATTGTTTGAGTATACAAACTTCTTAAGCATAAAGAAGGTAACTAATGTACGTACCTCAAGGGTAGTACTTCTTGAGGTGCTCAGCGTTCCAAGGATGAGGTAGCTTCTTTCCATGACTGGTTCCATGACAGGTCTTCCAGATGATGCCCCTTCGTGCCCCTTCGGTAATATTGGGTGACCTTGTAAGGGCCTTTCCCAGTTGGGGGCCTAGCTTTCCCTGTGACGGGTCCTTAGTCGCTTGGGTGACCTTCCTTAAGACCCACAGTCACCGACTTCAAAGCGTCGGAGCTTTACCTTGGTGTTATAGTACCTAGCCATTCTTCCTTGGTAAAGTGCAATCCTTTGCGCTGCTTTTTCTCTAGTTTCATCCAGGAGATCAAGGTTCAGGCGAAGCTGCCCTTCGTTCTCTTCTTCTTTGTGGAAGGTCGTCCTGAAGGTAGTTAGCCCGATTTCAACGGGGATCACAGCCTCTGTGCCGAAGGTGAGCTTGAAGGGAGTTTCTTTTGTTGGGGTTCTGACGGTGGTTCGGTATGCCCACAGCACGCTTGGAAGCTCTTCCACCCACATACTCTTTGCCCCTTCAAGCCGGGTCTTAATCTGCTTGAGTAAGGTCCGGTTTGTAACTTCGACTTGACCATTCGCTTGTGGATGCCTAGGGGAGGAATAGTGGTTCTTTATGTTCAGTTGACTGCACATTTCCCTGAAGGGCCCGTTATCAAATTGCTTCCCATTGTCAGAAATCAGGACTCGTGGGATCCCGAACCGACAGATGACGGCCTTCCAGACGAAACTTTTGACATTCTTTTCCGTAATTGTCGCCAAGGGTTCTGCCTCTACCCATTTAGTAAAGTAGTCGATCGCAACCACTAAAAATTTTGCCTGCTTTGTCCCAACCGGAAATGGGCCCATAATGTCTAGTCCCCATTGCGCAAAGGGCCAAGGTGAGGTTATGGGCGTGATTTCTTCCGGTGGTACTCGTGGAACATTGGCGAAGCGTTGGCACTTGTCGCAGGTTTTAACATATTGGGTGGCGTCATGTAGAAGGGACGGCCAGTAATAGCCGGCTCTTGTGAGCTTATGCGCCAAAGATCTTGCCCCTGAATGGTTTCCACAGATCCCATCATGGACTTCTCTGATGACATAGTTCGCTTCTTCGGGTGACAAACATCTAAGGTGGGGTCGTGAAAAGCCCATCTTGTAGAGGATGCCCCCCATCAACCGGAAGTGAGAGGCTCTTATTCTGAGCTTGTGTGCTTCTGTCCCTATCCGCTGGAAGTGTCCCTTCTCTGAGATAACGGATTAGGGGTGACATCCACGTTGTAACGGTGGTGATGGAATTTACTGTTTCTTCCTCTTCCGTGGAAGGTCTTCTTTGGATCTCCATGAAGCCATCTATCTCTATTCCTGATGACGCCAACCGGGCTAGACGATCGGCGGCCACATTGTCTTCCCTCGGAATTTGAAGCAATTCTACTTTCTCGAAATGAGTCAACAGATCCTTGACGACCGTCAGGTATTTCTTCATTCTATCCTCCTTAGCTCCATACTCACCCTTCACTTGCCCCACAATTAACTGAGAATCACTCTTGACGGTTAGGGCCTTGATCCCCATACTCTTGGATAGTTTCAGTCCGGCCAGAAGGGCTTCATATTCCGCCTCATTGTTAGTGGCACGGAAGCGAAGCTGAAGGGCATACTCGAATTTGTCTTTTTCGGGGGAAACAAGGACGACCCCAGCTCCACTCATTTCCTTAGTGGATGATCCATCTATATTCATTGTCCAGGCCTTGCCTTCTTCAGATTGCTCGTCTTCCTTCAGCGGATGTGTGAACTCTGCGATGAAATCGGCCAAGGCCTGGGCCTTTATTGCGGTGCGTGGCCGGTAGTCTATATCAAATTCACTCATTTCTATGGACCACTGTATCAGCCTTCCCACAGCATCTGGCTTGTTCATGGCCTTCCTGATAGGATAGTCGGTCATAACTATGATTGAATGGGCTTGGAAGTATGGCCTAAGTTTCCTGGACGCAATCAGTAGGGCAAAAGCCAATTTTTCCATGTTGGTGTATCTTTCTTCGGCACCTCTTAAGGCCCTACTAGTGTAGTAGACGGGCTTCTGAACGCGTTCCTCTTCGCGGATTAGAGCGGAACTGACTGCCGAAGCGGATACGGCCAAGTACAGATACAATGCTTCTCCTGTCTGGGAAGGGCTGAGTAATGGCGGGGAAGTCAAGTAGACCTTTAGTTCTTCAAAAGCTTGTTGACACTCTTCCGTCCACTGGAAGGCCTTCTGCAGGATTTTGAAGAAGGGGAGACACTTATCCGTGGATCTGGAAACGAATCTGTTTAGGGCGGCTGCCTTCCCTGTCAAGCTCTGAACTTCCTTGACGGTCTTCGGAGGACTCATCTCTAAAATGGCCTTGATTTTATCCGGGTTGGCTTCTATCCTGCGTTGAGACACCATGAAGCCGAGAAACTTACCGGAAGAGACTCCGAAGACACACTTAGCAGGATTTAGCTTCATGTTATACCTTCTTAATGCCTGGAAGGTCTCTTTTAAATCAGCAAGGTGATTGTCGTCCTTCTTGCTTTTTACTAGCATGTCGTCTACATATACTTCCACATTTCTTCCGATCTGGTCGTGAAACATCTTGTTTACCAACCTCTGGTAGGTAGCTCCAGCATTTTTGAGGCCAAAAGGCATCACCTTGTAACAGAAGAGCCCCCTGCTAGTGATGAAGGCCGTCTTCTCTTGGTCTTCCTCTGCCATTTGAATCTGATTGTAGCCCGAAAAGGCGTCCATAAAGCTAAGTAACTTGTGTCCAGCCGTAGAGTCTACTAGTTGGTCTATTCTGGGAAGGGGATAACTATCCTTGGGGCAAGCCTTGTTTAGATCCGTGAAATCAACACACATTCGCCATTTTCCGGTGGATTTTTTGACCATCACCACGTTGGCGAGCCATTCCGGGTAGTAAACTTCTCTTATGAAACCTGCCTTCAGTAGCTTGTCTACCTCCTCCATTATAGCTGCGTTTCTCTCAGGGGCGAAGACCCGCCTCTTCTGCTTAACGGGGTGGATGGAAGGGTTGACATTTAGCTGATGGGCTACTACTTTGGTGCTAATGCCTGGCATGTCGGCATGGCTCCAGGCAAAAATATCGGCGTTCTCCTTTAAGAATCGCACTATCGAATCTCGTACCCCTTTCGTCACAGAGGTCCCTATCCGTGTTGTCTTCTTTTTGTTATGAAGACCTTCTACTAATACGATCTCTTCCAACTCTTCGGTTGGCTTAGCAATGTTTTGCCGTTCTTCCACGATTAGTGCTTGATGGACCGGCTCTGTGCTTGTGGAGGTCAGGTAACATTCTCTGGCCATTGCTTGATCTCCTCGCATCTCCCCTATCCCATTTTCTGTTGGAAAGCGGACCAAGAGGTGGTACGTTGAAGTGACAGCTCGGAGGCGATTTAGAGTAGGGCGTCCGATTATCACGTTATAGGCAGAAGGGCAATCTACTACTAAGAAGTTGACCTTCCTGGTAGCTTGTTTCGGATAGGTACCTGCTATGATTTGGAGGGTGATTATACCGAGTGGATAGACACTGGTTCCTGCGAAACCAACTAATGGGGTCTCGATGGGCCGCAGCTGGTCCTTATCAATTCTCATTTGCTGGAAGGCCGTCAAGTATATGATGTCCGCTGAGCTACCATTGTCAATCAGGACACGTCTTGTGGAGTAGCCTGCAATCTCCAAAGTGATGACCAATGCGTCGTCATGTGGATGGAAGAGCTTGCGGGCATCTTCCTCTCCAAAAGTAATGGGAATGTCTTCCAGTCTTGGCTTCTTATCCATCTTCTGTGTTACCAGCACGTTGTGTATTTGACGTGCATAAGCTTTTCGTGAGGAACGTGAGGTTCCTCCTGCCGCCATTCCTCCGGTTATCACATGAATTTCTCCTAGTGGGGGGGTCGCGGAAGTACTTCCACTGGAGGTCGTTGTTGACGGGTCCCTTGAGGACGACCTTCTCTCTGCCCCCTTTCAATGAATCTCTGTAACTTTCCCTGCTTGATCAGTTCCTCGATCTGCCTCTTCAAGTCGTAACAGTCCTCTGTGTTGTGGCCGTGGTCCCTATGAAAACGGCAGTACTTGTCCCTCGGCCTTTTGTCGGGGTCTGTCAACAACTTGCCCGGCCACTTCAAAGCCGGATCATTTCTTATTTGCATGAAAATATGGTCCACAGGAGCGTTTAGGGGAGTGAAGTGGTTGAATCTCTCATTGAATCCCCTTCCACTCCTATCCTCCTGTCTCCTGTTTCTGTTCCGCTGGGCTTTGGGCCTTGTCTCATGGGACTCCGCAGGACGGTCGGGATGTTCCCATTTCCTCTTCTTTCCTATGGTCTGGTCTCGAGCTAGAAGGGCTTCCTCCCCATTCATATGCCGTTGAGCCTCATACATCATCTCCGTCATGGTGCTTGGGGGATCTTTATAGACCGAGAACAGAAAATCTCCCGCTTGGAGGCCAGAGATGAAGGCCGTCAACACCACTTTGTCGTCTGCCCCGTCAACCAATAATGTTTCTTTATTGAACCTGGTGAGGTAGGATCTCAAGGTTTCCCCTTCTTTCTGCTTAATATTCAGGAGGTGTGTGGTAGGTCGTCCGTATCGTTGTGCACCAATGAAATGGTTGAAAAACAAACGACTAAGTTGGGCGAAGGATCCCACCGAGCCAGGTGTTATCTTTTTAAACCATACTCTAGCGGGTCCCTTAAGGGTGGTGGGAAAGGCACGACACATGATTTCGTCTGGGACCCCTTGAAGACACATCACGGTCTTGAAAGACTCCAGATGGTCGAAGGGGTCTTTTGACCCGTCAAAGGTTTCTAAGGAAGGCATTCTGAATTTAGATGGTAGAGGAAAAGAGATTACCGCTTTTGTGAAGGGAGAATCCGTTGTGTGGACAAGATCATCAAGGTTCTTGGCTGCCCGTCCTTTAAATTCGTCCTTCATCTCTCCCATTTGTATCCTCATTGCCTTCAGTTCTTGTTCCCACTTGACCGATGGCTCTTCGCCGGTTATTCTCGGGTTTTCGCCCTTCGTCTCACCCTCTTGTTCTTGGCGTTGCTCTTGTTATTGTTCCTGCTGTTGTTCTTGTTGTTGTTCCTGCTGTTGCTCTTGCCGAGACTCAGCATCCCCCCTTTCCTTACTCTTTCCCTTGTCCTTTTCCTTCTACTTCTCAGTCTCATGTTGCAGGAGCTTCTGGTTAAGGACCTGGTTCTGTCGGGTGAGTTCCTGAAGGTTGGCAGTGAGATCTCGTACTTGTTTCTCCATCGCAGCCACCTCAGGAGACTGGCTACTGGAGGGAAGCGCTTGAGCGTGTATTTCCATCGATCGCGTCCTGACCATGCAGTCCTTTTATATCGGTGCGGTGAAAGGCAAATATATGCGAATTCCCACAGACGGCGCCAACTGATGTTTCAAGGAAACCAGTGGACGGCAGTCAGGGCGTGCGACAGAGCGGAAGACCTGCAAAAGGAAACGAGGTGATCGGAGTGGCACCGGTTTGGGGCCGGCCTAGGAGGCTCCGATGCTTTTGTTAGTCAGAATGCACCGGAAAATTACACAGGGAGTTATCTTGGTAATTTCAGTACACTATTCGTACCTGAGTAAGGAGGAAGAACGGCGTTTTATGCCTTTCGATCATCCACGTGGCCTTCCGGAGGTAGTCAGATCTTGCGACGCGTGGAGGGCCCGTTACCCTTCGTCTGTTAGGCAGTGGCCAGATCGTGCAAGGTGCTGGGCGACACCGCGAGGGCTTCATTTCCGGGATTCGCGGAGGACACCTGTGCACGATGAGGTGTTGATCTGGTGAGGTGTCGATCTGGTGAGGTGTCGATTTCCGTAGGAGATAAGGATGGGTCGTAGTCTGATGACTAGACCGTCCTGAGCATTGGAAGGGAGTTGATCCCTTTAAGGGAGTGGATGGTCTTCTTCCAGTAGTAGTAGTAGTAGAAGGTCTTCATCTAATACTTGGAAAAATTGGTAAATATTCCCTTCAGATATATATAGAGCCTCCTAGTTGACTACACTACTAACAAAAGGAATGAAATTAACTACTAGGAAGGAAGAGGGGTAAGGGGAACCAGAAGATGAAGAGTGTTCCAGGATGTCAAAAGGCAAGAGGATCTAAAACCACTCACTATTTCATGACAATTTTGAAGCATTGTTACCCTCCAAAGGGGAAGGCTCCATTGCCTATATACAGGTCTAAATAATCTGACCATTTGGTTTCCCATTGTTTACTAAGTAAATATGTAGGTGTCCAAGCCATGTCTCATCCATTGAGCCAATTGAAACCTTGAATTGGTGAAAGATCATTAACTCAGTGATATCCAAGTGTGCCCTATTAATAATACAACTTAAATCATAGAATTTTCTTTGATATATCTTATATGCAAAATCGACATTCTCTCTTCATACTCCGGCCATAGCTTTTCTGGATTAACAAACAAATCTGCCTCTTCATCTATGCTATGCTTAAGAAAAGTTCACAAATGGGGACAAAGAAAAAAGGTAGGTTGTTCAAACCCGAACAAATAAGCAGTTAGCTAGCTCGAAAATCCAGGAAGAGACGCAATTTTTGCACCAGAAGCTCACGACTGCCAAAAAGAGGCTTGGCATTGATGACCCAATCCTTCTCAAGAAGTCCAGCTTTAGCACTATTCAGCATGTCATCATGGAAAGCAGACACCACTTGGTAGATTGAGGTCCTCAGAACATCAGCAATGGCATATGCTTTTGAATGTAGAGGGCCACCTCTCCTTTTACCCATTGCACTGTCTATTCTTCTCGTGCTTAATGTTGCCCATTTAATTGCAGTTGGCCCCATCAAATGAGATTGGGATTGAATGTTGGTCTTCTTCCCCATGAATGTCTCAACAGCAAGAAGGCAAGATAACAGTGCTGAAATGACTGCAGCATTACTACCAAAGAGTTGAGCAACCCCGAACCTATCTTCTCTGTGTGAACAGGCAGTTAGTGAGGCAGTCGTCTTAGCACACCATGGACATAGCTGCATAAAGAAGTGTCCATCATTAGGTATTATCATTATGCAAATAACTGCATAAAAAGTTTCCATGATTAAGTTGTAATATGAATCATACTTTTGATTGAGGGATGGGTAAGGTGTCATGTGATTGCAGCAGGCAGAGTCAAGAAGCCATGAGGAGAACTTACCAGGCAGGACAAAAAGAGCAGAGGAAGAGGATGCATTATCAGTCCGGATGAGAGCCTGAGTGATGATGTCTTCCAATTGATCTGTGGTGAGTGTGATGGTGGATCCAGAGTGTGCAGGAGCAACAGCAGTAATGGGTGTCTGATCGGTATCACCATGAGTAACAGAAGCAGTGCTTCGATTACGACAATAACAAGTCTCAATAGTGTGGCCATTCTTCTTGCAATATCGGCAAAATTTGTTGGATTTCCGATCTGAACGACGAGTGTTTAGGCTAGACTGATCAGAGTCAGACTGCTGAAGGGGTGCAAAAGGTGACGTGGTAGCCAAGACATTGACCTTGTTTTGAGCTTGTAAGGTCTGTAGACGAGTCTCCTCACAAACAAGTTCATTGAGTGTTGCGTCTAAAGATGAAGTGGGTATCTGGTGAAGCAACTGACCACGGACAGGCTCATAATCATCATGCAAGGCCATAAGAAATTGGTAGAGACGCATCTGATCATGACGGGTAGCATACTTCATTGCATCATTTGGAGTATCTCATGGTGGATCAGCGAGATCAAGTTGGTCCCATATGAATTGGAAACGAGAAAATAAATCATTGATAGACTGGCCGGGATCTTGTCTAATTTGATACTGTCCAATTGAAAGCTGATATTCCCGAGTGCCATGTGGGGAGAAATATCGTTTGGCGAGCATATCTTAGGTAGTACGAGCATCATCAAAATTTCCCAGTAGATTAGAAATAGATGGGATGGAGGTATTACGTAGCCAAGTAAGAATCTGATGATTGTTACTATCCCATTTAATCAGACGGATCTGAAAAACATCTTCATCCTCAAAGGAGCCCTTGACTGGCTTCTTCATCTCATCAGTGACATAAAACCATAGTTTTCGTCCTTTAATGAAGTTGCAGATAGATTGAGACCAAACAAAATAATTTCGACCATCCAAAGTAACATGAATGGGGTGAGAGATCTCAGTTTGAGCCATTTAGACACAAAATATGCAAAAACAGACAGCACAAATGGAATCAAGAAAAACTGAGTAAGAAACACCTATTTTGCAAAGACAACTCTGACAGTCAACGGTCAACCTAGAAAGTCAATGACGGCTCTTAGAAAAGTCAACGGTCAAAGTCAACTCTTGGTCAAAAAGTCAATGCCCAAAAAGTCAATAGTCGGTCAATGGACTGACGTGGCAAAAGTCAACGGTCGGTCAACGGGTGATGATGTGGCAAAGACCTAGCGTTACTAGAGGGTGACATGTGTCCGAGAAAACTGCTAGGCACGTGGAGGCGCGTGACGACGTGTAGGATCTTCAGGCGGCGCGTCCGACGTTGAATGACCATGATTTTTGCGCAGCTGAGTCCAACGTCGTGAGATCTTTCAAATGGTGGTGGAGGTGTTCCGATCGGAGGCTTGTAGTGAAGATTCCAATGAAGGCAGTGAGTCTTTTGGCGATATATTCAACCTTTGATTGCAGCGGGCACATTGGAATTCTGACGGCGGTGGAGAAGCAATACCGGAGATGGTTTAGGTAGCGGAAGAATGCTAGAAAAGACGAAGACTGCACGAAACACTTAGAGCAATAGCTCTGATACCATGTTAGAATTATGAATAATTCTCTGTATATTGAAGTGAGTAATACAATACAGTAGAGTGCCTTTATATATGAGACATTTGAGTGATGTACAAAGAAAGGAAGTGATGCACAAGTAATGTGTTGTATAAGGAAAGAGAGTGATGTACAAGTAAATACATACACAGGCTAGAGTCCAAAGCCCAATGGACTAATTATAACATTAACAAAAAAAAAGAGGGAAAGTAATCTAGTTATAGGGTCCAAAATAAATATAAAAAAAACTAACTCAAAGAAAGTGATGAGTAAAATTGTAAGACCTTAAAAGTTGATATAGTTATATGGAATAATATCATGAAGTTAACTAAAATTTGAAGCTATTTGGTTATATATATATATATATATAATTTGTTAGTTTTCATTGTTGAGTTTGTGAGATAGAGAGAGAAGGATAAAGAAAATTACCCAAAAAAAAAAGAAAAAAAGAAAGGAGAATAGAGAAAAATAATGTAATCAAGTTATCATGCCCAGAATAAATATAAAAATTGATTCAAAAAACATCGTTGAAGTATAAAATAATGGCGTCTCAAAAACTTACAAGACAAAATATTACGAAATCAACCAAATATCAAAATTATTTGGTTTTCGAGCTTGGAACAAATAATAGAAATCAAGACAACAATTAAGTTAAGTACACTACACCCAATTATTTATTTATTTTTAATATTTTTTTCTTTATAATTTTGTGTGTGTGGGTGTGTTTACATAAAAAAAAGAAATGGGTAAAATGCATGTACACCCTTAAACTTTAAGAAGGTTGCACTTAGATAGAAAGAGCTATTTGGCTTTTATCCAAAATTTAAGTACTAAATTAGCTTTAAAAAAAGAAAAGAAAGAATAAAGGGTCTAAGTACAACCCCCTCAAAACTCAAGAGTGTAAATACATTTTATCTATATATATAAAAAAAAAATTATAGATTTTAGAAATGTTAAAGTTGCTTAAACACTTGGAAAAGTACTCTCTTTTTACAAATAGTTATTAAAATGATTTCTTTTGTTTGTTTGTTTGTTTTCTTGACAAAAATCCCATCACCACCAGTTGTTATCACTTATCAATTATCATGATCAGTGTTATTAAACCCGGATCGGATCGGTGGGTCGACCCGGTAACCTGGTGAACCGGCACCTAAGTCGGTCCGGGTTCTTTATTAAACCATTTATACTATTGACCCGCAAAAACCCACTAAAACTCAATAGGTTTTGTGCAAACCATGTAACCAGGTTGGATTGCAATTTTTATGAAAATTACTCTTTTGGGTCTATTTTTCTATTAATCAAAATTGGATTATTTGGTTATTACCAATAAATTAAAAACTATAAAGGACTCAAAATTACTCTTTTGGGTTTATTTTTCTATTTTTATAATTTATTTAGATGTTGCAATTTATTTGTTACATTATGAGTTTGAGATAAGCTTTAGTTTCTAGAATTTTAAGACATTTATTTATTTTAATTATTTTAGTTGTACTTATTTTCAATTTAATTATTTATTTTATGATTTCTCAAACTTAGTTTTATTTTTTTATATATTTTTAATTTTGTATTTGAACTTGCGGTTCGATCGGTGACCCATTGGTTGAACCGGTTGAACCAGTGACTCAATGACCCGACTCTTAAACCAAGTTAATATTCGGTCCGGATTTAATAACTATGATAATGATGCTTTTGTGTGAGAGAATATTTTAGAGCTCTCTCAAATCTCAACGTACAACATCTAAAGCAGGCACTCCTTTCACTCTCTGCACCAGCCAGTACACGATTAAAAGGCCCCCTTGGGGGTTTTCAACTTTACCCCCTATTCCTGAACTTGGGGACTCTCCTGCTTCACAAATTCAAAACCTTCCGTTCCCTCTCACCAATCTCCACCGTTCAAATTCAATTCCTGCTTTCAATTTTCACCCCGGTGTGTCTTTCTCAGGTAATTTCAGTGCCTATAACAATAGATCGAAAGCAAATACCAGGAACTATAACAAGACTGATTTATTAAGGGGCTCAGGATTTCTAACGTTTTAAATGCGTGTGTATGTATTTCATTGTTATATTTTTTCACTGATATTGACCGACGAACTAATGCTGCCGTTTATTCTGTGATTACAGTAATGGATCTTGAAGGTAGAAAGTTTGGAAGGGGTAAGATGCTTTGTACGCTGCTTTTTCTGGTTTTTTGTTTTACTTGTGTAGTTGTGTGTTTAAATTCCTATTCATATTAATGGTGTTTCAATGTAAAATAATCCCCTGAAATTGTTTTACTGAATGGAACGATGTAAAACAATTTTTTACCCTTCAAGAGGGGTGATTTTACCGTCAAAGTAGATTATTTTCAGATAAGACTACACCTGAAAATGGGAAAAATATTTTCCGGGCTTCAGACACAGGTTTGTAGTCACCTTGTTATAACCCATTACGTTGGCGACTAATAAGATCATCCACCTTTTAGTCATATGACCTATTTAATAAATGACAGAGTTTGGCTATAAACTGGTTTGTAATTAGCTTGTTAAAACCTATTATGTGGCAATTAATGAGATTATTCATTCAGTTTGTAGTCGTGTAAAACCCATTTAGGCAACTAATGAGATCATTTACGTGTATTTTAGTCACATGACCTATTTAATGAGTCATGTGACTTCTTTAAATAATACATGTGGATGGTCTTATAAGCTGTCACGTAGTGGGTTGTAGCAAATGGGTTACAAATCAATTTGTAGTCAAATCTTGTCCTTCAATAAATCATGTGACTTGTTTAAATAATACATATGGAATGGTTTTATGAGTTGCCACGTAGTGGGTTGTAGCAAGCTAACTACAAACTAGACTCTGTTATTTTGCTTATGAACTTTTGAAAAAGAACTGATACAAGGGTGTTGGGCTTGTATGTATGTGCCTTCTTAACATGCAAAAGGATTGTGAATGAACTACCAAATATTTATTATATGTCAAAATTTACTAAAACCTTTTGTCGGAACAATTTCTTTTCTTGGATGAGAAAAAAAAAAAACAAGATCCATCATATGTGACTGAGCCAATAATACGTATTCAAGATCTTGTAACTATTCTGAATCAATCTGTTAAGGGCATCTAAAATATTTACTTTAAGAATAACAATTCCTATTGAAGCCTCTAAAAGTGATGCATCAATTAAGAAACCATTGCAAAACCACAAAATCCACAATATTTTTTTTGCTTGAAATGTGTTTTATTGACCTTTTGCATACATGGTTTTAACTGTGTGTTGGCCTTGCCAGTTGGATTGGGGAACTGGTGGCCCTGTGATGGATCTGCCAAAGAGGGATCTTTAAATGTAACTTTTAGATTTGCCAATTTGGGTTTTTTTTTTGGAGTTCATGTTTTCAGGAGTCTATGGTGTTTCTTGCAGTTGAAGGTGTACTTTCTTGGTTTAATTATTAGATATTAGCTAGTCTTTTACCGTTTCATTTTGGTTGGAATTGAGCCTTTTTAGTTTCCATATCAGTGGAAGGTTTTTACTTATAAAATAAAAAATCAGAGGAAGATTGTTTCTTGCCATCTACTAGTTCTTAAATTTGGTCAATTTTAATCAAATGTGTTAGAGTTAAACTATGGAATTTTGAGAATTTGAGTGTGAGTGCAGGTTGATCAGTTTCTTGCCTCTCTCCTTCATTTTATTCTCTCTCATTAATCATATGCGGGCTCTGTTCTTCCCTCTCTGCAATAGCTCTTTATGTTGCTGATTTAACAAAATCTGCCTATCAAAACAGCCCCTAGAATGCTTTTCTACTCATGCCCATCATTTTAGAACCTATCTCTACTCTTATGCCACAATCTTTCCTTTGCAAGACACCCAAATGTCTGAATTTCCTAGGCTTTCCTGTGTCACCTGGCCAGTAAGTAAGTTTGGCTCGTATGGTGGACTGGACATGCAATTGAATTGGCCAGAACTGGTCACAGTGCATGCTAGCTTAGGGTTTTTGCTAAAAAGTGGCAGGGAAGTCAACTTGGATCGAACTGGTAACAATTTAAAAAAAGTAATCTGCCTTTGTTCTTGCTAAAACTTGCACATTTTTTATTTCTGGTTATTTTAGTATTTTAGCATAAGACATACTTTTAACTTAATGGTTTGATCTTCTGACCCACAGTTGGACCAATGACCTGGTAACCCATTCTCTGACCTGTTGATGTCCTCTCTGGAATCACAATGGTTAAATAATTTTTATTTTTGTTTTTTTTAGGGTAGGGGAAGTGAGGTGGGAGGCGGGTTGAATGCACTCTTATTTTTCTGCTTTTAAATCTGTCTTGCTTAGGGGGTTAATTCTAGTTATTGATGTACTTGAGACATGGTATGAGACTTGTGTCTCTCAGTGGTACAAAACAAGGCCCTTGGCTTTATATCTTAGTACACATTATCTTATTTATTTTATTTTGTTGAACCTTCATTTATTTGATTTGATTCACTGTTTATTGGAGCTTCACGCTGGGAAGAGTGCCTCGTGAGGTTTAAACGCAGTGATATAGCAATGCGAGCTTCACTTAACCCTTCTGATCTTGAAATGATCACTTGGAACTTGGAAGCCTTGAGGAGGCAACTACTCAAACATACACAAATGTTTCTATATTAAGAGTTTTTAATTTTTTGTGAATGTGTCCTTGTTTTTTTAATTATTAATTGGTAGTTGATTAAGACTTCAGTATACATTCTATATGCCTTACTCAAGTCTTTAGTGACATTTTTCCTTCTATACACAAGGAAAAGAAAATGATGAACTGTTGTAGAGATTTTTTTTATTCTGTGATGTTAGCTTGTGTAAATGACATAGGAGTAAGTTGTATATCCCAAAAAAAAAGAAAAGAGAGAAGATAAAAGAAAAATAAAAAAAGGGAAGACAGGCCTTTATTTTCTTTATTTTCCCCTTCCAGTTCTCCTTCTTCTTCTTTAAAGTTCAGTTTTCCTCACATTTTGTATAACCACGGCCCTTTTTGAAAATCAGGGCCTCGGGAACTTGGTGGTTCTGTTGATCTCATAAATCAGTACAAGCTTTGGCCTCATCATGAATTCTTTTGTAAGAGGTTGCTTCCTTTGTAAGTATCGCAGACTCACTATTTACGCAATGTGGTGGGAGACACAGAAATCAGGAAAGGAGACGGGATGGAATTGGATCAGCTCTCGCATAATATTTCCTCCTTGAGAGAGAGAAATGCGCATATACATCCTTTCGACTTGGATGTACTGTGGGAAGCCTTTCAGATGAAAGAGACAACTCCTGTCTGCCTAACTGCTGTAAGGCCTATGGTACATTTAACTGTGTTTCTTATTTAAATTATTACCCGGGGAAGGAGATGGGGGGGGGGGGGGGGGGGGGGGGGGGGGATGTTGCTCAAGGCCTGTTCTGATGGATAACGTGCGTTAAAATTTGGCTTTCCTTTGTAATTCCCTTAAGGTGGACAATGACATAACTTTTTGAACTTGAGAATGACTCTGCCGTTCTTGTTGTGTGAATTCTGCGACATACAGTTTTGTCACATTGTATGGTGTTGACAGGCTGAGAAAGGGATGCCTAGTGCAGGAATGAGGTCGAATAGTGACTCCAGAGACCAGGAGAGGAAGCATAAAAAGCACAAAGACAAAAAGAAGAAGGATAAGGATCATAAGAAGCACAAACACCATCACAAATACAAGAGTGACGATAAGGACAAAAATAGAGATGGACATCATGATTTGAAACAGCAAGACAAGGTTTCCATAACATCCATTTTCTTGTCATATTATGAATGCCGTAGCTTAAATCAATCTTTTATTCTTTTTGTATGAAAACACGTTTTATTAGGTGATGAATTATGGGACACTTTCTTAGCTGTACTCATTTTGTAATGGAAATTTTTTCTTGTGTGAATAGTTTAGACATTACTCTGATATGGGACACCTTAAGAATGCGAAAGTCTGTGATTGTATATTGTAGTTAAAGCCTTGAATGGTCATTTTTTTATATTGAATTCAGTGAATTCAAGAGTGGACAAGGCCCTAGATATGGGCAAGTGAACTCAGGATAGGATTAAGGCTTAGTTGGGATTAAGGCTTAGTTGATTCAAGTGAACTCAGGATAGGATCTAGGGTTTTTCTTGAGGGTCAAGTGGCATAAAAGGATCCATGTAGCTGATCCCAATTACTTGGGATTAAGGCTTAGTTGAGTCAAGTGAACTCGGCGATAGGATCTAGGATTTTTCATGAGTGGAGCCAATGAACAACTAATTTGTTAAGATCTAGGATTTTTCTTGAGTGGAGCCAATTAACAACTAAATTGTTTGGTTTCACCGATAAACAGTTAGATTTGCAACTTATCAAAAAAAAAAAAAAATCAGATTTGCACATGCTGCATCAACTAAAACATCAATAGAAAAAATGTAATTTCTTTAAAACCATACTATTGTCTTGGACCTAAGATCTTGATCCCCACCTCATTGGTTTACTGTCTTTATAATATTTAAAAAATGACCCAGATTTTTCTTAAATTTTTTTCTTCCAAAAATGCAAAATTATTTTAAGTTGATCCAATAGCTTCATCAAATTTCATTGATTGTGGTTGGCCCCAATTCACTCTTATAGATTCAACCATGAGTGGTTCTATGAACTTCTAGATTTATTTCAACTCAAGGGTTGACCTAACCTTAACTTGAAGTTAAATATTAAATCCTTTCTTGAAACCATTCAAATGACCCTAAATAGCTCTTTTTATTTGTTGATACAGATGAGGAGGCATGAAGGGAATGGAGATCTTTCTGATATTCGCAAACATCAAAAAGCCAGGTAACAAAGGGAAAGTTGCAATGATCCAGTTGTTTGATATAAATGCTCCTGGTGTTCTTTCATATCAGTATCTCGGTTTCTCTGCATCTTTCACAAGCTCTTTGCTTTCTGTTCTACTTACCATATTTTCGAGTCTGATAACATTTCCCTTCACATCAGAACTCTAAAATAAATGCAACAGTCAACTAACGGTTATGGGCTGAAAAGCAACTCACTTGAGCTTGGTTGGATATTACTTTGTGTTCTCAAAAATCTTCAGGTACGAATCATCTACTTGAAACTAAAAAACAACAATCAAAATAATAACAAATTAAATTCTGTAGTATATATAAAAACAAAAATTCTTATCCAGGTACTACAGCTTTTATTTTTTAGCAGCATATTATTCTCCTTGAAATTTACATAGCGTATTTCTAGGAGGGTGGAAAAGTGACAGGTTAGAAGAGAAATTGTAAGATGGATTGATATCTTTTGAGGGTGGTCTTACCAAAAATCATTTCTAACTCTCAGAATGCTTTTGTTCAGGGTCGTCAGATTTTGGATTCTGTTCTTATTGCTAATGAATGTTTGGACTCTAGGGTTCAGCAGGGGGATCCTGGTGTTCTGTGCAAGTTAGATGTGGAGAAGGCTTATGATCATGTGAGTTGGGACTTCCTTTTGTACTTGCTTACTAGGTGTGGGTTCTCTGAGAAATGGAGGCATTGGATTAAGTTCTGTATTTCCACAGCTCGGTTTTCCATTCTTGTTAATGGTAGCCCTTGTGGTTTCTTTGCGAGCTCCAGGGGCCTAAGGCAAGGGGATCTCCTATCTCCTCTTCTCTTCGTCATTGTGATGGAGGCTTTAAGTCGGTTGTTAGATCGAGCTGTTCGTGAAGGACTATGCTCGGGTTTCACTGTTGGTAAGACGGATGAGACTTCCTTGATGGTTTCTCATTTGCTCTTTGCGGATGACACGTTACTTTTTGCGATGCTGACAGTGAACAAATCTCCAACTTGAGGTATGTGTTTTCTTGGTTTGAGGTTTGTTCGGGGTTGAAGATTAATTTGAGCAAGTCTGAGATTGTTTCAGTGGGGGATGTTCCAAACATTGAGGATATTAGAGAGATTTTGGGGTGCAAACTTGCTCTTCTTCCTATGAAATATTTGGGTCTTCCTTTGGGTGCAAACTTTAAGGACAATTCCATTTGGAACTCGGTTTTAGAGAAGGTGGAAAGAAGACTAGCTGGCTGGAAACGGCTGTACCTTTCGAAGGGAGGGAAGGTTACTCTTCATTAAGAGTACTCTTTCGAATATTCCTACATACTTCCTTTCTTTATTTCCTATTCCGGCTGGGGTGGCTCGAAGGTTAGAGAAGCTTCAAAGGGATTTCCTTTGGTGTGGCTTGGAAGACCAGCCTAAGTATCATTTGGTGAAGTGGTCTCAGATTTGCTGTCCTATTCAAAGTGGTGGGTTGGCCATTCGGGATTTGAGGAGCTTCAATACAGCTCTTCTGGGAAAGTGGTTGTGGCGGTATGGTGCAGAAAGAGATGCCTTGTGGAGGTTGGTGGTAGATGCGAAGTATGGGAGCTTATGGGGTGGCTGGTGTTCTGAGTTGGGTAAAGGTCCATATGGAGTGAGTGTTTGGAAATTTATCAGGCGGGGTTGGGACAATTTTTTACCAGCATTGTGCCTTTGTTGTTGGGGATGGAAAAAGAGTCAAGTTTTGGCATGATTGTTGGTGCGGGGATAGGTCTTTGAAGGGAGCTTTCCCGGAGTTGTTTGCTATTTCAGGGGATAGGGAGGCTTCCGTGGATGATATTATGTCTTTCCCAAATGGTATTCTCCATTGGGATATTCGCTTTTCCAGGAATGTGCAAGATTGGGAATTAGATTCTTTGTCCAGCTTCATGGAACTAATTTATTCAATCCCTCTGAAAGGTGAGGGGGTTGACAAGTTGGGCTGGAGGCATAATCCTAACAAAGGCTTTCTCGGTCAAGGAGTATTATCGTTGTTTGAATATGGTGTTCTTTTGACCCTTTCCCCTGGAAAGGTATTTGGAAGGCTAAGGTCCCGCCAAGGGTGGCGTTCTTTTCTTGGACAGCAGCTTTGGGAAAACTTTTGACTATAGATAATTTGCGGAAAAGACATCTTATCCTTGTAGATTGGTGTTGTATGTGCAAAAGGAGAGGTGAAAGCGTTGATCATTTGTTGTTGCATTGTTCAATGGCTTGGGAGTTATGGTCTATGGTGCTTGGATTATTTGGGGTGCATTCTGTGATGCCTTGTCATGTGTTGGATGTCTGGGCTGGGTGGCAAGGCTGTTATGGCCATCATTGCAATTTGGTTGTGTGGAGGATGGTGCCTCATTGTGTGATGTGGTGTCTTTGGAGGGAGAGGAATGCTCGGCACTTTGAGGATTGCGAAAGATCTGTTTCAGCTCTTAAGCTTCTATTTTTTCAAACATTGTATGACTGGGTTTTTGCTGTGGGTATTTTTTCCATCAATTCCATGATGGATCTGATTGATCATTGTTCTTTCTGATTTTTTGGCAGTCCTTATGTTTACATCTAGTATACATAGGCTGACCTTCAATAAAACTTTCATTACTTATCAAAAAAAGATGGATTGATATCTTTTGTTTGGTAGACTAGAAAAGTGGAAGAAAGGAAAAAAGAGAGATGATTATTTGTTTCCAGGCCCACCATTTTTAATCTTCCAAAATCGGAGGAAAATTGGAGAGACAATTTCTTACATAAATGATTTAATAATCTTTTTTTTTTTGGATAGGTTATTAAAAACAATTCAATACAAGGATAAAATAAAATTTCAATATAAGATACTTTGCTTTCATTTTTACTTTTCTATCCTCCTACCAAACATTTATGGTGGAAAATATTAATATCTTTTTCCCTATCTTTTTTTTTCATCCTTCACTTTTCTATCCTCCCAACCAAACAAAACCTAAGACTTAAGCATTCAGACCAAGACCAAAAAGACCCTGAGCCTTATGAGCGTCGTCGAAGTCGGGCCCAATATGATCATCTGGATGTCCAGGACGACCATGACCGACCGTGGTCATGACCAATATGATCGAATGGAGGATGATGATTATCAATATGAGCATGCAACATCGGAGTCATGTGACAAGGAGAGAACAACATATGTGGAGCATGAGTATCACGAATTGGAGTGATCATCATATTCTCCATAAATTCTACAGAAAATAATGGGATCAATCGATCGGCTATTTCCTTTGCAAATCAAAAGGATTGAGCGCGAAATTCCCAAAAGTGAAACTCTGTACCGATCGATCGGTAATTCCTTTCATAAAGTTGGTGATCGATCGCCTATTCCCCAGAATTAGTACAGAGAATAATACGATCGATCGTTCAATTACTTTGCAAATTAAACCGATCGATCGCAAAATTCCTTTACTTTTCTGATTCCTGTATAACAATGCATTAAGTGCATAATTTCTCCTGCTCAACCTGGTACTTCAACATTGTCAAATATTTATTCAATAAAGTCTAAAATCAAACGTAATATCGTAACACTATTATTAACCATACGGAAATGTTTTCAATGACGGTAATTACAAACATGTTATTTACAATGTTCTATTACGCTTTTATATACAATAGTATGCACATTTTGGCCTAAAAATTCCAAAAAAAGTTGCACAATGATGTCAGGACTTGCATTTTGTTGCCATCTTCAATTTAGTTTCGCCTGCCAATGCAACAAAGACTGTAATAACATTATGTTTTCAAGTTAGCGGTTCTGAATGATTCAGCTTTTGCAATGAGCTCAGTCTTCAAGTGGTTGGAGTCATGCAGCACTAACTGTAACACAATGTGTAGTCGGTCTGCATCCGTTGCAGTCTACATAAACCAACAATTATTGCAGCAGTCAAAACAATTACAAAGTTTTAAAATTCATGAAGAGTACAATGGAAGTGCCTCTATATTACCACGGATTGATAGTGGGGAGAAAGAATTGGTAATCGCATGAAATTGGATTACGTAAATTCCACAACCCGACCTGAAATAATTAGATGTGCATTAGAACAATAACAGTCTTCAATTGAGACTGAACATATTGCCTCCAAATACTAGTAAATATGAAAGTAACAATTTTGGTGAGTGTATTGTTTTATGATATACTTACCCGTCCGGCTGAATTGGGACTGCTGGAGGAGTGACAAGTGGCCAACTTGTCATATCTAAATTTTCAAAAGTTGTTGTTGGTGTCACTTTAGGATGCACCATGAAATCATTTAGTGCTTTAACCTACATAAAAAAATGAAATTATTAACTCAACCAGTTGCCCTCAACTGAACCCATCATGGAAAGTATGAATTGGCAATCCGAAGGACTCACCATGGCATCAATTTGTTTTTTTCTACCAGCAAAGTGAAGACTGGAGCTCATGGTATCAAAATATTGAATTTCTTTTTCCCTTATGTCAACCACGACCAAATACCAATGGGTATTTGAGTCGTTAATAGGGATGTAAATCTGTGTGCCACATATGAACACCATTAAATAAATCAGTTCATCCCTCTGAACAGATGATGGTAAACTTTTATGAGTGTGTATGCATCATATATGGCACCGTACCTTACTACATTTTGATCCATCCCCTATATAGCGTTTGGTGAGATTGAAAATTTTGTCCATGTCATCCACCACTCCGCTTGTACGCTCACTCATTATTACTGTTTGCTGCACAACACGGATACTTATGGTTAGAGGGTAATATTTTGTTCTTTTCCTATATTCAACTACATCACCTTAACGGTTATAGTCAAATGTCAGTTCAAGAATTGTTTATATGAATAATGCATTGCGCGATTTTGTTGTATTACATGAACATATGAATTATGAACAACTTAGACGTACCGCGAATGTTGTGGGCAAGTACCAAATCGTTATTTCCCCACCAGATCGTGCCTTCTCTTGCATAGCCAACTGGCTTGCGACATAGTCAAGAACCTACCATATAAACTTATATAAGTATGTGAAAATAACCTAATAAAAAAAATATGTGAAAATAGTAAATATATCTTCTTTAAATAAAAAATACTGATCTTAATACTTACATCAGACACGACCCAGTTGTTGGGTAACAGGGTTCGTACCATTCCCCGTGACATAAAAGTCGTGTCATCTTGGGCGAGTAGGTCCCTATATAAATTGTTAGAAGAATGATAGTTAAAAAAAATGAAAATACAAGAAGTGAGCAGCGTGAATGGACACATGTCCCTTGTTTCTTCCGTTATAACTGTCCGATAATTAAGTGGCCATACCTTACCAATCACCCTTGCTACGAACATGTTTATGAAAGAGGTAAGAATGATACATTCGTTAGAAATAATTTCTGCAAACACTCCTATGAAAGAGGTAAGATGTCTGTGACTGCTACTAATATGTGTGTGCATTCTGATAATATGCATCCTCTTTAAGTTGCCAAACTGTGTCTCAGTTTCACTAAGATGTGTGACAATTACGATAATATACATGTCCTTTAAGTTGCTAACATGTGTGTAAGTTTCAGTAATAAGTGTTTGAATTGCCATCATATTTTAGTTCTTTCATGTTGGTAACATATGTGTAAGTTTGACTAAGATGTGTGACAATTGCGATAATATGAATGTTCTTTAAGTTGCTAACATGTGCGTAAGTTTGACTAAGATGTGTTGATGCATGTCATCGAAGTTTACATTCAACATGGGCCTGGGCCTCGTAAAAAAATAAATAACTAAAACATGGATCTTTTTTACTAACCCAAATCACATTAAAAGCATTTGATGGGACAACACTAGGATGGGACCAAGCATTATCTAATATTCAACATAGTATATGTATAATAATGTAAACTGAATATAGAGGAAATGAAATCTTACTCGCTTTCTAGAGATGAGTCAATACAGTACTCTAAAATTGCGAAGTCTCGTTCGGAGTATCGGATTCCATACACTGGATGTTTCAATAAAATTGCCGAGACCTACGCAAGTGTTTCAAGTTATACAATGATAGTATAACGAATTTGTTGTTCTATTGCGTAGATGGATAAATAAAAATTAACGATTTATCTGAATTTGCGATACCTATGAAGATGGAAAAACTTACCTTTAGACCTCGTTTAGAGGACTTGTTCACCACCCTTTTATTTTTTCCCTTCCGAGTTAGGTTCGCTTTTAAAGATGGTTTTGGTTCGGTGTATGGTGTACGAACATACTTGCTAGGAATCCGTTCAATTGTTTTTCTTGTCCGTTGCTTCCTACCAACCTCGGACATATTGGAACTGGCCTCCCTCGACGAGAGAGACTTCAGCTTGTGTTGTGGTTGGTTTTCATCGAGGTTTACTGCCTAAAAAATTATTGAGAACAATACATAGTTGGCAATTTTGAATAAGCCATGTCATTCAAAATTAGCTACGTAACCATTTATATCCAAATATTATAAATTTATTTATGCAATGTAGGGGTGTCAAATGGGTGAGGTTTGGATGGATAATCAATGGGTTGGATCCTTCTGTTAACCCATTTGCCCATTTAGGCCCATTTAACAAAATATGTTTGGCCCATATCCAACCCAACCCATTAAAACCCAACCCACTCATTTAATGGGTTATTTTATGTATGTAAATGGTCAAAATATTCAACCAACTTCTAAAATGAGAGACATGACATAAATAACATTCTCAAACCGTCATTGGAATACATGGGAGAAATATTAAAAATTTTGAAAATCAAATGAAAAGAATATTCGTGATACAGACTCTGTCATAGACATGAATATCCAAATGTTTACAGTATGTAACTCTATATAGCCATCAATCAGTAAATATACCAATTGAAAGTATAGGCTACATATACTATGAAGAAAATATGAATGAATGCATAATAAAAATTAAATAAGGTCTTAAAGATGAGAGGAAACATCATCCACGGACCTTCCTCTGAGGTTGTCTACGTACTGCTTCTTGAGCCCGCTTCGAACGTCGTTCTTTAACAGGTGTCTGATCTGCGGAAGCAACCACCTGAACAACACTTATTGGGTTATCCGGGGATGTCATGGGGTCACCACAACCTAAACCCTCAGCCATTTTGTTTATCGCGGCACCTAGAATTTTATCTCTTTCAGATAAACCATCACTATTGGAACTGCTCTTCGGGACCGACTCCGGGACCGACTTTGGGACCGACTGTATTGTACCCTTAGCTATCCCTTCCAATATCTCTGATTTCATTCTGTTCAACCCTTCGGAAATGAGGTTTCCAATTGCTTTAGGGAGAGATTGGTATTCCCCCCTCATCCTTGTCACATCCTTCGAGATGGTACGCAAGGCAACCTTCACGGACTTCACCTCCGCACTCAACTCTTTCAATATGATGCCGTTTTCATTTTCAACGGATGACCAGTGTTCTTTGTTAGAACCTGCATTTAATCAATGTCAATGAAAAATATTAGTTTTATGCGGATGACATAAACTTGGACTCTGTTGTTATGACGTACATAAAGGAGACAATGCATGTAATTGGAATATTCAACATACCATGGTCAATGACACCAGTCTCCTTCCCTTTCTTCACTCTTTGCACCACATCTTGGTGTTCAACCTTGTCGGCCATGAGCTAAATGGGTGATAAGATGCAGCGGAATTGGTTCGTTAAATTTTTTGAAAAAGAAACACAAATATATAAAATGACCTATGTATGTGCAACATACTCAGTTCACATACCCATGAAACCCATGAAACAAAGCAAATTATATTTACCTTTGCCTCACTATAGCCACCCTCCCTCTTTACAAGGCGGTTTAACTTGGCCACTCTTTTAGTCGTCCACACACTAAGCCTAATGGGTGGACGCAGTCCCAACGGTATAACACGAACCCCAACATGAACTTCCTCGTAGTAATAGTACCTGTTGAAAACAATGATGACATACCATGCTTAGAATTAACACCCAATACTATACTATAATAAAACTACTTTCATCAAATGAGACTGATCTTTATACCTGTAAAAAATATATACATCCACAAATATAAGTTTTACTTGGCTCTAACTTATATGCCAACACGGCATCTCTCAACTTGTTGAACACAAACAAAGCCCAATTATACTCTGACACACGGTCAATGTCTTTTACCACATGTAGATATGTCCTCGGAATGTTCAAACTTGTACTTGGGCTGAAGACAGTGGCAAGTAAGAACAAAACAAGTTTCTCCTTAAATCCGGCGTCAACCACTGCATCCTCATCCTCTAGTGCGTCCTGTATTGTACGCAATTTGACCGATTGCTTCCCCACGAACCCATGTCGTTTACATAAAGGCTCAATGTCTTCGAATGCACCAGAATCCGAAACTGGTGGGCCAGAATTACGTAGACCTAAAAAGAATCCAACTTGTTCTGGCGTGATCACAACGGACCGACCATTTAATTCGAAAACAAAGCTTGGCACCGTGATGTTGTCAAGCATAAAGCGACAGAGCACTTGATCGAACTTTCCACCCGCAATATCCAACCAAGATCCGAATCCTAATGAACGGACGGCGGCCTTCTTCTCCTCACTTGAAACCACTGAACAATCTCCTCACACGATCGGGTGCACATCGACTGCGTAGATCTGTAACCTGTGAACAAAGACACGATATGCATGTTAGTCAATCCATGTGAAACAACTAAGCTATAATATACCATTAATGAACCAAAACTGAAGTACTACACATAAACACAATTACGACTATACCACATCTATTACCTCCATGGGCACTTTGCTTTTCTGTTTTTCTTTGTACACTTGAGCAAGCTTATTTGCTTCGTCAATGAATGGAGCTTTTGTCTCTGATGGCAGCTTGTTCCATTTTGCTTTTATGTCCGCCATCGTCTACAAGAGTTAAATAAATTATGACTGTAGAATTATATTTATCCCCCTATATTGTACACTGAATACTTAACTGCAATGGGAAAACCTTTACCTGTCCCTTTGCAATTGATTTTTCAATGTCAGCCTGTTTTGCCTTAACTTCATGTCGGCTGCCATGGGACCAAGATTCAGATAAAAGCAGTAGTATATATATTCAAAATAGACAGTACATTCACTTTTTTATAACCGAATAATAAACAATAAATGAACGTGTCGAGGCTTACTAATATAGTATGTAGGGATTAGGTGGCCGCTTGTTCCCATCTAACTTTTCAGACACTTTGGGAACATTCTTCTTCTTCTTCTTACGGCTCTTCATTGCATTATCGTTACCACTGTCAGGTTGCCCACGCTTCATGTGAGGATGCGTGGACGCATCATCTGCATGGCCAGGCAAAGGCTGCATATAACGACAAATCAGGTTAGGGGTAAGCAAACAGAAACACAACTTTATCGTTCTGCACTTCATTACCTGGGTAGATTGGGCAGCATCAGTGTCCATAGCTTGGCTTCCTACATTTTCCTGTTCTTGTATAGGGTTAGCATCAGTGTCCATAGCTTGGCTTCCTACATTTTCCTGTTCTTGTATAGGGTTATCCTCAATGCTTGCCATTCCTGTTAAAGCAGAATGTATGTTACCATAAAATATCTGACAATATAAAGCCCAACGCCAAAATTGAATGAACGTCGAAAACAATGCATACAGTATGGGGTCTACTTTGACCATTCACATATAAAACACGTATCCATTTTCCACCATCTTGGGTCTACTTTGACCATGCACATATAAAACACGTATCCATTTTAATTATGGGGTCTACTTTGACCATGCACATATAAAACACGTATCCATTTAAACAATTCAACATAATGACATAGAATGAGGGCTATTATGACAATTCATATAGATAAATCCAACCAATGTCCAACTGTGCTGGACCAACATCTTCTAATAATAACATGATTCGTCTGATGTGCTTTAGCAGAAAAACCAATAAGGGAATATAACTTCTTTTCACGTGGGTCAGCAATTGTTGTCTTTATTCTTTTAGCAAAAAAAAATTTTTTGTCTTTATTCATATATTATTACATAGATCTATACTTCCATTGAACGAGACAGCAGAAATCACTGCCAAAGAATCCATGTAAGTACACTTCAGTTACGGAAAAGCAACCCAAACCATATCCAGCCTAGCACACATCAGTTAATGAAAGCAACCCAAAGAATATCCAGCCTAGTACACATCAGTTAATGAGAAGCAACCCAAAGAATATCCAGCCTAGTACACATCAGTTAATGAGAAGCAACCCATTCACGGGATGAACTACACAGAACTCACATGACATTATTTACACACTTCCTCCTCGAATCAGTCACTCACATATAAAAATACTAGATAATACTGAACACAGACAGTAGCCATTTTTGGATTTTAAACTTTTACATCACTTACCTTCACTGATCGGAGTGGGGGGGGAGTTCTCTTCACGGATCTGAGATTCCTGGTGCACGGAGTGCTGGTCGTTGACGGAGTGGGTCTGCGTGGTGGTCGTCGGAGTGGGGTGGAGACTTGGACGGAACGGCTGTCGTGGACGGAACGCCAATCAGTCACTCACACCGAGAGTGGGTCTGCGTGCTGCTCGTCGAAACCCAGAAAGGTGTGGTGTTTTATGTGTGTTGAGCAACTGAAGAGTTCTGTGTACAGGTACTGAAGAGGTCTGTGCTGTTTTATGTGTCTAGAGCAACTGAACCTTGGCAATCACCTGAAGAGGCTTTTTTATCTTTTACGTGTGTAGAGCAACTGAAGAGACGTGTGTGTCTGAACGGGTCAGAATGAAGACATGTGAGTAAGTTAGTAATTTTAACCAAAAAAGTAATAAAAAGTTAGTAATTCATAATGGGTTTATGGTTTTTTCTGGTTTTTAAATTTTTCATAAATTTATTTACTATTTGTAAAATTTATATGTGCACTGAAAAAAAGCGCGAAGCTTTTGTAATAAAAACAAATTTTTAAAAATCTTAAAAATATGAAAATTGGCCGAAACGATCGATCGTAAAATGTTAATGTGAAATTTACGATCGATCGTTTTTCTCTCTGGAATCCAGTACCCCTCTTAAGGTTATTTCGATCGATCGCTTTTTTGTTCGTGAAAATTTGCGATCGATCGAATTTCCCTCTGTCACTCACACCTCCTCTTAAGCAAAAATCGATCGATCGCATTTCACTTTGTAAAATTTTGCGATCGATCGTATTTTTCTCTGTGAGTCACACCTCCTCTTAAGCAAATATCGATCGATCGCATTTCTCTTTGTAAAATTTTGCGATCGATCGTATTTCCCTCTGTGAGTCACACCTCCTCTTAAGCAAAAGCGATCGATCGCATTTCTCTTTGTAAAATTTTGCGATCGATCGTTTTTCCCTCTGTGCAAACTGTGCTGGATTGCATTTCCCTCTGTGCAATGTACGACCTCACCGTAATGTTTACAAAGGAAATGTGGGATTGGTCGTAGTTCCAAATTTTTGTAAAGATTACTACACAAATAATCTTAAGATTACTTCTCTAGATTATGTAAAAATGTATACATTTGCCCAAATGTATCCATTACTAAACTAACTGTTAGTTGGGTTGTTTTTTTTTTTTTTTAACCATGTTACTATGTGTTAATTTTTAGGTTCATGATATCATACAACCTCGACTGAAACCCGAAGTACCTCACATTACAAGGTAAGCATCAAGAGTTACATATTATCACAGTATTTATAGGTCGGAATATAAATCACAAGTAATCCTGGCCTCTTTTTTTAGGTTATCAACTTTTGTTAGACTACAAGCACCTATTTTCTCAAAGTATACCATGGATTGCATCTTTGATTTACCTATGAAATTGGAGCTATATAAAAATTTAAAAAAATTGGTGAATGTGTTCATTTAAATTCCAAAAAGGGTATCGTACGACGAACCATGTCATAATAACCTTCCCATTGTCTCACATTTGTAAATATTTTAGTACAAAAGCCACAAATATGATATAAACATCAACGCACTAACAGAAACTACCACTTGTGTTTAGCAAAAAAAAGAAACTACCACCTGTGACTATTATACTACAAAAGTCCCTCAAACCTCATATGTTCAATAAATGCACTACACAAAAGCTACCAATATAAAAAGGTGTCCTTACATAAAACCCAACAAAAGCAATAATCACAAAATGTAATCATCGACCGGTGGAACACTCGGCTTACTTTGGATTGCCATGCTCATCATCCTCATCCTCCTCATCCTCATCCTTATCCTCATCCTCCTCATCCTCATCATCAGCATCCTCCTCCTCCTCATCCCCATCCTCATCCTCCTCATCATCATCATCAATGTCATCGTTTTTGTCATAGTGGTCACCTTCAACAGCAGCATCTGGTTCAGACCCATCTGCTTCACTACCATCTGTTGAACTTGCAGAAGCTGTCCCTGCTGCCCCACTAGAAGAACCAATGGCCCGTTGCTCAAGACGACGCAGACGAGTACTCATTTTGCGTAACAGCACTTGTTGCGCATCCAATTGAGAACTAAGACGCTGTAGGTAACTTACAACACCTTTCAGGTCAGAACTAGGACCTACTGCATCATCTTCCTCATCATTGGCCGCTTCTCTGGTGCGCTTCTTCTTCTTCTGCTTCTGGTCCTCCAGCTGGGCTGCTATCCGGGTGGCAGAATGACGATTAATTGCTTGGCCTGATCGAGGAACCAACGAAATGGCTGCGGTGAACTTCATGTTCAGATGGGTAAGAATACGGGTAATCGCACACGGATGGATTAGAGAAAGCGAGGCATCTTTAGAGTGGTGCATTTTAATGAAAGAGTTACATATGACCGATGGGAGATCAATGGTAACACCGGTCATAAGGGCATATAGGAAACTGAGCTCGGGGAATCCCGAAGTGTGTTCCTATGAGACACTGGCAAGAGATTGTGCGACATGACCAAATTAAATATACGAGCCTCACACGTGAACTGTGTTGTGGGATTTGATTTTTTTGTTCCCCATGCAGTAGGCTTACCACAAAACAGTTCCATCATGTTGTCTCGAAGAGGAACCAACTGGTCAATAAACGGATATCCCGGCTGATCTACCCTAGGAATGTTTAACGCAGCAGCAACAACATCAGGAGAGATGTGATACTTTTTTTTCCTGATGGAACACATCAAACTCTAATGTCGTTGTGTTTATATCTAGAAAGTTGGAGTAAAACTCCGGAATTAGCTCATTAGGAGTAGCAGTTGGCCACCCTTCACACATTGACTCCCAACTGCGTTTCTCAATTTGTTTATCCAAACCATAGGTCACGAACTCTCCCGGAACCACCTCTCTCTCCGAATGGATACGACGGTTTGAGTGGTAGTTTTCATAAATAAAAAAAGCCCTATAGTTTGGGAACCTTATTTTGTTAAATTTTTGGGATTTATCCGCTGCTGGGGGAATTTTAGTAGGTGAAGGAGGGGTAGAGGAAGGGGAAGAGGGCTGCTGGGTATCAGGCACAGTAACCCTTGCCAGCTGTTAGTCTTTGTACGTACCATCTGAGAATGGAAACAACAAACACAATTGCATTTTATGAAAACAAGTGAAATGGAAACGACAAACACAGCAAATATGATGACAACAACTAACAAAACATCAATGCAATTTCCTGAGGCATTCTAGAAGAAGCACATTGCATGCACCTTCAAAATTTTCAAACAAGTTACTTTACACAACTACCACTAAACGAATCATACTGACGTCCATTAAACCGTAAAACCAACTCTAAAATATACAACATGCATGACTTTCGTAAAACTCTAAGAACATGGTACACCCACCCAACATAAAGAATGGGACAAACCCACGAACACCAGAATAATCAGAGAAAACCCTATGTACACCATGTTTTTTCTCTTTTGCTTTTCAATCTGCAAGAAATTGGTTGCATATGCTGGGTTTATATAAGTTTCAACAAATGTGAGAATATTTGTCACTCATTAACTTTCAAATATTACAATTCAGATTTTTTATATTATATGTTATGATATTGTTTCCATACTACGCAAACATATGGAGTACACAAAGTTTAGCATTCACATTGTCCTTCTATATATTGTAAGCACAACATTATCCAGATAAGATACTAAGAATGGCAAGGTATAAACATGAATTATACATTTTTTATTAACTAGCAAATATATAACAATTCTGAAATTTATATTCTCAGTTGGCTCTTTTTATTCTAGAAAGTTGTTCACAAATGTGTACAGGTTCATTTGTATTCATCATTGTCATTGAATGTTCAGGGTCAAACCCTTGCCATTTCAAGCAAACCTTGTGAACAAGTAACGGAAACTGTTTACCTCATGCAAATAAAGTTTTATTGTATGATATAGAGTATAGACCTTCCAACCACCACTAAAGTTTTTTTTTATTTTTTTTTAAAAACTCTCATGTTAGATAAATCACAAACTAAAGCCACAATTAGAAAATATCAGGGAAAACCCTATGTCAAACCAAGGAAAATGTTGTCATGTACTATTAAAAAAAAAAAAAAAACCAAAAAAAAGCATTAAGAACGTAACCCTAGGTTTTGGAAAGGACGGCAGTAACGGAACAAGAGCAAGCGGGCTTTGGAAACGAAGATGCTTACCGTGGCAAAGGCTGTAAACGGCGATGTTGGGAGTGGGTTCACGGCGGCGCAGTGAGGAGGAGCGATAGCAGACGGGGAGAGAGAAAAGGAGTGTTTGTTTTTTTGCAAAGTTGAGAAATAGAAGAAATAGAGTGACTTTTTCTAGAGAGATAGTGGCGGTTGGTTTTAAAATTTTGGAGGATAAAAGTGACTTTTTCTATCTAAGTCCATACACTAAATTGCTTTTTGGGAAAACAGGTGGCAAATTGGTATTGGATTGAAATACCAATTAATCATGCTATTTAAAAAAATATGAGATACTTTCATATTATACTACTACTAATTAAAATTAAATCTAAAAAATTATTGGTTTAACTTTGATTGTTATTGTCTTTTATAATTTATCTAAATATAAAAATTGATAAATATTAAAAGACATTTATTATTATTGGTATTTATATATAAAATATATTATAGTATTATACATTTATACAGATTGTGTTTATATATATGAAATAATATATTATTTCTATGTTTTTGGACTATAATATATCAAGATGGTTCTCACATGTTTAATTATATTATTGTCTTTAAATTTAAGAAACAATCAATATAGTGATACACAATTTATTTCATAATTTTTTAATGATATATTGTGATTAATACATAACAAAATGGTGTAAGAAATAGTTCCATACAAAAATAATGTTGCTCCAAACACTAATTATATGTTATGGATATTGTGAAAAAAATTGTGTTTATAATATTGCTGAAAGTGTTACGTCAAGTTGGAACTCGTGTTAACCCAATAGGTACTGAACTATGAGTATGAATGTAAATAAATTGAACTAGTCATAAACAACTTGTCTCAATTTCATAAAATGTTTGTTTATATTGGTTTATTTAACAAATGAACCAAACTCAAATCCATGTTTAAACTCAAATATTAAACAAATCAATCTCAAACATTATAATGTTAATATGTACTTTGCCATAATACATTCTACTATAATTCAAAATCATTAGGATAGAGTGAGTTACAGGAGAGGCAGAAAGAGAATTGTTATGGTTAACGAGGTTAACCAAGAGTTAAGTGGTATCATGTGCATTGCACATGACTAGGCACATGTCTAATATTTACTGATGCCACCTAATGGGTTGGAGGAATTTCCTCCAACCCGGGTTGAAGCTAAATTTGTCCACTCTGGATTTTATAATTAAAAAGGGAGTGATATCAATTCCCAAATTAATAATAGTAATATTAAAAAAAAGTTATACAAACTTTTTTTTTTTTTTTTATAAGTATTCTTTTTTCTAGTAAAAACTCAGTATTAAAAAAGAAAAAAAAATTACTGTTTTTTATAAAAACTAATTTTATATTTTTATTCAAAGATGGACATGTGTGTTTGGGGAGATAGATTTACCTCCAACTTGGTTTTGAAGAATTCTCGTTCAACCGACTACGGGTCAATTACATAAACCATCCACATATATTATCTGAAAAAATGAACTGACTCATTAAAAATGTAGGAGACTAAAAATACACCTGACTTGTCTATTTAATAGCCATATAGTGGATTGGAGGATAATTCCTCCAAACCGGGTTAGGGGTTAATTATTTCCTATCTATGGAGTAAATGTTTTAAATATTTCAATTTATATTTGCCTATTTTGTTAAGAAAGCTTACTTTGATACTAATTAGTCATTTTAATTCGAGAAGCAGTCTATTTTAATATTTATTTTGTATGTTATTTTGTAAAAATGATTGCCAACATTGGAAAAAATATATATATAACACAATTAATAACAAGACTACTAAATATAACAATAATAATGACTAGTCTCTTCACATTCCTCCGCACGTGTTTAGAGGCTTAATTTTTTTTTGGGGAAATTGTCCAATCCTTTATACTAACCATTGAAATAAGTGATTAAAGATAGCGAACCATCAAAATTTTTTTAAAAAATAAATCTTTTAAATTTTCTATTAAAATCTGGTTCAATGAACGTGTACTTCTGATTATTTTACCTTTTGAATTTGAGGAGATCAGTACATTACTCTGTTAATAATTTAATATAAGCTAATTTATTTATCAAACGGTAAACACATAATATCTACTAAAAAAATTTGAACAACGTGTATTTTTTGTTTGGATATTTTATTAATTTCAATTCATGCCAGAAACCTTTTAAATAAAAACAGATAATTAGAAATTCTTTCAATAAATTTCTTACTATTAAAAGACATCTTAAAATAAAATATACTTATCTATGTTTTTATTTTATTTTATTTTTTTAAGAAAGGATTACATTAGTTCACTTGAATGATCAACAGCAAATTTTTTTTTTTTTTTTTCTTCTTAAACATGTGTTTTATATATATATATATATATTTAATACAACATAGATTATCTAAAAAAAATATTCCGATCAACATGTATTTTTGGTTTGTACGTTTATGCCAAAAAACCTTTTAAATAAAAACATATACTTGCAAATTATTTAAAATATAGACTAAAGTTAATTTTTGTCCCCCTAACTTAGGAAGTATTTTCATTTTGACCCCTAACTTCAAAAATTTTCATTAGAACCCTATAACTCTTTTTAGCTGTCAAATGCATCCTTCTGTTAATTACCGTTACAGCCCCTCTGTTAAACACCAACCTGACTACTGTAGTGCTTACTCAGCATCATACGTGGCTTATTAAGCTGTCCAAATCAGCATTTTTTTTTTCCAGTTTCTTTAGGGGTGTCAAATGGGTGGGTTTGAGTGGGCATTAAATGAGTTGGGCCTTTAAAACCCAATAGCCCATTTAAACCCATTTAATAAAGTATACCCAAACCCAACCCAACCCAATTATCTAAACTAAAACCCAACGCACCCATTTAAACCCATATAATAAAGTTGATATTTACCAAAATACCCTTACAGCCTATAAACGGATGAAAAAACAATTAAAACTTAGAAAAACTACTGAAATACCCTTAAAACCTCCAAAATGACCAAAACCTCTTAGAAACCTTTTTTTTTTTTTTGGTTTGGGCTTTTTGCTTTTTTTTCCTTTTTTTTTTTTTTTTTTTTTTTTTTTTCAGGTTTGGGCTCTTTGTTTATTTTTCCTTGCTTCTTTTTTTTTTTTTTATTTTTTTTTTTTTTTTTCCCTTTTTTTTTTTTTTTTTTTTGGGTTTGGGCTTTTTGTTAATGCCCAATAAGCAACTCAATTAAAGTTCAATTAAACCCAATTTAATTGAGTCTAATTCGGCTAGCACCTATTTACCTATTTATTAAATAAGTGGATTTTGATAGCCACCGAAAGAGAGTTCCAAACCCACTGCCACAGCTAAACTTTGTCCTGTATATAAAAGATTTTTTTTTTTTTTACTAAAAAAATATCTGTTATGAATTTTATGGGTTTTTTATTAAAGAAACAGGAAATAAAAAATAAAAATTTTAACGGCAAAAGAAAAAACATATAAAGGAAATATTAACAGAAATAATGAATTCATTAAAAAAAGGCAGGTAAACTGTTTGGTCCCTATATTTAGGGGGTGTTTTCAATTTGATCCTAGTGATTTAAAACCATTTAATTGGGTCCCTGTGTTTTTAAGCCGTCATCAATTTTACCCTTGGAGTCAACCCCATTCAAAATTGCCTACGTGGCAAACTGTATCATTTAAAAATAATAAAAAATAAATTTAAGTCAGCCACGTCATTAATCTTATTATTTTTTCTTTTCTCTTTTGTTTTTTTTTCTTTTCTCTCTCCTCTGTTCTTATTTCTCCTCTCCCCAGATTTTTTTTCTCTCTCTCCTCTCCCCAGATTTTTCTGAAAAAATAAAATAAACATAATTCAAAATCTCATGATCAATTGAATGAGTGTAAGAGATTTCTCATCAGCCACACCAAAACCCACATTCAGCTAAAAATTATAGCTAAAACCCCATAAAATTGCCGCTGCACCAAGCTCTTCTTTCTTCAAACCCAATTTCCATTTGCTACAGTAGCTCACCCCATAGCTCGTGGAACAGTTTATCAACAAACCAAAATCTTTCCTTTTTATATTATATTTTCTCTCTTCTCACTTCGTCTGGCGCCTTTCTCTCGTCTTCACAGCAACTGCGGTCTAAAGCAAATTGGCCACAAACAGTGATATGTAGTTCAATGGGTTTGCTTCGTGGTTGATCTGGTGGTCTCCTTTGTGGATATGCGTCGGAGATCTAGAGGTATACTTCGTGGATCTGTGTCTGCAATATGGGGTTTGATGGGTTTCATTGTGGGTGAATTTTGTGGGTTTGATTATGGGTATTGTGGGATTGATCTTGGTTTTGATTGTGCGTGGATGTTGTGGGCCGGCTTGATTGTGGGTGTTGTGGGTGGATGCTATGGGTTTGATTGTGGTCTTGTGTTTGATGGGTTACTAACATGGACGATGCTGCGGTGTTGGGGATGGGATGGGTGCTGCAGTTAGATGGGTCTTACTCAATTTTCATTTTGATTTGTTTATTTTTCTGGGTTTTGTGTTCAATGGGTTTGTTGAAATCATATGCTGGTTCTCAATTTGTCATTGTCTTGGGGATGAGGGTGCTAAAATCAGATGGGGTGAGTCTTGCTCAATTATTGTCTTTTGTGTTCAATGAAGATGAGGGTTTTGAAGAGGGTTAATTATTTGAAGAGATTTTGAAGGAAAAAAAATCTGGGGAGAGGAGAAATAAGAACATAGGAGAGAGAAAAGAAAAAATAAAAGGAAAAGGATAAATAGAAAAAAAACAAAAAAAGAGAAAAGAAAACAATAATAAGATTAATGACGTGGCTTACTTAAATTTAAAGTTTATTATTTTTAAATGATACAGTTTGCCACGTAGGCAATTTCTGTTTGTCACGTAGGCCATTTTTAACGGAGTTGACTCTAGGGTTAAAATTGATAACGGCTTAAAAACACAGGGACCCAATTGAATGGTTTTAAATCACTAGGACCAAATTGAAAACACCCCCTAAATATAGGGACCAAAAAAGTATTTCTGCCTTTAAAAAAAAAGAAAAACAAAAATAATGAATTAAAATAGAACGAAACTTAAAGGTCTGAATTAACATGGTCAAAATTTTGAGGAGTAAATTAAACTTTGACCAAACTTAAATGGATGTAATTTGTAATTTGGTCAATTATTTTAAATAAATCTCCTACTACTAAAAGGCATCTTAATACTAACAATAGTAATATAAATATTAATTTTGATAAAATGTCTATGTTTTTGGAATTAGTTTTTGTGACACAGGACACCTCTGATCAAAAAACTTTTTCTTTTCTTTTTCACTATGTGCATTACATAAGCTACAATTACTAGCGATCGATCACTTCAATTTGCAAAGGTAATAATCGATCGATCGTAATATTCACTGATTTATTGTACTGATGAGAATTTCCGATCGATCGCTTAAATTTGCAAAGCAAATAGCCGATCGATCGTATTATTCTCTGTACAATTTCTGGGAATAAGCGATCGATCGATAAAACTTAGCAAATGCCTTAGCGATCGATCGGTATAGAGTTTCACTCTTGGGAATTGTGCGATCGATCTTTTCAATTTGCAAAGGAAATAATCGATCGATCGTAGTATTCACTGATTTATTGTACCGATGAGAATTTCCGATCGATCGCTTAAATTTGCAAAGCAAATAGCCGATCGATCGTACTTATTCTCTGTACAATTTCTGGGAATAAGCGATCGATCGATAAAATTAGCAAATGCCTTAGCGATCGATCGGTATAGAGTTTCACTCTTGGGAATTGTGCGATCGATCTTTTCAATTTGCAAAGGAAATAGCCAATCGATCCCATTATTCTCTGTACAATTATGGAGAATATGCAATCGATCGGTTACAATTTTCAAAGGATTGTACGAGCGGTCCTTATTTTCACTTTACTCGTGCGAAATTTACAATAGATAGAATCCAATTTTCAAAGGAATTGTCGATCGGTCCAGGCTTAGACTGAAATACTTTTGAGTGAGAAACTTAAGCCTATTTGTTCACTGCCATGCAACAACATAATTTTGAAACAGATATCAACAGAGTCTACTAGATCAAAACAGGCTCTTTATAGAATCCTGCCGCGAAAGATTTTAAGAATTAAAATTACTCCTTGTAATGCAACCCAGGTGACACAGCACACAGGCTGGAATGTAAAGAAAGTACATGTATTGAAAATGTGACACTTGTGAATGAATGTAATATAGTCCACTAATACTTCAAAGAGTCTAAAGTTTACAAGAAAAAGAAAACATAGAAAAGTAACTGCGAATAATTTCAATATAAAGTCTCATTCCATCTCAAACATCAAAAAAAAAAAAAAAATTCACCAACACAATAACGGATCCTTAAGCAGCCCAGGTCATAAAATCTTTAAACATAGAGTTTACTCAACAATGATAAGGATAATTTAACATCCTTTCAAAAGGAAGTTGCCCGAAATAACACTCCTGAGATTTGATTAAATGACAACTTGAAGTCATAAAAAGAGCATTGGGTAAACCAGTGTAGGCAGTGAGTGACCTCTCCAATCATCGATACTCATGGTCCACATCTCTTGTTCTCTCCCATTAACGTGACTCGGATGTTGCATGCTCATATTGGTAATCATCATCCTCCATTCGATCATATTGGTCATGACCACGGTCATGATATTGGTCATAACGGTCATGGTTGTCCTGGACATCCAGATGATCATACTGGCCCCAAGTTCGATAAAAATTCACTATAACACTAGGAAGAACTACAAATTTGTTGTCATGCGAAACTATGAAAATACACATTTTCCACCATCTTGAATTTAATTATAGTAGGTCATATCTAAATACAATACAAGTTCATATATGACCGTCGCCAATTTAAGTAAGGGAAACTCAAGACTCCATGTCATGATCATACTGGCCCCAAGTTCAATAAAAATTCACTATAACACTAGGAAGAACTATAAATTTGTTCTCATGCAAAACTATAAAAATACACATTTTCCACCATCTTGAATGGTGTATAGTAGGTCATATATGAAATACAATACAAGTTCATATATGGCGACGAAATACACATTTTCCACCATCTTGAATGGTGTATAGTAGGTCATATATGAAATACAATACGTCGCCAAGTTCATATATGACCGTCGCCAATTTAAGTAAGGGAAACTCAAGACACCATGTCATCAGACCTGCACAATATCAAGCAATCAATTATACACATGAGTAAAACATCCCAAGAATATAGGCATCTGTTGTAAAATATGTATTTACCTATAACAGATCATATTCACAAACATGGCATACTTCAACATGTTGCAAACATGGTATGGTACATTTGTAGAAGGAATACGCATATATTTAGCACTTAATTGGGACAATAAATGTCAGAAGTTAGTAAATGTTAACAAGTTGTCAATGTTTACTTGCAGGATTCATCACCACATACGAAAAGATGGATACAAGTGGTTACGCTAAAGCAGGCACTTCAAGAAACACCACATACGATACTGTTAGTGTAAATCCAACAGATGAAAGGAGTGCAATTCATTATACAAAAGATGATATTTCAAGGATGACTTTTAAGACCGTAACAGAATGGGAAGAATGGTACAAACACTACAGCTTCTTAATGGGATTTGGGTTGCGAAGAGAAGACGTAAGAACGGATACGGAATGGAGAGGTGATCACGCGAAAATGGGTATGTTCAAAAGAAGGGTTCAAAAGGATAACAAGTAATGAAGAAGACGGAAGCCAACGCCAAGAACGATCCATAACTAGATGTGGATGTAAGGCATTATTGCGTGTCAAGTTGGATAAAACCTCCAATACTTGGGTTGTTGCAAACCTTGAACTTACACACAACCATGCATTGACAGATACACACCAAAGATTTTTCATTCCAGCCCATCGCACCATCGCTGAAGGTGAGAAAGCTGAAATTCAATCGTTGTACCAAACTGGAATAAAGCAATCCCAAATGTACGAGCATCTAGCGCACCAAGCAGGAGGATACAATAGACTATCGTTTACAAAAAAAGATTTCTACAACTACACATATGCTTATCGCCAGTCGCAAATAGGAGATGGTGATGCAAACAGTGCACGAAGCTTCCTAGAAGGGATAGCTTCTAAGGAGCCCGACTTTTATTCTGCATACAAGACAGATGAAGATGGCCACCTAGAATGTTTATTTTGGAGCGACTCTACCTCACGCTTGGATTATGCATGCTTTGGAGATGTGGTAGCATTCGACTCAACATATAAGACAAATAAATACAATTTACCATTTGTGGTACTTATTGGTGTGAACCACCATCATCAGACAATCGTCTTCGGAAGTGGTTTATTGAACGTAGAAACAGAGGAAGCATACACATGGCTCCTACAAGCATTCCATGATGCAATGAACAATAAATCACCGGTTTCAGTGGTAACCGATGGGGACAGGGCAATGCGCAATGCTATCAACACAGTTTTCCCAAATGCCAACCATAGACTTTGTTCATGGCATCTGGCACGCAATGCCAAACAACATATAAATAATAGTGCAGCCCTTCAGGCATTTCATAAATTGATGAATGACATCCAAACACGTGACCAATTCGAAGAGAAATGGAATTCTATGATTGAAGACTTTCACCTACAAGAAAACGAGTGGTTACGTAAAATGCATACTGATCGGGCAATGTGGGCAGAGGCATACTTGAGAGGAAAATTTTGGGCGGAATTAAGAAGCACCCAAAGATGTGAGGCTATGCATGCAAACATGAAGCGTTCCCTAAAAGAAAAAGGTTCATTAGTTGACTTTATCAAACAGTTTCACAAGAAACTTGATGGGATGCGACATTCTGAGTCCCAAGAAGACTACATCACACAGCAGAAGAAGCCACCATCAGCTGGGACAGTACTACCTCACATTGAGAGACATGCAGCATCAATATATACACGAACCTCATTTCAAAAAGTAATGAGTCGACTAAAACAGGAGGGATACTTATTTCATAGCTATTGTTCGGAGAGTATTGAAGATCAACTTCGAACGTATACCTTAGAAACGAGTCAAAATCGTACAGCACGTTGGGAAGTGACATTTGATGCGAGAAGTGTGTCTATAAGATGTACATGCTTAGAGTTTGAAACAGTTGGACTACCTTGCGAGCACACCTTCCACATTATGAAGGTTGCGAGGCTTAAAGAAATACCTCAAAACCTCATTAGCCTGAGATGGACCAAAATTGCAAAGTCCAATACTAGACCAACTTATTATTCATTACACGATCCTAATGATGTAACTGAGGTCGTACGGTATGGTGCATTAACATCTAGATGCAACAATTTGTGTTACATAGCGTCAAGATCGGATGAAGGGTATAGACAATTCAATGCTGGATTGGATATGCTAACACAACAAATGCATCACTTACATGCATCAGATCTAAGTTACAACGATGAAGACATAAACAGATCATCTAGTAGGGGAGATATTCTAAAAGATCCACGAGTTGCACATACTAAAGGTGGACAAAAGGCTGACAAGGGAAAGGAAATCAAAAAAAGAAAGTGTGCCCTATGCAAGGAAGAAGGACACACAAAACGAACATGCCCTTTATCAAACACCAATATGATGGATAATAACAGCCAAATCTCCAGCCCTACAATACAATTCGCCTCAGAAGAAGACATGTCATTCAATCCTGTAGTGCACAACTCAAGTTGCTATGACACAAGTGTATGTGCTACAATGATGGAGAACCCGTCGTACACAACCGCAACGGATGCACAGGTAAATTAATGAGTATGAATTTTAAATTTCGTACGCACACAAAGATTACTATATATTAGGGTATACATTAGAATTTGTCTACGCAGAAACATTATTCAATAAAAAAATCACATCTTTTCAGGGGTACACTTCAACATACACTTCATCGAACCCAAATACAGAACAAGACAAATTCTATAATTGGCTTGTGATCCAACCATTCAGATGTTGTCCATATCAGGTAATAAGGCATTCAACTCTTATGATTTTCGCAACCTATATTGAATATGTAATAATATGAATAAACATTCAAAAAAATTTTATAAGTAATATGTAATTACATGAATAATAAATATGCAATTGCAAAATGTATTGAATTTCCAAATAGAATCAACCAAATTGAATGTATTCAATGCCCAAATCTAATCAACATGAATGCTGATATAGAATCAAACCAATTGAATGTATTGTATAATGTACTTATATGTAGTTACAAGAAATTTTTCAACTAACCAATTAATATGTACTTACATGTTCATATTTAATGTATATTTTAAACCTACCCAATTGAAATTACTAATTCGAGGTGCGGGTATTTTAAACTTACATGTTCACATATGCCCCATCCTCTTCATCTGTGAGTTCTGATTTGGGTAACATAGTGCCATTGAGTCCCTTGTGATTCTTCGAGGTGCGCGTATCCACGGAACGCTGGCCCGGACACCCAAGTTAACCAAAAAAAAAAAAGGGTTAACATTTGACTAAATAACATACTAATTAGATTACCCTAATACCACATCACCATCAAATAAAGGCATGAAATGGAGAAGATCCATGTGTACACAGTCTTTATACCTTTTCATAAGTTGTAAATTTATTCAAACAAAGTTAAAATGTATCAACTTGATATGGCTCTGCTTAGATTCATTTCAGTGAAGGACTTGTATCATACCTCAAACACACAGATTGGTTATTAATTTATTGGTATCTAGTCACCAAAAAGCAAACACCAACAAAAATAAAAAAACCTAAGAAATAGATACAGGATACATCCATCCATCTTCAATTTTTTTTTTTCTCTCTACCATCACACAAATGAATAACAAATGCCTTTGAAATATGCCTCTGAAATGCAAACAACATACGCCAATACATGCATACAAACATCACCCATACATAAACACACATAAACATACATTTTTCTTATTAAATCCATTTAAAAGCGAATCACGCATACATATAGACATAAATATATGGGGTATTACACACCTGAATCTATACAGCAATCAAAAGCATCACCCATAAATTCCCATCTATACATAAACACCAACTGAGCTAATACTTGACATACACAACTACTACACACATAAAATCCCAGAAAAATAAGACAAGCCCAAGTTCAGAATCTTACAACTTCCATCACTTCCATCATGAAACAAAGAAAAATCTCAAACAAAACATAAACCAAATCATCATACCCAAAAGCAACAAAAGCAATAAAAACAATAAACAAAATCAAAACTTTTCAGAAACCCCAAAATCTAACATGGAAAACCTTAAGACCCCATGTTTTTTTTTTTTATATAATCCCCTCTTCATTTCCCCACAAACCAAACCACATCATTCAAAAACTCATTTTACTTCACTTTCACTCGTTTTCTCAGCAACCAAACAGATACACACATACAGGAAGAGGGAGAGAGAGGTACCAAGTTACAGAGCTTAGAGCTGCGCGGCGAGAGAGATGAGAACGGAATATGAGAGAGGGTGTGGAGGCTAGGGTTTTGGTATTTAAGGGTTGCTTGGTTGGTTTGCTATATGGGTTTTGTTTTGTGGACAGTAGATTTGAAGTGACCCAAATCAATCTAAGAAGAAGAAGAAGAAGAGGATCATCGAGCACCGTTGAAGAGGAAGAAGCGGGCCACACGGTCTGTTTCTTGGAGAGAAGAAACTCCGTCTCTAGATCCAAACTCTCCATCTGTGTTTGGCTCTCCTCCATCGCTGCTACCATGACTCTTTCTTCTTCTTCATGAGGATTGAAGAACAAAGATGGATGGAGGGTTAGGGTTAGGGCTGTGATGGGGGAATAAGAGAGGGGAAATAACGGGGGAAATAAATAAGAGGGGAAAAAAAGAGCACTGTACAGTGAAAAAAAAAAAAAAAAAAATTTACAAATTCTCGACTAAATTGCATCCAACTTTCACAAATTATAACATGAAGTTTAATCGATCGATCGCGAAAATGCAAAGGGATTTTTTGCGATCGATCAGGTTTATTCACTGTACAGAAATTGTGTACAGTATTGTACAGTGAATAAACCGATCGATCTCTAAAATACAATTCAAAGGGATTTTTTGCGATCGATCGGTTTATTCACTGTACAATATTGTGTACAATATTCTGTACAGTGAATAAACCGATCGATCGTAAAAAATTCAAAGGAATTTTTTGCGATCGATCGGTTTATTCACTGTACAGAAATTGTTGTACAGTATTCTGTACAGTGAATAAACCGATCGATCGTAAAAAAATTCAAAGGAATTTTCGCGATCGATCGCTTTATTCACTGTACAGAAATTGTGTTCAATATTGTACAGTGCATAAACCGATCGATCGCAAAAAATCCCTTTCAATTTTAGCGATCGATCGGTTTATGTATCTGTACAGTTTCTGGAAAAACTTGCGATCGGTCCTAAAAATTTCGAAGGAATTGTGCAATCGGTCCAACTTAAAGCCTATTGCTATTCAAATTCTGGAAAAGTGGCGATCGATTGCATCTTGAATGAAGAAAAATGGGATCAATCATAATTTGGGGCAACTTCCTTTCGAAAGGATGTTAAATTCTCCTTATCAGTGTTGACTAAACTCTATGTTTAAAGATTTTATGACTGGACTATTTAAGGATCCGTTCTTGTGTTGGTGATTTTTTTATTTAGTAAGGTTTATACAGTTTCTATTTTCAGGTGTCTGATTTGGAACTGGCTACCCTAATTTACCCAATGCTCTTTTTATGACTTCAAGGTATCATTTAATCAAATCTCAGGAGTGTTATTTGGGGCAACTTCCTTCCGAAAGGATGTTAAATTCTCCTTATCAGTGTTGACTAAACTCTATATTTAAAGATTTTATGACTGGGCTATTTAAGGATCCGTTCTTGTGTTGGTGATTTTTTTATTTATTTTTGTTTGAGATGGAATCAAACTTTATATTGATATTATTTGCAGTTAATTTTCTTTGTTTTCTTTCTTGTTGTAAACTTTAGACTCTTTTAAGTATTAGTGGACTATATTACAAACATTTTATTTACATACTATTAGTAAATTAATACTAACACTCACTAAAGTCTAAAAATATGAGAAAACTTTTTTTTTTTTTTTAAATTACATATCTTGACAAAGATTAACCATTTTGATAAAATCTAAACAACAACATTATCACTTGTGAGATAAATTTTAAAATTTTAGAAACATATAGAAATTATTACTAAACCTTTATTAAGAAACACTAAAATCCATATAACCCCTAAACTATGTAACAATACTTCACAACAATTTCATGTTCGTACAAATATCTTACAAAAGATCACAGAATTATGTCAAATTATTTATGGGTTTTATCAAAATAATTATGGCCTTTAATTATAATTAATTATAATATTAAACCTTTGCAATTTTGAAAAACAAAATTCAAAATATGCATGACATTTAATTATATATATCTCCCTAAATTATTATGTTAATATAAGTAAAAATAAGAACATTTTAAATAAATATTTTATGGACATGTGTGTTTGGGGGGGGGGGGGGGACAGAGTTTACCTCCAAATGTATTATCTAAAAAAGTGACATGACTTGTTAAAAAAGTCAGGCGACTAAAAATACACGTGACTTATCTATTTAATAGCCACGTAGTAGATTGGAGGATAATTCCTTCAAACCGGGTTAAGGTAAACTATTTCCTGTTTTGGAGTGAACGTTTTAAATATCTCAATTTACGTTAGCGTATTTTGTTAAGAAAACTCACTTTGATTCCAATTAGTAATTTTAATTCGATAAGAAGTCTATTTTAATTTTAATTTTGTAAGAGACATTATTAATTGAAATCAATGAATAATTTAGAAAAATTATAAGATGTGAAGGGTATTTTTGGTAGTTCATAAAAGTAGACATGAGGGGAGCAATCATCTTAATAGTAATAGATGATAATAATAGTAATAATTAAATAACAACACCCAATACTTGATATGATTATAATAATAATAAAAATGATAATTAAATACAAATAAAATCAACAACAATACTAATAATAGTATTAAAAATATTAGTTTTGATAAAATTTTTATGATTATAATGAATATACAAATAACAACACCCACCTAACCACTCCGTTTATTCGGTAAACCAAATTCCTTCGTCTTGGGAGCCATAAGTGCAACAACACTAGTTGGACCTATCTCAGACAAACCTTTAGAAAATTATAAATATTATACTAAGAAAATAAAAAACAAATGATACACATCCGAAGAACTATGACAATTAAATAAAAATTAGTAAAAAATTATCACTTTTGAATAAATGTCAATCAGTATGATACTAATACATATAATAAGGAAAAAAAAAAAAATTCTTGCCTACCCACATAAAGCATAATAGTAATAAATTTCTGTACAATTTCTGGAAAAATTTACGATCGATCGTGAACTTTCTTAGGAGTATTTTGCGATCGATCGCTTTATTTACTGTACATTACTGTTCATTTTCTGTACAGTGAATTTTGCGATCGATCGCAAAAAATTCCTTTGAAATTTCGCGATCGATCACAAATTTTCCAGAAATTGTACAGAGAATAAACCGATCGATCGCAAAAATTCAAAGGAATTTTTTGCGATCGATCACAAAATTCACTGTACAGAAAATGAACAGTAATGTACAGTAAATAAAGCGATCGATCGCAAAATACTCCTTAGAAAGTTCACGATCGATCGTAAATTTTTCCAGAAATTGTACAGTTAAAAACCGATCAATTCTTTTTTACAAATTTTTCGACAGATCTTAATTTCTCTACAATCATAAAATCCATAAAGTAATGATGTAATATTACGCGTATTTTTTTTATATAACATAATCATTTATTATCATTTAAAATTAAACATCATACTTATATTTATTAGGCACACTCAGGAACATTATTCAAGCAAAAATCACTTTTGGCTGCACCACTTCCCCAATGACAAAGATTCCACCTTTATTGACATTATTCAAGCAATGTGCAAATATTTTTCAACTTTCTTGCTAAAGCAAGTTGTGAAATCATGGATGGATTTGCTTGACATTATTCTTTTAGTTTCATTTCCTTCCATTTATTTAGAAAAGTAGATTAAAAAAATGAAAAAAACTTGAGTTAAAGATAATACTAAAAAATAAAATGTTTTGACTAATAAAAATGCGATTGACAAATTTTCACATTACCAATAAAATCGAACAAAAAATAAATAAAAAACTGTTTGATATTAGAGTGATTAACGTTGACCCAATAGTTAGCAATTTGCCACCAAAAAAAGAAGGTAGGCTGTATTTAAAAAAAAAACCAATAACTAGATTTTCATTTTCTCTTTTCCATTTACCCTATTAAAAAAAAATATTTTCTCTCCATTGCTATCACCTGGTTTCTTTTTTTTCAATCAAAGAAAATATAAATAGAGATGAAGAAAAAAATAGTCTACACGAAAAAATAACAAGCAAAAGACTTCCAGAGCCTTTTGAATATCTCTAGCCATAGCAACATTTGTACATAACATTTATTTACAAAAACTAACATTTGTACACAATTGCATTTATTGCTTCTCGTTAAAGGCCTTCCAAACTTCAAAACTAAGCAATGCAAAATGCAGGTCAGCCCTCTTCAGTCTAACCCAGAAATCATACACAATAAGCAAGTACTAGATCAGAATCAAAACAATAAACCCTTGTCCCTTTCCCAAGAATTGCATTAGCATTGGCATTGGCAAATGAAATTAATGCCTAGCCACATCTCTTAAGTGCCTTCATCATTTCTTTGATGATCCTGACTCCTGAGCTCCTGAAAAAACCATACACAATAATTTAATAATACATTCTCAGAAAATGTAAATTAACAGTTATACCAGTGCCAGCATTTGTTTTACTAGCATAAAACCAATAAAGATCAGAGAACACATGAAAAAACAAAGTCTACAATTTTAAATTGTCTGCTCTTGATTTGAACTTTCTTCAAAACCAAGAACTTCTTAATGATCAACAGTATTATTAAAGTATTGATTATTCATTTCAAGCTTAATATGCTCAAGAAGTCATTCAACAAAGACATTTCTGTATGTGAAAATTTAAAATATTATATTACCTTCTTTTATCTCCCAATTCTTCACAAGACGTTCTGATGAAATAATTATTTAGAAATTATACAAACAAAAAAAACAAAACAAACAAGTATGAAATAATGTGTTTTCATAAAGTACTAGGGGGTTTGCAACAAAGATAACTAAACTGTCCTCCCATCAAATAATAGGAACACAACCAAGAATGAAATTGACTTACATGCATCAATGAAACTCTGTTTCCAACAACAGCAGTTTCACCAATAACCACACCTGTACCATGATCCAATAATATTCCCTCTCCAATTTCTGCAGCTGTTCGGGATCACCGGGGAAAAAAAGGGTAAAAGTTAGCCTACATACTAGAGAATTAACCATCATTATATCAGATGTAAGTTCTGTACATAACAGCTACAGAAACTTCAAAGGAAAAACTTGCCATCGATCGCAAAAAAATTCCTTTGAAATTTCTCAATCGATCTCCAAATTCTAACTAGGAGAAACAATCATCCTCTTTTATATTCCCAACAAAACAGAGCAAAGTAAAAAAAAAAAAAAAAAAAAAAAAAAAAAAAAAAAAAAAACTCTCAAAATCAAATCTTGTGTTTAGTGTCAATTTCCCCAAATCCCCAAATTTCAACTACTTTCTAACAATTTCTCAGCTCCCAAACAAATTTAAATCAAAACTAAAAAAAAATCCAAAATTATAAGAGAATTTGAGAGTTTTGAGAGAGGGATGAAAGAATTACCATCCTTGCAGCAGATCTAATTGTCCTTGAGGCTGAGAATTAGCAACAATGAAATCAAACATCAAACATCAAACCCGTAAAAATAAGAAACAATCCCACAAATACTGAGCATAACAAAGAAAGACTTGAGTTTTACACACTAATAGTTTTAAGAATAGCAAAAAAATCCCAGCTTTAGCAAAATAAGAAAATATTAGAAAATAAAAACAAAAACCCAGAATCAGAAAATTCTCATAGATGCTTAATAACTGTACCACTTGAAATAAAAAATTCGTACCATTTCGCACAAAGGAAGCCACCATCACCCACACCAGATCTGGAACATCCCATTTCGCAAATCCACCAATCACGCGCTGACTGAACCCCCAAACACCAGCAACCAAGTCCCACACCCATCAGCCCAAACTCCGACCAAACCCACTCATCCGCCGCCTACAGGTCCGAGAAATATCGAACCTTCCACCGCTGCTACAAAATCACAAATCGGCGCCAGATCCAACCCGGAGCTAGAGAGAGAGATACCGAGCAAGAGAGGGACTCGGTGAGGCGAGACGAGGTTAACGGTGGGGGTGAGTGAGCGAGCTTCAGAGCTGGCCATGGCGGCCTGGCTCGATCTGGTGTGAAAAAGAAAGAGAGGACTTAGGGTTTGGTTCAGAAATCTAAGAACGAGAGATATAAAAGAGACGGAGAAAAGAAAAGAAGACGAAAAAACTGAGATCTGTACCTGAGGCTGAATGAGAAGCAAGGAGCTGTAGAAATCTTAAAAGGATGAAGAAGATGATGCCTGGTGTGTGGATCGGGACAGGCGAGGGAGAGAGAAAAAGAAAGAAAATAGAAAGGAAATATGGGTCTTAGGGTTTGGTTTAGGAAAAGAAGAACGAGAGAGAGAGAAAAGAGACGGAGAAAAGAAAAAACAAAAAACAAAAGAGAAAGCCAAACCGGTTGCAACCGGTATCCTTTCTCCATCCAACGGCCCAAATCTTTTCCATTTTTTTAACAATATCCAACGGCCCAAAAGCCTTGGCGGGACCGTCCCTCCATTTACTGTAGGCGGGACGTAAGTCGTTCTTAAAAATGATCATTTTGTATATTTTTAACAGTGACTTAAAAGTTTTTTTGTTTTTTTTAAATACTTAAAGGGTTTGTTAGTAGAAGGTACGTACCTCTAAAGATATTATGATTTGAAGACAATGAGGGGTGTCCACCACATCTTAAAACATAGTCCAAAACACTAGAGACCATTCAATTGCTGCACAAGATCCACGTTAATGAAAATTAAGATTCCCAAGTACCTTGTGTGCAAGGATCCCAGGAAAGATTATATATCATACATTATTTCGCTAAAGTAGGTATGACTTGGACAACAAGAACAGGTTAATAAAGCAAGAGTGACACATCACTGTGAAATAGACCGTGTAAAATGGAGGTGATTGAAATTGAGAGGATCTTGTTTCACTAAATAATTGAGACTATCGATTTTTAATTGGTACATGTAAGCCCTCAAATTTGTATCTAGATAATCTAGTACACGTAGGCCATTCCCCTCAAACTTGTTTGGTAGACTGTATACATGATATATTTAAGAAGTAAAAGAAACCAAAAAGCCCTACTCTGACGGACTATTATTTGAGGCTTGCTTCCTTACAAATTTTGTAGTGGTGGTCTCGCTAATATGCAATCTTTTTTTTCTTTTTTCCTTTTTTTTTTTTTTTTTTAATTTCATTTATTAATTTTTTATTTTTTTTTTTTTAATAGTCCTATACCTAGCTCCAGTCTAAATTTCAATCACAATCTCAGCCTTAGCCCAGTCCAATTCACTAGCCTAGCAATTCTAATTTAAAACCCAAAATCATCTAAACATAAAATCAAGCCCAGCAATTCCAATCAAACCCTAACCCAATTAATTCCAATTTCAATATCATCTAAACATAAAATTCCCAATTAATTCCAAAAAAAAAAAAAACTAAAAAAAAAAATTAATAAAAAACACTCACTGTGGACTGCCGACTGCCGTGCGTGAGTGCGTGACCCAGCCGCCACGGCACCACCGGCCAGCCCTCACCAGTGGAACGGCGCATCTCCTCTTCTCCTCCGCGCGGCGCGCCTCTGCCTCTGGTATGGTTTTCTCTCTCTTTCCTCTTCTCCTTTTCTCCTCCGCACGGACCACGGCCTCACCGGCCACCAGCTTTCCTTCTTTCTTTCTTTTTCTTCTCTCTTCTCCCTTTCTTTTTCTTCTTTCTTCTCCGGTTCTCCCTTTCTTTCTTTCTCTCTCTTATTTTCTGATTCTCAGATTCTCTACAATTAGTCTAGCAATTTGTTCTTTTTTATTCTTTTACTTATTTTACTGTTTCAGTGCACTACAATTGTCAATTAGTCAATTAGCAATTTGTTCTTTTTTATTGTTTTACTTATTTCACTATTTCAGTAGTACACTACAATTTTTTTTTTTTTTTTGATAAGCTTCAGTACACTACAATTAGTCAATTAGCAATTTGTTCTTTTTTATTGTTTTACTTATTTCACTGTTTCAGTACACTATATCACTAACTCTGTGTTAGTCACTTTGGTTTATTTAGACTATTAGCTACTTTTATATTTTAGACTTTTAGTATTGTGCGTGTCAGCCGTGAATAATTTCACTATTTGTGGTTTTGTGGGGCACGTGTCTGATAAAAAAAACACTTTATTTAAAAAATTATCTTTGTATCTAGATTATCTAGATACAAATTTGAGGGCTTACATGTACCAATTAAAAATCGTCTCGATTATCTAGTGAAACAAGATCCTCTCAATTCAAATCACCTCCAATTTACACGGTCTATTTCACAGTGATGTGTCACTCTTGCTTTATTAACCTGCTCTTGTTGTCCAAGTCATACCTACTTTAGCGAAATAATGTATGATATATAATCTTTCCTGGGATCCTTGCACACAAGGTACTTGGGAATCTTAATTTTCATTAACGTGGATCTTGTGCAGAAATTGAATGGTCTCTAGTGTTTTGGACTCTGTTTTAAGATGTGGTGGACACCCCTCATTGTCTTCAAATCATAATATCTTTAGAGGTACGTACCTTCTACTAACAAACCCTTTAAGTATTTAAAAAAAACAAAAAAACTTTTAAGTCACTGTTAAAAATATACAAAATGATCATTTTTAAGTAGTGATAATAGTGGTATACTGGTATGGTTATGAATAGTTAAGAGAAGTGACCGCAGAATAGTGTCGGACACTGTGCAAATAGTACTTGCTTAGTAGAAGTGTCGTAAGAATTATTATGAAATTGTGCAAATAGTAATTGGATAGTGGAAGTGTCGGCAGAATTATATGATACTGTGCAAATAGTACTTACATAATAACATGAATTATTATGTTAATAGTACTCTTGAATCACTTATATATACTAGCATATAACTTGTACAAAATCATTATATAAACACATAATGTGTATATGATCAAAATATATATTCAGAATTATTTTATGAAAAATATGTTCCATAAAAAAAATAAAACTGATAATAACAAATAGATGGAATTGCACCAACAACAAAAAAATAAAAAGAATTAGATAATGTATAATAATTGAGAAAAAAATAGTTATATTTAATTGATAAAATAGAAAATAAGTTAGAATCAAGCAAAAATAAAAGATTACCTTAGTTCAATTGCCTCTTAGATCCCCTTGCAGTCATATAAACGTACAAAAACACAAAAATAAAAATAGATCATGATAGAAAAAGAAGTAGAAGAACAAAACTTGTACCAGATTACCATTGTTTAGATGTTACGTAAGCAGATTATGGAAGAATGAGGAACCTTCAATTTAACGTGCTCTATTTATCTTCCTTCTATCAAGGAGTATGTCTGTTCACCAAATGATATCTTAAGTGATTGTTCACCAATCAATACATTTTCACTAAAAGAGTACTCCTAACACAGAGAATTTGTTATTATCTATTTTTATTTAAAAGTGTTTGGTAGTTATTAAATCAAACCACTTAGGAAATTTAAACAATGTATGAATTTTTTTTTATAATCTTTAAGAAGTCTTCTAGTATTAGGAGATTGTCATAATTGTAAGATTTTTAATATGATATTTTATTAAGATGTCTTTTAGTAGTAGGAGACTTATTTTAAAGAATTTGTTATTATCTGTTTTTATTTTAAAGATTTTTATTATGATATTTTATTAAGATATCTTTTTAGTAGTAGGAGACTTATTATCAAGAATTTGTTATTATCTATTTTTATTTAAAAGTGTTTGGCAGTTATTAAATCAAACCACTTAGGAAATTTAAACAACATATCACTTCAGAAATTTAAACGATAGATAAACATGCAAACCATTTAGAAAATTTAAACAACGTATCACTTCAGAAATTTAAACGATTGATAGATATGCCACTTGTCATGATGTGAGACACTCTTGGTTTTAACACTCATGTCTTCTGCTATTATATATTATATAGATGTGGTTTCAATTATGTAAGATAGATAAGAAATTCTTGAATTCCATAAGAGAATTCTCTCTAGTTTTGGATGACCACCTTATAAGAAAGTTCTGAAAAGAGTTTCTCTTCTTTTCTCTTCTTCATTTCTCTTGCTATCTCTTTCATTTTACAACACGTTATTAGCACGAAACTCTAACCAAATCCTAAAAAAAGAATTGTTCTTACTTTGTTCTCAATCCACTGTAAGTTTTTCTTTAAAGAATTAATATCTAGATCTAAATGCTAATTGATATCTTGATATCTTTGCTATATCTTGATCTAAATACTAATTGATATCTTGATATCTTTGCTATATCATGATCTAAATACTAATTGATATCTTGATATCTTTGCTATATCTTGATCTAAATACTAATTAATATCTTGATATCTTTACTATATATTATGTCAAATCTCACAAAAATTGAATTTGTTGCCCTTGATATTTCGGGCAAGAATTATTTATCATAGGTCCTAGATGCTGAGATCCACTTAGAGGCAAATGAAATAATTTAAGAGAGAGGTATGGATGCACCAGAAGCTGCACCTTACAAGAACTCCTTATAGATATGGATGCACCTAAAGTTGCATCTTACAAGAACTTATTATAAATATGGATGCACCAGAAGATGCACCTTACAAGAACTCCTTATAGATATGGATGCACCTGAAGCTACACCTTACAAGAACTCATTATAAATATGGATGCACCTTACAAGAACTTATTATAAATGGATGCACTTGAAGTTGCAAAATTATAAAAGTGCAAGTGAATACAACTTTACACTTAATGCACCTGAAGTTGCAAAATTTTAAAAGGTGTAAATGAGTAAAATTCTACACTTTCTAAATCAGCTCACAATTAAAATTATGTGAGAGAAAATCTCTAAAGAAGACATGTTGGAAAAGGGAAAATCATATATTATATATCATGTCTCAAAAGTTCTCTTGAAGTAGCAATATCAAGAACGCAAATTCAAGAAGAACTCTGAACAAATATTGCCTTCTATTGGTTAAAATAATAAGATTTTACTAAAAATCCACAAGTTCTATCCGACCAATTATATACCATTCCCTGAAGTGAATGAAACCTCATTTGATAATTAAAGGGTCGTGGACATAGAAGTGGTATGAACAAAATCAAGAAGGATGTATTCACATATTCTCTCAAAAGGGATATTACACCTTACCACCTGAAGTGAAATTATTAACAATAAATTTTGTTGATCCAGAAGATCCATTGAAACATGAAAATCATGGTAATCTAGAAAATCCCTTGAAACATGATCCAGAAGATCCATTGAAACATGAAAATCATGGTGATCTAGAAGATCCATTAAAACATGAAAATCATAGTGATCCAGAAGATCTCTTGGATTATTTTGATTCCCCAAATGGAGAAAACATTACTCATTTTGATGGTTAAAGTTTCTCAAGATATTAATAAAATTTATTCATACTCAATGGATAGAAATTCCAAAATGATGTGCAGAGATTTATGTCAAGCTGACGATGCAACATCACACATAATCATTAAAATTAAAAATAAATTGAAGGCTCCAGAAGAGCAAACTTTATGTTATCAAAGAGGATAATAATCCATATTGATAATGCTTTGTAAATCTAGAAGAAATTTACTCAGCTTTAAAGATATACGTTATGATAATTATCATAATTGAAAACAAAATGAAGGTAGTAAAGAATATCTTTATATCACTTCAATAGTTTCGGGCCAGAAGCTCATATAAGAAAAACTATTTGTTTTCTCCTCTGGGTTATGTTGTACCACCAAGAGAACAATTGAAACAAATGTGGTAGTGCACCAGAAGTGCTCTAACCCAAAGATTTTCATGCTTTGGCATGATCTTGAACATTTGGGATCTATAATGATGCATCGAATCATTGAGAACTCTCATGGGCATCCATTAAAGAACCAGAAGATTCTTTTACCAAGTGACTATTCATGTAGTAACTACTCTCAAAGTAAACTAATTACTAGACTATCTTTTTCAAAAATTGTTTTTGAATCTCCATCTTTCTTAAAAAGAATTAAAGGTGATATTTTTGGACCTATACACCCATCATGTAGACCATTCAGGTATTTTATGGTTTTAATTGATGCATCAACTAGATGGTCACATGCTTGTTTACTTTCTACTAGGAATGTTGTATTTACTAGACTCTTTGCTCAAATAATTAGGTTGCGTATACAATTTCCTGATTTTTCAATTAAGAAAATTCGTTTAGATAATGCAGCAGAATATACTTCTCAAGCATTTAATGACTATTGTATGTAAATTGGAATTGATGTAGAATAACTTGTAGCTCATACACATACCTAAAATGGTTTAGCAGAATCATTTATTAAAGTACTTCAAATGATTGCTCGTCATTTATTTATGAAAACAAAATTACATGTTTCTGCTTAGGGATATGCTATATTACATGCTACATCATTAGCCCGCATCAGACCAACTGCTTACCATAAATACTCACAATTGCAACTTGTCCTTGGTCAAACAACCAAATATTTTTCATTTCCGCAATTTTTGTTGTGCTATATATGTTCCTATTGCACCTTCACAATGCACTAAAATGGGTCCTCAACGTTAGGGGTGGGAAAAAACTCATGAAAACTAACCCGCTCGACAAAACCACCAGACCCGTTCGTCCGGCCGTCCGCCCGTGAGTACATACATGGATGGATACGGATCTTATTATTTTTCTTATTCAGGTTTCGGGTGGGCCACGGGTTTTGAGTTTTTTGTCGGGTGGATACCCGCCCGCCTAACTATTAATATTTAAAGAAAAAAAAATCCTAATCTACTCGACCCAAATCCCCACTTCCTCATCTGATCACTCTCTCTCATTTCATTCTCCCTCTCCTCATTTCGTTCTCCCTCTCCCCGCCAGCCAAACCTCCACGCCATAACACCTTCCAAGCTGCCACATCGCAACACCCTCTAGTCCTCCACGCTGCCATCCCGCCACCAGCACCACCCCTGCATGCTGCAGCACCGCCGACCGAGCACACCGCCGTCATCACTCACTCTCACTCTCTTTGTCTCTCGTTTCTCACTTAGTCACTCTCAGATCTCTCTCGAAGCCGCAAATGTATAGATCTGGCTGTAAATGTCAAGATCTACCCGTGGATGTCAAGATGTGATCATGGAGGTCAAGATCTCACCATTTGCGTTGGTTTGTTGTGAATTTTTTTTTCCTAGTGTTTGTTGTGACTTGTGATGTTAGTTGAAATTTGTGTTGGTCGGATGGATTTTTTTATGTTCAATCGTGTTTGTGTTGGGGTTGTGGATGGATTTTTTCTTTTATTTTTTGCTGCATAATCTGTGTTTGGTTGCTAGTTGTTTGTGTTGTTTTTGGTGTGAGATTTTTGGTTGGGTTTATAGGATTATTTGATTGTGCAAACCCGACCAACCCAACCGTATCCACCCGACCAACCCGATCACCCGAACCGTCCGAGCCAATTGGCTCTTCGGATAGTTAACGAATATGATATCTCTAAACCCGACTTGGTTGGGTAGGGTGAAATATTACCCCCAAACCTGACCCGCCCGACCTGAGCCCACCCCTACTCAACGTAGACTTGGAACTTATATTGGTTTTGATTCTTCACCCATCATTAGATATCTTGAACCTCTAACTGGTGATGTTTTTAAAAGCACGTTTTTTAAAATTGTCACTTTATTGGTAAAGAACTTGGCAGTTTTGGGCAGCAAGCACAACACATTCAATAGCGCTTTGGGCATTGGAAATTTAGCTTTTTACAGCTTTCGGCAGCAAGGATTGGTAATATAATTCCAGCAAAATGCGTTGCCGAATTCTTTGGCAATCAATCTACAAAACATAAAAGACATTTAGAAATTATTGGTTAGTTAGTTGTTTTCACTTAAAATTAGCGTATCATGAAATGAAAGTGTGAACATCATACCTCACCAAACTATACTATCTTGTTTTTTAGAATCAAGGATTCCATGTATGTCAACATAAAAATCCCACTGTCGGAACTGGAAAAAATGAGGCAAAAGTACATAAGAATCAACACTGATGAACATAATTTATGGAAATTTACTTCACTCAAAATTTAGATTCATAACATCCATAAAAACTAACATATACCAACAACCAACGTAGCAACCCACATATTCCAACAACCAATATAGCAACTAACATCTGAATTACATTCAAGTGAACATTCAAGTGAGCTCAGAAAGTGTGGACAATTATCTTTAAGTTTGGACAATGTTATCCACATTTTCTAGAAAATAGTATAAACATTCAAGTGAACCCAGAAACCAACAATTACATTTGAGTTATCAACCAACAACCAACATCTCAATTACATTTGAGTTATCAAAACACCAACAACCAATATAGCAACCAACAATTGCATTTGAATTATCAAAACACATTAAAAGAGAATATGAACTTACTTATACACTCTACATTAAAAGGTAAGAAAATTTTGAAGGCCAAATTATAAATTTCCATCTATGATTGATGAGAAATCTCTCGAGGCAATACACTCAAATTTGTCTCAACATATTTGAGGTCATGATAGATATTAGTACTTACGCGTAACGAACTTAGTTTGGTATGTCCTTCTTATATTCTAGGAGCCATGTTTTGACGTCCTGATACCACAAATTCTCTTCGCACAGCTGTTCCAATGGTTTTCGCTATGATGCAGGTAGCAAAAGTAGTATCAGCAGGATTAACTAAGTTAATACTAGGTTAACAAGAAAATTGAAATGAAAAATAAGTGTTTACCAATATCGGCGCCCAAGCTCTATGTGTCATACTAAGTAAAGAATCATAAAAATAGAATGTTTTAGCTAGGCAATCTACGATCAGCATTACAAAATGGCCATTATGGCATGCTGGAACAAAAATCTGCATTAAGAAACACTAAATTGTAGATCATACACAGTTTTTTTAGAATAGATATGTAAGGCAAGAATTTGACAAAATGAAGTTAGAAATGTTCTATAATTATCCAGTTGCATTTTTCCAACATTGTGCGTATTCAACTACTGTAGAATACAGTCTCTGGTCCAGGCTGGTCATCCTCAATGGGTTGTTTACCCTTTTTTGGTCTTTTGTTTCTTTGTGTTTTTGTTGACCAAGCTGAAGTCAGGATCGTAGTCTGCATAAACCATATGATTTTTTTCTCTTTTATTTTTTGAAATAGTTTACCTCCAACCTGGTTTGGAGGAATCATCTTCCAACCCACTACGTGACAAGTAAATAGACCATTCGCATGTACTTTTAGTCACATGATCTTTTTAATGAGTCATGTGACTTTTTCAAATAATACATGTAGATAGTCTATTTAATTGACACATGGTAGGTTGTAAGAGAATTCCTTCAAATATGATGTGTTAAGATTCTAATTGAATGTTAAATTATAGAATAAAATTTAAATTCAATTAAAAAATATATATTAAAATAATGAGGTGTAAAATTGTGAGAACACAAAAGCTTATGTGGCTCAATACAATGAGGCCGACCAAAAGTCAAAAAGATTCAATTTTACATTATAGACTAGTCGCAAACCCGTGCGATGCACAGGAAAGTTAATAAAATGAGATCTAAATTTTTTTTTTTTTAATTTTTGAATTTTTTTTTTTTTGTGTATTTGAAAGATTCATGTCATCCAAATTTTTTTATGTATATAATAATCTCAATATCTAACCATCGGGGGGCCATTCAAATTACAATGGGAGTGGAGGATCTACATACAATGATCCATTAGGAGATTGTTGTCTACTGCTTTATCGAAAAGAATTAATTATTTTACTTATAACAGAAGAAGAATTTTCTTAAAAATAAATATCTAGTTGCTAACCATTGCGATATAGACATCGCAATATTTAATTATATCAATTTTATTAAATTTTATATAGGTTTATTTTTAAAAATAACATAGTGAACTTTTCTAAATAAAAACCCTTTGTGCTCGCTGACGAACATTAATATCATGTTTTTATGGGGGTTTTTTTTTAGCTAAACTATCTTGTTTTTATGGTAAACATGTCAATTAAGTCCCTCTCCCACTTTTAGTAGAGCACCGAAACAAATATTAATCATGTATGTTATGAAAACTTCTTCTATGTGCCATCTGTATAGCCCAACAAATATTAACCAAGTCCACCTTGTTTACTTGTCAAAACCAATGAACATATTGTTGAGGAATTGTATCAAACAATTATGAGCAACCTATATGTCATAAGAAATTCGGATTTAAGAGTTACATTATTGATTTATTTTTATTTTTTTTGCTTTAGCCGAAACCTACAAAACCATTATATTAATGTCCATATGTCACCTATTTGTGTCCACTGCCATATAGCACAAAAAATATGTAGTTCATCATGACGCTCTTAGGAACATTGGCAAACACTAAATATGCACAAAACCATCATATTCATGTTCATATGTCACCTATTTGTGTCAACTGCCATATAGCACAAAAATATGTAGATCAACAAACCTAATCCCAATTTTATTATCATGATGCTCTTAGGTGCATTGTGAAACACTAAATATGTACAAAACCATTATATTAATGTCCATATGTCACCTATTTGTGTCAACTACCAAGGAATGACTAACATAAATTAAACAGGGATGAGATTTGACTTTTAGACTTCAAAGTAGTGATATATTGCCTGAAGCAATTTGGTCACATTGTACTTGGGTCCTGGGACTAAAATTAATTTGATATATTGTACTTGGACACAGTCTCACAAAGATTAAAATATTTAAGTTATTGGAAGAACTTCAAAGTTGATTAAGTCCATGATGTACATCTAATGCAATGCAATCTAATCCGTGTGAATGTGTTTTGTGGTAGTTCAACTTTACAGCCAATATTAGGAACCTGATTCTTTTGGGGAGTCTTTGTATACTGATTTTAGTAAAGAAGAAGATATGGTTTTAGAATTCATGGATCTTACATATTTGGTTCTTTGCCTGCTTTTAGAAGATATGCTTTTGAATTTTTGATGTCTATTTGGTGTGGAATTTTCGTAATAAACAACAAACAAAAAAAACTCAAAATCAGGAAAATTAGGAAAACAAAATTTAGTTTGTATAGCCGGTCATTGAGGAAACATGATGATCATCTGAGTGGACAAAAAAAAAAACCTCTGAGTTTGTATTGCTGGTCCAAAAATCCTCTCTGATTTCTCTTTTTAGAGTGAGTTTAAATATAAGGAATATAAGGGAGAGAGGGGTTTCATGTAATGGCTAAATGCCTTCTTCAATACCCAATGGCTAATAACGGCATGCCTTTGAATATACATATATCACACAAATTTGGTTATATTTAAACCATTAAAGGTCCCACCAAATACTAACACTTTTTTTAACTATTTCTTCTACACATAGCATGAGTAGATTGTCTCGACATTGGCTTGCTCTGCTCCTTGGAACAGTGGAAATGCCCTCCAACATTATACAGCCACAGTTCCTTCTTATTTTAGAACACGTTTACAGTCAAAATGTCATAGTTAAATGGTCTCATCAAATGATCTCGACATTAGGGAGCTACCTCGAGTACACTACTTAATTGATCATTTTGTATATTTTTACTAGCAACTTCTAGGGTTTGTTAGTAGAAGGTACGCCTAAAGATATTTTGATTTGAAGGAAAGAAGTAGGTGGCGAAGGAATAAATATCATATATCTCTTCTTCTTCTTTTTTGTGTGTTCTATTTTATAGTTTATTAATTGTATTACAACACGTGTTTAATTTGTTTTCATTTTAAATTCAATTACTTTATATGAAAAAAAAAAAAGTATATATATATATATGGATTTTTTGGAGTAACCCCTCATTTTCGTTAAAAAAAAACACAAAGAAAATCCAAATAACACAAGAAAAAGGCCCAAATAATATCCACAAAAGCCCAAAAATGAAATTACAACAATAACATTATCATCAACCCAAATAAATCAATTCTATTAAATTTTTATTTTTTTTTTAAAAACCCTCACTTTAATCACTTTATTCAAGAGCAATGACCACGGATTGGCACTCCCTCGGATCAGCAGCTTGCTGCCTCCCTCCCATCCTAGATCGCAATTCGCACAACCTAGACCAATTGGCAGGTGGGGCTTGGCGGCCCAGGGGTGGCCTTGGGTAAGGGCAAGGTAGGCGACCGCCTTAGACCTCACTTCAAAATTAGGCCTCATCCTAAAAAATTTTAAGGTCCTTATTGAAAGGCCTCAATATATTTATATATACAAAAACTAAAAAGGCCCATATATTTAAACCAAGCCTTTAAATTAAGCCTAATAATAATTTATTTCTTTAACCTAAGTATGTATGAGAACAATTTTTTATATTTATTTGATGTGAAGAAGTTAACTTCACTAAATTATGATAATTTGAAAAAGTATTATGTTAATCTTAAAGGTTTTTTAAAACCTGATAATTTTTTTGATCGTGATGGTATTGATTTATTTTCAAACTTAAAAGTCTTACAAGAGATTTTACCAAAAGAAAAAAAAAAAAGCAACAAATATACTTAATTTTATCAAGGAATTGAATTGTTCCAAATGCATCTATTGCATAATATTATTGACTATACTTGTCACAGTCGCATCCGTTGAAAGAAGTTTTTCAAAGTTAAAATTATAAAAATCTTACTTGCGATCAACTATGTCACAAGAAAGATTAAATAGATTAGCCATATTATCTATTGAACAAGATTTGTTAGAAAATATTGAATATAAAAGTTTAATTAGTAATTTTGTAGCAGAAACCGTATATGTAGAATAATTTTTCAATGATTTTTTTTTTTTAAATAGAGGGTCTCATTTTTTTGTACAGTCCCAGGCCTCATAATTCCTAGGGCCGGCCCTGTGACGGCTTGAGCCCGACCCAACTGGACTGGTATTTCTCCCCTTCTCTTTCTGACTCTCTCTCTAACTGACTGACTCTCTCACTTTGAATTTTGGCTTGGATTAATTTTGGCTTGGTCAGTTCTCTCTCTCTCTCTCTCTCTCTCTCTCTCTCTCTCTCTCTCTCTCTCTCTCTCTCTCTCTGTGCCTTACTGCCTTAGCCTTTTGTAATTTGTAGTAAGTGAGTGGACCAAGTGGTCCCGTGTGACTGTGTGAGTTGTGACCATGTCATGTGAATTGTATTTATGGCTCAGTTTGTTTGGAAGTAAAACGTTTTCCGTAAAACAGTTTCAGCATTTTCGGACGTTTGGGGCGCTGTAAAACCGAAGTCAACGGAAAAGGTTTGTAATTTGACCGGAAAATCGCTTTGTAAATTGAGGAAAACGGTTTACGGAAAATTTTTCCGTAAACCATTTTCCAAAACGCGCGAGTGAGCTCTCAACCCATTTCACGCCATCTGCTCTCTCTCTTCTCACTCTCTACTCTCTTCTCACTATCCCGAAACACAACCAGCCACCCCGACCCACCCCCACCCCTGCTTTCTCTCTTGCCCAACTCGTGCCCAGCCAGCCCGAGCCACCCTCAGCCACCCCGTTGCACCCATCGCCTAGCCCCTCCGATCTCTATCTCTCACGGATCAGATCAGATCAGATCAGATCCGATCTGATCTATTTTTTGGCTCGGTCCCAGCAAGCTCAAAAGCTCCAAGATCAGATCCGATCAGATCATTACCGTTATTCAAAGCCTCGGTCAACGTTGATCATCGTCGGCAAGAGGTCCTAGAACCGGTCTCGATCAGATGAACTCAATAAGCACAGGACGAAATTGATGATTTTATTTTATTTTCATTTTTTGTTTGATATTTGGGAATTGTTGATTTTTTTTTGGCTGAGTAGGAGTTTTTGTGGATTGATTGGTTTTGGGTTTCCAAATACTTTGGTGACAGTAGTATTATGGAATAATATTAACAATTTTGGATAATTCTTTGATGTGTAATATTATGGAACAATGATTATGTATTTATAAACTATGTTTAATATTTTGATTATGTATTAAAAATTGGATGAGTAGTGTTATGGTTATATATATTATGGGAATGGTTATGAACTATAATTTTGGATGGTGCCTATTGTTTATTGTTTTCATTTATCATATTTATTTATCATATGAAAAAACTTGTATTAATTTTATAATATTGTGATAGATGAGTATTTACATTTCTAAAATAAATATTTTTTTATTTTAGGTTTTTAATAAAAAGTAAAAAAAATAAAATAAAAAACATTTTTTCATTTTACGTCGTGCCAAATATCGTAAAATATTTTCCAAAGCATTTTCCAGAATGCAAACAAACACTGAAAAAACAAATATTTTCCTGTAAATCATTTATATTTGCAAACATTTTACGGTGGAGAATGTTTTACGTCAAAACAAACGGAGCTTATATTTTATGATGTGCTATATTATACATTAGCTAGCTCAGGCAGTAGGACCAACCTGTTAGCGACTGGACAAAAAAAAGAGGCTAAATTGACATATAGTTGGTAGAAAAGTTCAGAGTTGTACGTAACCACCAATTCTCTTAAAATATCTAAACCACCGACTTCTATGGGATGGGATTCAACTCGATTTCATTTCACAAGGGGATTCATGAACTCTATATAAACTCTACATTCCCTTCATTTTATCTCATCGGATTTATATAACTATAAGATAGTCTCTAAATTATCGTTGTACTTTCTCCTTTCCAAATAATAACCCTTCCTCCACAAGACCATAGAAGCTAGAACCATTTCGTATCTTTAATTTCTCTCACCACAGATATGGGTAGCTTCAATTTTGACATTTTCCCCAAACGTTTATTTAAATGACACTCCTTTGAGATTTTTATAAATGAGGCACATAAGTCCATTCTTGATTTTCTTAACGGAATATTCTTTTTAAAATAATAATAATAATCCAACCTAAACTATAGATGAAATGACACTATCCCCCCTAAGGTTTAAACAATTGCGTACATATAAACTCCACATTCAAACTTAAACTAAAGTAAAAGGGTAATTTTACAAAATAAGAGTACAAACGTCATTTTGACCATTGAATCAACAAGAAATTAATTAAAAACACCATCAGAACTTGATCAAAACAACACCTTGGTGAAAGATTGAACCACAAAATCAAAGGATCAAGCCACATAAAGTTTTAATGGGCAAGAAACATTCTTGAAATTAGGATTAAACTTATATGATTATGACTAGTTAATTATAATTAGTTCTCAAAAAGAATTAATTTTAATTAATTACATGTCCAAATCTCGTTGGTTAAAGTTTAAAAGAGTGTACTTATGCACAAGATAATTATGGTTTTTGAGGTATGCTCAAGTGGTGAAGGCCTTAGTTTTTGAGATATGCTTCCTTCAAGCTCCAAGATTCAACAGGTTATCAAAAATAAATAAATTATGGTTTTTGATAATTAATTAATTATCTCATCAAGTTGTAATGAACAAGAAGCATTCTTGAAATTATAGTTAAACATGTCATTATGAGTAGTTAATGATGATTGACTCTAAAAAATAATTAATTTAAATTAATTCCATGTACAAATGCACAAGATAATTCTAAAATATAATTATGGTTTTTGAATAATTAATTAATTATCTCATAAAATTGGATGATAAATTGAAATTATATGAGAAATGTTTAGTCTAAAACTTGTAATTATCCCACAATTAATTAAAAAAAAATCGAAGAAAAATTAGTTTAAGCTGAAAAGTGGCCTAGATCGGCACTTTGACCCAAAAGCAGTATGTCGATTGACATACAAATTCATATAATTGGCACTCTGTGCCTCATACTCGAATTTTCAACAACTAATTTTATTTTTCTGATTTCCAGCAACTCATAGTTTTATACTCATTATTTCATATTTAGTTGGACTATATATTCTTTTTATAACTTACTATTAAGTCTAAAAATAGGTCTTCTTCCACCTATGAAAAAGACACACCAGGAGTCTAATGTCTAATGGTTAGAAAAAATTTCTTATCATTCTTTGAACTCTCCACTCGCATTCTATACAAAACTTAGTTGTGTCTTTTATAACTATGTTATATGGGTATGACGGAGACTACTATATTAGAGCTTCCTACTTAATTACTAAGTAACGCAAACTAGTAAAATAACGGCAAAGGTAGCTAGACAGTTATATCCCAAAGACAGCCTACAAAGTTTGTTGCATTGCTTGATAAAATATTTCGTAAATGGTGCATATCGTCTCAAGAGGGAAATATATTGTCTCCACCTCAACTTGGTCATCCTAAATCTCATGAAATTAACGGTAATACATTATATCTCATGACATAATATATGTTGAAGCACTAATGAGGCAATTTCTCTTGTCTTTTTCTATATTTTATGGTGAAATCCTACTTTTGTCAAATATTTATTTTAATTATTAAATTCAATTCATTTATTAAATTATATTCATAAGAACATCAATTTTGATATGATATGAGTTTGTAGAAACTATGATATGATTATATATGTTCTTATTAGATATCAATTTAATAAAATTTGAGAACTTATATATATATATATATTATATATATATATATATTTGTTTTTCTTGTCAGGGAACAAATTACTAGAACATTATTTGTTTCTTCTCGCTAACTCACAAGTACATGAATAAGAGGCGAGGACCTTGTAAATAGAAAAACATATGTACATAGACTTGCCAAGGTCTCCAGGGCCACTCTACCTATAGGCCATTTAGGCAAACCCCAAATGCTTAAATACTTGGAATTGTGGAAATGTCCTCGACTATCATGCGGTTACAATTCTTTCTCCTTTTAGGATACGTGTACAATCAAGATGTCATGATTAAATGGACTTATCAAGATGATCTCGACATTAGGGAGCTACCCTCCTGTATATTAGCTCCCTGACTTTGGACGGTATGTCGACGACGTCCAAAGTCACAAGACAAATCTTTCTCTCTATACGACCTTCCACATTGGCCAAAATCTTTCTTTAGTGGCCATAGCTTCAATTCGTACTCTGCAATGCCATTCTAGCTAGATAACAAGTGTCGAGGAGTGTTTTGCACACTTCTTAGGCCCAATATATTGGAACAAGTGGGGGACATCGTTGTCCGTTGGTAATCTTGGGATATTGAAGGCTAGGTAGCCTAACTCTTTGATAAGTTCTTTATGTATGTTCGACTATAATTTGAAGGTAGGGCCTTCAGTAAGAAAATTCGTTTCTCACTTAAGTGTTACCAAGAGGTGTATTGGAGGTTGCTCCCTAAAGTCGAAATCATCTTGATAAGACCATTTAACCACAGCATTTTGACTGTACACGTGTCTTAAAAGAAGAAGGAATTGTGACTGTATAATATTTGAGGGCATTTCCACTGTTCCAAGGAGTAGAGCAGGTCAATGTCTTAGGTAATGGGCTGAGACAATAATCACAACTATGTGAGTTGTGACCTTTTCACGTGAATTGTATTTATATTTTATGATATCTTATATGAAACATTAGCTCGCTTAGGTAATGGGCTGAGACAATAATCACAAGACCTTTTTTTTTTCAACGAAAAAAAAAAGCTCACTCAGGTAGTAGGACCAACCTATCAGCGACTGGACAAAAAAGAGAGGTTAAATTGACATACAGTTGGTAGAAAACTTCAGAGTTGTACGTAACCACCAATTCTCTTAAAATATCTAAACCACCGACTTCTATGGGATGGGATTCAACTCGATTTCATTTCACAAGGGGATTCATGAACTCTATATAAACTCTACATCCCCTTCATTTTATCTCATCGGCGTTATATAACTATAAGATAGTCTCTAAATTATCGTTTTACTTTCGCCTTTCCAAATAATAACCCTTCCTCCACAAGACCATAGAAGCTAGAACCATTTCTTATCTTTAATTTCTCTCACCACAGTTATGGGTAGCTTCAATTTTGATAATGTTCCCAACCTCCATACTTCTTCCAATAACATTAACCCATTAGATCCCGGGGAGTTCAGGCGGCAAGGCCATATGATCATAGACTTCCTAGCTGATTATTATCAAACTATAGAGAAATATCCAGTTTTAAGCCAAGTTGAACCGGGTTATCTCCAACCACGCTTGCCAAAGTCCACCCCTTATAATCCAGAACCCATCGAAACCATTCTCCAAGACGTGCATGACCACATAGTTCCTGGCATAACACATTGGCAAAGTCCTAACTTCTTTGCTTACTTCCAATGCACTAGTAGCATAGCTGGGTTTCTTGGCGAAATGCTCAGCACCGGCTTCAATGTGGTCGGATTCAATTGGGTTGCATCACCAGCCGCAACTGAACTAGAGACCATTGTCATGGATTGGCTTGGAGAGATGCTTGAGCTTCCCAAGTCTTTCCTTTTCTCTGGCAATGGTGGGGGTGTGCTACAAGGGACTACTTGTGAAGCCGTTTTGTGCACACTTGTGGCTGCCAGGGATCAAATGCTAAGCAGAATTGGAAGAGAGAACCTGGTCAAGTTGGTGGTTTATGCGTCTGATCAGACACATAGTGCACTTCAGAAAGCAGCTCAAATAGCTGGGATCCACCCAAAGAATTTCAGAGCCATCAAGACTTGTAAGTCAACATCATTTGCATTATCACCAGGCTCACTTCGAGCCCAAATTCGTGAAGATGTAGAAGCGGGTCTTGTCCCATTGTTTCTATGTGCCACTGTGGGGACAACTTCAACGACTGCCGTTGATCCACTAGGGTCGTTATGTGATGTGGCAAAAGATTATGGCATGTGGGTTCATGTCGATGCCGCTTATGCCGGAAGCGCATGCATTTGTCCAGAGTTTCGGCATTTCATGGATGGTGTTGAGGGTGTGAACTCAATTAGTCTCAATGCACACAAATGGTTCTTAACCACTTTGGATTGTTGTTGCCTTTGGGTGAAAGATCCGAGTGCCTTGATAAAGTCACTCTCAACCAACCCTGAATATTTGAAGAACAAAGCCACCGATTCAAAACAAGTGGTGGACTACAAAGACTGGCAGATAACCCTAAGTCGAAGATTTCGTTCCTTGAAATTATGGTTTGTGCTTAGAAGCTATGGTGTGGCTAATCCTTAGGAACTTTCTGAGAAGCCATGTGAAAATGGCTAAGGTTTTTGAAAGGCTTGTAGCTATGGATAAAAGGTTTGAAATCGTGGTCCCTAGAAATTTTGCTATGGTTTGTTTTAGGATTTTGGGATCAACGGTAGGTATCCTGAGTGAGGAACATGTGAATGAGCTGAACCGCAAGTTATTGGAGTCCATTAACATGTCGGGCAGTATCTACATGACTCATACTGTAGTCGAGGGAGTGTACGTGATTCGATTTGCTGTGGGTGCGACTCTGGTAGAGGAGCGACACGTTATCATGGCCTGGAAAGTGGTGCAGGAGCATGCAAATGTCATAGTAAGCACCAACAAAGCATGACCTTAATTTTGTTATATAAGCCTAGGCTGAATCTTCCATGCAACGAGTAACAATGTCGTTTAATATTACCATGTGATTTTGAATTTAAAAATAAAAGGATGCAGGTACAAGTGTACTCATGCCTTCTAACTTGTTATTCCTGTTTTATTTCAGATTATATGATGTTCAAATTTATTTTATGTTTGTAAATTATCAACCTCTCTTAAAGTTTATTAAAATGACATTTTCCTCAAACGTTTATTTAAATGACACTCCTTTGAGATTTTTATAAATGAGGCACATAAGTCCATTCTTGATTTTCTTAACGGAATATTCTATTTAAAATAATAATAATAATCCGACCTAAACTATGGATCAAATGACACTATCCCCCTAAGAACATTATTTGTTTCTTCTCGCTAACTCACAAGTAGAGGCCTATATATATATATATATTTCTTGTCCAGGGAACAAATTACTAGAACATTATTTGTTTCTTCTCGCTAACTCACAAGTACATGAATAAGAGGCGAGGACCTTGTAAATAGAAACACGTATGTACATAGACTTGCCAAGGTCTCCAGGGCCACTCTACCTATAGGCCATTTAGGCAAACCCCAAATGCTTAAATACTTGGAATAGTGGAAATGCTCTCAACTATCATACGGCTACAATTCTTTCTCCTTTTAGGACACGTGTACAGTCAAGATGTCATGATTAAATGGACTTATCAAGATGATCTCAACATTAGGGAGCTACCCTCCTGTATATTAGCTCCCTAACTTTGGACGGTATGTCGATGACGTCGAAAGTCACTTGACAAATCTTTCTCTTTAAACAACCTTCCACATTGGCCAAAATCTTTCTTTAGTGGCCATAGCTTCAATTCGTACTCTGCAATGCGAGGGAATCCTTTTTCACACCTCTGTGTTCATTGCAATGGCGTGAGCCCCACACTAGAGCAAACAGTGAAACAAGTAATAAATGGGGAAATTCTTAGGTTCCGTTATGGAATTGTCCCGTCAAAGGTGTCAAAAATTATAATATTTATGTATATTTTGATAAAATATTTTGTGTGTTTTAATCAAATGTTGTCAGGTGTTATAAAATATATATAATTTATAGTAAAATTAATTTTATCACAAATATCATTAATTCTATTATAATTCATATATTTTATTTTTATAACAATACACACACATTTATTAACTCAAATATAATATTTATTATAAAACACACCAATTTTATACGAATGAACTGCTATCCCTCGGCGGACGTAAGTATTCCGCGTGATAAATGAGTCCAATTTCCATTTTCACGAAATCCCAGATAAAAGTGAAGTCAGATACTGTTTCAAATGTCCAAAGATTAAGCCACTAAGCCTGAACGCGTGATAAATGAGTCCCATTTCTATTTTCACGAAATCCCAGATAAAAGTGAAGTCAGATACTGCTTCAAATGTCCAAAGATTAAGCCACAAAGGCTCTCAGCCTTACGTCTATGGTTTCCTTCTCCTATTGTCAGGGGTGGGCCCCACCTTCAACCTTTACAATATTGCTACCATGGTGTTGGGTTTCCCTCGTTAATACTCACATCCTCGTGGATGACGACTTGACGAGAACAAGCTCGGCAAAATGTTCGCAATCCCAAAGCCGAGTGTGGTCATAGCTGTTTCTATTCGGGGAGCCTGGTACGAAATGAGGTCTGTGTGTCTGACTATTGGCGAAGTCAGGAAATTTTTCGAAGGGGTGCAACTTAATGTAACAAAATTAAAAAAATTAAAAATAAAAATTTCTAAGCAAATAATATATTTTTTTTTATTATCAGCATTTTTGAGCCTTTTTAGAAAGTTAAACATTTTTTACTCGGAGAGCTTGGAGTGAAACGAGGTCTAAGTCTAACTAGTGGCGAAGTCAGGAAATTTTTCTAAGGAGATGCAACTTAATATAACAAAATAAAAAAATAAAAATCTCTAGGCAAGCAATATATTTTTTTTTTAAGTTCACATCTTTAGGTTTTTTTTAGGAGGTTTAATATTTAATACTTCAGTATTTAGGATAGAATATTAAGCATTAGTCTTCCTCACGCATATTTTTCGGCTCCCCCTGCCACCTTGGCACCGCCCGTCAAGGCACTCCAAAAAATGCCTGCCATGAATATCTCTCGTATAATAACTAAGAGATTTTAGTTTCTTTCCCAACCATTTATGTATCTGGTGAACATGGTTCGGAAACTTTTATAAACTTCTAAGCTACGTGCTAATATTAATATGCTATGACTATCAAATGATCAAAAGGTGTTTATGATCTTGTAAAAGGATACATAATCTTGACCTGGCTATAATCCTTACTTCATAGAAATCTAAAGATGGTACTGTAACTAAAAGCTTTGAATGATGGCCATAAATCTTGTATAGCTTATTCTATAGATGGCGTAGACTTTTAAGGTTTTCTAACTCTGATGGGCGATGGCTCATGTTGGCTCACTTTTTTCATGTCTTAATCTATAAATGACTTAAAACGCCAGTCTAGAGGCAATTTCACTTTGTCAGGGTGTATAACTTAAAGGCGAATTCCTCTTTGAGTCTTTGACGTCGCTAACAATAATATCACCACAAGGTAGAGGCACGTTAATGACCAACATGCAAGCAGATTCAAATTTCAGATGCAAGACCAGTGTCTATTTTAGTCTTAATGAGGAGGTGGCTTTTGCATTACGGTTTCTCACGTTCTAAACCCAGCTGGGTGAATGACTTCAATACTGCTGCTGGTTGTTTGGAACTCCCTTGTCGTTCTCAAATTAATACTTGCTCAAAGACTTAAAGCAATTGTGCTGTAAGACGGGGACCATAACGACAGAAGGTTGTGTTGTGGAGATTGGTGTACAGGAACGTGCTCGTGACATGTACAGCTGGAATGACTACAGCGAGCTCCTCGAAACGAGCTATTATCTTGTGTTTGGGCTCACAAGCAAGTGGGACGTCTTGCTTGTGAGAGAGAAGTTATATATGTCCGAAACATATAATCCTTTTTCCCTCGAAACAGCCAAGAAGCAATGGCCTCAAGGTCCAAGCCTGATGTCCTTCCACCCACGTGAAAAGTCAGGAAAACTGTCAGAGTGTCAGGAGCATACTGCTCCTTAATTGAAATGCAAAGCACATGTACAAATGACACGACAAGCACCTTCGATAAAATCCATATATTCACGGATTCTGTGAAAAGTCAGGAAAACTGTCAGAGTGTCAGGAGCATACTGCTCCTTAATTGAAATGCAAAGCACATGTACAAATGACACGACAAGCACCTTCGATAAAATCCATATATTCACATTCTGATCAGGAAAACTCAGGGAAGCTTTCTTAAACAAAGCACATCTCAACAAGCACCTATAAAATCTTTTACATCAGGGAAGCTTTCTTAAACTCTCAACTATTCTTTTACATCTTTAGCCAAAAAAAAAAAATTATTCTTTTACATCATTAACATATGATCCCTATCCGGTCTTCTAAGTTTTATGGATTGAATCAAAATCGGATTGATCCGTAAAACAGGGAAAAAAGATTAGATGTCATGGATCATATCAAATTATCAACCTCCTTAGGTATACTCAGTCGCATGAAAAATATGAAATTAAATTAAATTACTTATCAAAATAACTATAAATATAAAGCTTCAAGAATAAAACATAACATGTTCCATAAAGAAAAATAATTAAATAATTAATATGAATTGCACATCAATCCACTCAATGTAAATAGTAATTCCAGCACTAAAAATATTCATACTTGAGAATTGCACATCATGGTTGTGAGTAATGTCATTAGTATTTTCATTTACAATTTAGATTTTTAATATAATTTTAGTATACAATGAAAAAGGATATCAACAAATAATTAAAAGTTAATAAATATAACTATTATATAAATGGATTAAATATTATCTTCAAATCCATATAACCAACTTTGAATACAAATCAAAGTTTCTACATTCTTTGGCAAAAGACAAGATCGATACTAAATAAAATTTTTACCTCCAATGCAAAAAATTGATTCATAAGCAAACGTAGTTATAGTAATACTTATATAAAAGAGCGTGTGCCATTAACAAGAACTAAGAAAATTGATTGCAATTCTCTTTCCACCAAGAGAGAACATCTAATTTGTTGTGTTGATTTTGGTTAAGTCTAAACTCTTTCAAATACAACTTCAATTAAGAAAAAAAAAAATTAGTTTTATCAGTACTTTTATAATAGTCAAATTCCAAATCATTCAAAAAACAAACTCTCATAATACTTTAATTCCTAACATAATAATATAGACTCAGAAAGCAAAAAAAAAAAAAAAAATGAAAAACAAAAATTTTCCTTTAAAAAAAAAAAAAAAAAAAAAAGAGTCGACCAACAGTTTGACCCGACCTACCATTTTGCGGGTTGGGTACGAATTGACACCATCTTCGTTCCCCGATTGAAAAACCCCTAACCATTTATATATTTTTTTCCTTCGTATCTGGGTCCCATAAGTTTGAGGTTCATAAAATTTGATTAGAAAATGAACCTGAAAATTCATATCCAAAATAAAAAACAGCCAGATATTTGAACTTTACTCGTTTACTTGCAACTTAGTCTCTCCTCATAACTAAAAGTCTAAAAAATTCCTGTTTTAGATTTTTTCAATATTTGAAATTTTCCAGATGCTCTATCGAAAAAATCATTTTTGCTTTAACCGACAGTAAATTTCGATTGGAAGTTTGGTATATGACTAGAGTCTAGACCAGGCGCAACATAATGTTTTAGTTTTTGAGAAACTCGTAAACAGAACTTCTTAAGTGATGCAATCTTAGCATGAATGAGAATATAAATTAGCGTAATTAATTTTTGGGATTACTTAAAATTATTTGTTAAACTTGTTAATTTACTGAAGATGACCCAACAAACGTGAGGATTTGTTAGCAGAAGGTAGGCCCGAAGAGATTATGATTCGAAGACAATATTGAAAGGATGTGTTGTCTAATCAATTGACACAAATTATATGGAAACAAAAAAGGAGAGCTTCAGACCCACTATATAAACTCTTCATTCACTTCATTTTATCTCATCGTCTCTAGTTTCTTGTATCACTTTTTTTTCGCAATCAATAACAATAACTCTTCCTCCAGAAAACCAAAAAAGCCCGAACCATTTCTTTTCTCTGTGCCACTGATATGGGTAGCCCCAATTTTGACACTTCTTCCTGTAACATTAACCCACTAGACCCTGAGGAGTTCAGGCGACAAGGCCATATGATCATAGACTTCCTAGCTGATTATTATCAAAGTATAGAGAAATATCTAGTTTTAAGCCAAGTTGAACCGGGTTATCTTCAAACACGCTTGCCAAAGTCCACCCCTTATAATCCAGAACCCATCGAAACCATTCTCCAAGACGTGCATGACCACCTAGTTCCTGGCATAGCACTAGCAGGGCCGGCCCATCTATAAAGCTATTTAAGCAATGACTTGAGGCCCCTAAAATTAGGAAGGTCCCAAAATTTTAAAAGCCCAGCCCACTAGGTCATTAAAATACATCATTAAAAAAAAAAAATTTCAGCCACTTGCAGCAGCAGCTGCACAGTGACAACAACACAATTAAAAAAAAATTTTCCAGCCACTTGCAGCAACTAACAGCACAACTCAAGATTTTTTTTTTCTCTCTCTATACGCACGTGACTCTCCTTTAAGGCCTTAACGTCTCTTTCTCTCTCTTTTTCTCCACATTTCTACCAGTGTGCAGTGGTCCAAGTAAATCCAAAACGTTTGCTCTCTCTGACTCTCTCTCTACCGTATTGCTCTCTGACTCTCTCTTCCTCTCTTCATACCGTGCGCACATCTCTCACTTTCTCTCTCTAAAAAGATTACTTTCTCTCACTACAAATCTACAATAGTCAATAAATATTATATCTTTTTTATTTTTTCTTGTCTTCAAATTTGAGGATTTGAGTCTTGAGATCTTCTACAAAAATTAGATTCAACACATAAATAGGTAATAATATCAATCTTTACCCTCTTGAATAAATTTTTTTTTTCTTTGCAATTAGAGTTTGTAAATTAAGATTTAATAAATTGTGAATTTGTGATATTCATTGTTCAGGACTTCAGGTATTAATCTTATGTAGATGAGTAGATATTGGGATAAATCAGCGTAACTAGGTTCTATTGTTCTATACTTTTCTATTTTAATTTTATTAAATTTTACTTGTTAGTTAGGTACTATTGTAGTATTGTTACATGTTGTTTTGGCTGTTATTTGTTTTTTAGTGTAAAGTATTTGTTTTTTTTTTTTCACTATATGGCTCCTCGAAAATATGAATCTGGGCATCAAAAACTTAAAAAAAAAAAAAAAATTGATTGAATCCCAAAAGGGAGCTCTTGAAAAATTTGTTATCAGTAATAAACAAAATATCACAGAAAAATTAGATGATAGTTCAACAAATGAACAAGAAATTCATTTTAAAGAGTTAGAAGATAATACAATAATACCATCAAAAGATACAAATGAAAATAATCCTTATGATAGTCAATTGAAAGATAACAATGAAAGTAATCCTAATGCTAGTCAATCAAAAGATACTAATGAGAATATTCAAAATGATAGTCAAAAGTGTAATATACCAACTTACAATAGTCAATCGAAAGATACCAATAAAAATAATCTTAATGATAATCAATCAAAAGATAACAATGAAAATATACCGAATGATGGTCAAAATTTTAATATACCTACTTTTGATGAAGAACATGAAAAAAATTTAGAAGCAAATGAATATATTAACGAAACACTTGATTATAGGCCTTTAAATATTTATGATCCAGCTCAATGAAAAAATATTAACTCAAAATTGAGAGATTTGTTAGTAGAAAAGGGTCCAATTAGACATAATGATTTAGAATTTCCTAAAGATGGAAACTCTAGGCATTTTTCTACTACATATTACACTCGAACCTTACCAAATAAGGAGAAACATGATAGAAAATGGCTAGTGTATTCAAATGAATTAGATAGAGTATTTTGTTTTTGTTACAAGTTGTTTAATTCGAATCTTGTATAAATCAATTAGCTAATCAAGGAACTAATGATTGGAGAAATCTTAGTGGTAAAATAAAAAGACATGAAACAAGTAGTGAGCATATTACTAATATGAACACTTGGAGTGATTTACAAATAAGATTATTGAAAAATAAAACAATTGATAAAAGTGTTCAAGAACTAATTAACAAAGAGAAAGATCGTTGGAAAAATGTATTACAAAGAATTATTGCAATCATAAAGACTTTAGGTAAAAATAATTTGCCATTTCAAGGAACAAAAGAAAAAATTTATCAAGAAAATAATAGGAATTTTTTTAAGTTTAATTGAAATGATTGCAGAATTTGATCCGGTGATGCAAGAACATATTCATCATATTCAACAAGGTGAAATTCATAACCATTATCTTGGTCATAAAATTCAAAATGAATTGATACAAATGATAGCAAATGAAATTAGAAGTAAAATTATTAAAAAAGTTAAAGAAGCAAAATATTTTTCAATTATACTTGATTGCACTCCTGATATAAGTAATCAAGAACAAATGACTCTTGTACTAAGATGCGTGGATATTTCAACAAGTCCAATAAAAATAGAAGAATATTTTTTAGAATTTATAAAAGTAAATGTCACTACTGGTTTAGGTCTTTTTAATGAACTTATAAATGTAATAACGAAACTTCAACTTAACATTAATGACATACGAGGACAAGGTTATGATAATGGATCTAATATGAAAGGAAATAAACAAGGTGTACAAAGAAGACTTCTAGATATTAATCCTAAAGCATTTTACACACCATGCGGTAGTCATAACATTAATCTAGTACTTTGTGATATGGCAAACTCTTGTACTAAAGCTGTATCTTTTTTTGGAGTGGTACAACGTTTATATACATTATTTTCTTCTTCAACAAAGAGATGGAATATTTTTTTTAAAAAAATTATCGAAATTCACTCTTAAGCCGTTATCACAAAAACGTTGGGAAAGTCGCATTGAAAGTATTAAAGCTATAAGATTTCAAGCTCCAAAAATAAGAGATGCTTTGTTAGAGTTAGCAGAAAGTAGTGATCAAGATTCTAAAACAAGAAGTGAAGCTAACTCTTTAGCAAAATATGAGTTTGGAGATTTTGAATTCTTATTGAGCTTGACTATTTGGTTTGAAGTGTTATTTGCGGTCAATTCAGTTAGTAAAATTTTACAATCTAAAGATATGCATATTGATGCGGTTATAAATCAATTAAAAACTCTTATAGATTTTTTCAAAAATTATAGAGAAACTGGATTTGCAACTGCTATGAGTTCAGCCGTAGAAATTGAACCGGTTTTTCAAGAAAAACGTGTAATTCGTAGGAAAAAACACTTTGATGAAAATGTTGATCACGAGATAACACAATTCGTTGAAGAATCTTTTAGAATCGATTATTTCTTATTTATAGTTGATCAAGCTATTTCCTCAATTGAGCAAAGGTTTGAACAGTTTCATATATATGAAGAACTTTTTGGTTTTCTATTTAGCTTCAAAAAATTAAAATCATTTGACGATGATAGCTTACAAGATAAATGTCTTTTGTCTCGAAAGTGCTCTCACATATAAAAATTCCATTGATATTGATAGTTTAGATTTATTTTCGGAATTAAAAATTTTAAGAGAAATTATACAAACAGAAGAAAATAAGAATACTCCAATTGACATATTGAATTATATTAAAAAACTAGAATCTTTTCCAAATGCATGCATCGCATATAGAATTTTATTAACAATTCTCGTAACAGTTGCTTCTGCAGAAAGAACTTTTTCAAAATTAAAATTGATAAAATCTTACCTAAGATCGACTATGTCACAAGAAAGATTAAGTGAGTTAGCGATTTTATCAATTGAAAAGAACATGTTAGAGAAAATTGATTATAAAAGTTTGATCAATAATTTTGCATCTAAAAGAGCAAGAAAAATGAAATTATAGTAAAAGAAATCATAGATATTAATTTAATTTAGTATTGAATGGTTAAAAGGTCCTAATTTAAGATTTGGTTTAAGGCCCCAAAAAAGTTTGGGACAGCCCTGAGCACTAGTAGCATAGCTGGGTTTCTTGGCGAAATGCTCAGCACTGGCTTCAATGTGGTCGGATTCAATTGGGTTGCATCACCAGCCGCAACTGAACTAGAGATTATTGTCATGGGTTGGCTTGGATAGATGCCTAAGCTTCCCAAGTCTTTCCTTTTCTCTGGCAATGGTGGGGGTGTGCTACAAGGGACTACTTGTGAAGCCGTTTTGTGCACACTTGTGGCTACCAGGGATCAAATGCTAAGCGAAATTGGAAGAGAGAACCTGGTCAAGTTGGTGGTTTATGCGTCTGATCAGACACATAGTGCACTTTAGAAAGCAGCTCAAATAGCTGGGATCCACCCAAAGAATTTCAAAGCCATCAAGACTTGTAAGTCAACATCATTTGCACTATCACCAGACTTATTACGAGCCCAAATTTGCGTAGATATTGAAGCAGGCTTGGTCCCATTGTTTCTATGTGTTACTGTGGGGACAACTTCAACGACTGCTATTGATCCACTAGGGTCGCTATGTGACGTGGCAAAAGATTATGGCATGTGGGTTCACATCGATGCTGCTTATGCTAGAAGTGCATGCATTTGTCCTGAGTTTCGCCATTTCATGTGTTGGATATCATTATCCCACATTGGAAATAGTTGGAGTGAGTAATAGGGTTTATAAGGCCATGGGTAATCCTTATCTCATAAGGCATCTTTTGAGATTGAGTTAGGCCCATTGGACTTTAACATGGTATTAGAGCCACCCCTTAGGTGTTGGGTAGATCTCCCCCCCAATTATGGTCCACATGTTTGGTTGGTTCGCCACACGTGAGGGGGCATAATAAAGTGAGAGTCTTGTTCCACATTGACCAAGTATTCTTGGGTTGTGCAATTTATAAGCCATGGGTAATCCTCATCTCTTAAGGCGTCTTTTGAGATTGAGTTAGGCCCATTGGACTTTAACATGGTATCAGAGCTAGGTTACTCACTCCAACTAGTCCCCCAATTGTGTAGTATATAAAAACCTATAATTAGGTATACAATCATCCGGTATCTGTTCTCTGATGTCGGTTCTCTACATTTCCAAACTCAAGCTTCCACCTCCTTGCTTGAGTTTGAGGGGGGATGTTGGATATCATTATCCCACATTGGAAATAGTTGGAGTGAGTAATGGGTTTATAAGGCCATGGGTAATCCTTATCTCATAAGGTGTCTTTTGAGATTAAGTTAGGCCCATTGCACTTTAACATCATGGATGGTGTTGAGGGTGTGAACTCAATTAGTCTCAATGCACACAAATGGTTCTTAACCACTTTGGATTGTTGTTGCCTTTGGGTGAAAGATCCGAGTGCCTTGATAAAGTCACTCTCAACCAACCCTGAATTTTTGAAGAACAAAGCCACCGATTCAAAACAAGTGGTGGACTACAAAGACTGGCAGATAACCCTAAGTCGAAGATTTCGTTCCTTGAATTATGGTTTGTGCTTAGAAGCTATGGTGTGGCTAATCTTAGGAACTTTCTGAGAAGCCATGTGAAAATGGCTAAGGTTTTTGAAAGGCTTGTAGCTATGGATAAAAGGTTTGAAATCGTGGTCCCTAGAAATTTTGCTATGGTTTGTTTTAGGATTTTGGGATCAACGGTAGGTATCCTGAGTGAGGAACATGTGAATGAGCTGAACCGCAAGTTATTGGAGTCCATTAACATGTCGGGCAGTATCTACATGACTCATACTGTAGTCGAGGGAGTGTACGTGATTTGATTTGCTGTGGGTGCGACTCTGGTAGAGGAACGACACGTTATCATGGCGTGGAAAGTGGTGCAGGAGCATGCAAATGTCATACTAAGCACACTAACACAGCATGAGGTTAATTTAGAGTGAGGAGTGTGCAACAATATTTACCCTTACGAGCCCAAATTTGCACTATCACCAAATTTTGCTATGGTTTGTTTTAGGATTTTGGGATCAACGGTAGGTATCCTGAGTGAGGAACATGTGAATGAGCTGAACCGCAACTTATCGAATTATCAAAAAAAAAAAAAAAGAAAAAGATATTTATAGACGGTAAAAGATTTACTTAAAAGTTTATTAATTTGGAGTTATTCTATTTTTATATGTAGTGGCTTTTATTGACGTTTGCCTGACCGATAAGTTAGTCATGTATTTAATTTGTATTATATGGATTTCGGTTGTGACAGTGTTGGCATCATTTTTTAAAGTTATGCTTTTGTAGACAATCGGAGCTTATTGTGTAGGTTGTGGAAGAATAAGCTTGAATTTTTGGATAGTCAAGTGATAGCTTTAAAGGATTCAATTATTGTTTGATGCGTATCGCTTATATGTTTGAAATAAAGGTTTAGTGCCTCTAGTGTACCACGACTTCTCTTGTGAGTTATTTTGACTCGAAGCCTCATTTGTTTAATTATAAGAGAAAATGCCACATCATAAATCTTTTTTTTTTCTTTTTATAATAAATCTAAATTTTTTTAATTCTAAACCAAAATGCAAAATAATGATTATTGAGTCTATATGTAAGTTATGTGTGATTAGGATTGGAATTAGAGAATTAATAGCTAATTGGTTTCTATTAGAGATTCAAGACTTTGTTATGATATGGACAGTTAGCAACTTACCATGTTAAGTTGATTTTTAGATAAGAGTTTTGTTCGACCTAGTGTGTCTCGTAGTGTCTATCATATTTGAATAAAGTGACTAGATATGGAAGATTTTTTTTACACTATGAGTTTTTAGTGATGTAACTCGAATTGACTCATAACCTTACTACCTTCACGGATTTGATGAATCGAGTGTTCAAGCTATTGAGAAAACCGAGCAAGACTTGAGTAAAGCATGAGAAAGAGCAAAACGGGCCATAAAAATGCCGAAAAGCATGAGCAGGCCGAGAAGGCCATGAGATCATGATTTGTGGTTGATTGTGTGACTTATGCCCTATCCCTATAGATAGGGTAGAGAAGAAAGCCAAAAGATTGGCTAAAAGACCAAACCAAAGGCTACCAAGATAGCGAAATGACTGAGTTAGAGCCGACCCGAGGGTAAGCCCAGCAAGACCTTGGGCTTGGGCAACCCCCCTCCATAGGGCAACCACAGAAAAAGAAAAAAAAAAAAAAATGCTTCAATGCATCTCGCCCACGTTGCTTAGTTTCGCCTCCCTTCTTTTGCTGCTGCTTCTTCTTCTTCGAACGCGATTCGTACCCCACTCCTCAATTTCATTTTCTTTCTTCTTCTTTTTCAGTTTTTATTTTTTTATTTTACTTCTACACTATTGTAACTCTATCCAAAGTTTCTTTTTGTTCATTTTTCATTTGTAATTTTTTTTTGCCTTTTCTGTTTTGTGTGGCCTTTGATCCCTCCACGTTTACAAAATGCTTTTTCAATTTTCTATGTATGCCAGCTACTAGCCTAGTGTTAGCTACTTTCAATTTATTACGATTATCCTTAATATTAGCATTGCCCTTTCAAGTTGCAAGAATTACCATGACTGTCCTTAGCATTGCCCTTTGAAGTTTCTACCATAAATATATTTTCCAACATGCAGATTATCCCAATCTCGCCCTGGTGTTACCGTGTTAGCCATTTAATGATTTGCTAATGAGTTGATTATCTTCACAAAAGGTTGATTCTCACCAAGCTTCGGTTATTCTAGAATGTATTGCAAAATTATCAATTGTGGTTAGGCCAAGCAATTAATGGGAATCAATATATAGACCGAAAAGTGTTTCTGGACTTTGCCTTAGATTATGGTAGATGTAAATTAGTCATTGATTTCAAAATTAAGTTGTGGAGTTCTAAGAAAGAAATATGAGATGTGGGTTAAAGTTAAACTTCTAAAGCCTAATTACTTACTTGATAAAAAAATAAAAAATAAAATAAAAGGCTTAAATACTTTAAAAGTGTATCATGATTTATGAAAGCAAGTGTTCCCACACATAGTTTATAGCAAGGCCAATAAATTATGACTTATTTACATAATTTTCTTAAAAAAAAATGTATAGAGAAATTGTTTTCTTTGAATTTGATTGTGTTAATTATAAAGTACTTATAATTGGGATTCCATTTTATTTGTTCTTTTAATTTAATTCAAGCTAAAAGCACAATATAACCTTGATTTAATATATATAAATATATATAAAACTTGACATTTTTTTTTAATAAGTGGTCAATCAAAATTAGGACAGACTTTGGCAACCCAAATCTCGAGGCCGGCCCTAGACTGAGTCATAGTGTTGAATAGATTGCCAAAAGACTGGCTAGAAGGCTAAGGAAAGCCCTTGAGCCTGGTACCCAAAAGATTGGCTCGAGGGCTAAATAGAGCCACCACTAAACTAACTCGATTAAAAGTGCAATAAAGAACCCAGCTGACCCCTAAAATTTGATATTGGCATGATCATTGGTACGGTTATATTTTTTATTTTTTTTTTGCTTTTAGTTTTTGAGTTTAGTGGCTGGTGTTTTTAATCTGTATAGTACTAGTTATTTTTTTTTTTTCCTATATAACTATCGTTGTTAATCTGTACGGTACTGCTCATGGAAAAAATTATATAATTTTTTTTTGCTTTTGGTTTTTGTGTTTAAAGCATATACCAATATTATTTTTATTATTAAATTTGTACTGTACTGGTATTTTTTTGTTTATACATAATAGAATACTAAACAAGACTCACAAAAAGTGTAAATATATAATGCATTTCAAAAAGGGTATTTTAGAAATTTGACTAAAATATAATGTCATTCCACCACGTTATTATACTGTACCA
>OU015767.1:26561273-26609508 GCA_907173295.1 Fagus sylvatica | reverse complement strand
GACTCTGATGTTGCATGCTCATATTGATAATCATCATCCTCCATTCGATCATATTGGTCATGACCACGGTCCTGGTCGTCCTGGACATCCAGATGATCATATTGGGCCCGACTTCGACGACGCTCATAAGGCTCAGGGTCTTTTTGGTCTTGGTCTGAATGCTTATGCCCATGCTCAGGCTGTTCATACCACCCACGATCATCCTCTGGTTCAGTGTGATCATGGTCCTTCTCCCTCTAACCATGTCGGTCCCTCTCATGTTTTGATTCAACCCGATCATAATTAGATTCCCTATCACCAGACCGCCCACGATCATGGTCATGGTGTTCAACATCATAGTCTCTTTCACTCTCCCTCTCTCGAGTGCGATCACGATCACGCTCATAGTCACGACCACAATCCCAACCTTGGTCTCTATCACGATCCCGACCCCGGTGTCTTTCTCTTTCCCTGTCCCTGTCACGATCTCTGTGGTGCCTATCCTCCCTATGATCATTGTCTTATATGTCTGTCATGGGAGCGTTGACGCCATTTCTCCCATTCCCTCTCTTTGTCCCTTCTCCTTTCACGTGATTTTTCCCTATCCCTGAAATCAATTCATTCAAAATCCATAAGAATAAGTGCAGTGATGAAGCTGTGGAACAACAACTGTTTTGCGGAAACGAAAAACTTCTAGCAGGACCATCATTTATATAGACAAGTTTAAAATAGTGCTTAAACATGAAACTTCTGGGGAGAATATGCGAATGATCACTCCAATCGTTGATACTCATGCTCCACATCTCTTGTTCTCTCCCTTTCACGTGACTCCGATGTTGCATGCTCATATTGGTAATCATCATCCTCCATTCGATCATATTGGTCATGACCACGGTCATGATATTGTTCATAATGGTCATGATCGTCCTGGACATCCAGATGATCATACTGGCCCCGACTTCGACAACGCTCATAAGGCTCAGGGTCTTCTTGGTCTTGGTCTGAATGCTTATGCCCATGCTCAGGCTGTTCATACCACCCACGATCATCCTCTGGTTCAGTGTGATCATGGTCCTTCTCCCTCTAACCATGTCGGTCCCTCTCATGTTTCGATTCAACCCGATCATAATTAGATTCCCTATCACCAGACCGCCCACGATCATGGTCATGGTCTTCAACATCATAGTCTCTTTCACTCTCCCTCTCTCGAGTGCGATCACGATCACGCTCATAGTCACGACCACAATCCCAACCTTGGTCTCTATCACGATCACGAGTTCGGTCGCGATCCCGACCCCGGTGTCTTTCTCTTTCCTTGTCCCTGTCACGATCTCTGTGGTGCCTATCCTCCCTATGATCACGATCCTCATGTCTGTCATGGGAGCGTTGACGCCATTTCTCCCATTCCCTCTCTTTGTCCCTTCTCCTTTCACGTGATTTTTCCCTATCCCTGAAATCAATTCATTTAAAATCCATAGAAAATAAGTGCAGTGATGAAGCTGTGGAACAACAACTGTTTTGCAGAAACGAAAAACTTCTAACAGCACCATCATTTATATAGACAAGTTTAAGATAGTGCTTAAACATGAAACTTCTGAGAATATGCGAATGATCACTCCAATCCTTGATACTCATGCTCCACATCTCTTGTTCTCTCCCTTTCACGTGACTCCGATGTTGCATGCTCATATTGGTAATCATCATCCTCCATTCGATCATATTGGTCATGACCACGGTCATGATATTGTTCATAATGGTCATGGTCGTCCTAGACATCCAGATGATCATACTGGCCCCGACTTCGACAACGCTCATAAGGCTCAGGGTCTTCTTGGTCTCGGTCTGAATGCTTATGCCCATGCTCAGGCTGTTCATACCACCCACGATCATCCTCTGGTTCAGTGTGATCATGGTCCTTCTCCCTCTAACCATGTCGGTCCCTCTCATGTTTCGATTCAACCCGATCATAATTAGATTCCCTATCACCAGACCGCCCACGATCATGGTCATGGTCTTCAACATCATAGTCTCTTTCACTCTCCCTCTCTCGAGTGCGATCACGATCACGCTCATAGTCACGACCACAATCCCAACCTTGGTCTCTATCACGATCACGAGTTCAGTCGCGATCCCGACCCCGGTGTCTTTCTCTTTCCTTGTCCCTGTCACGATCTCTGTGGTGCCTATCCTCCCTATGATCACGATCCTTATGTCTGTCATGGGAGCGTTGACGCCATTTCTCCCATTCCCTCTCTTTGTCCCTTCTCCTTTCACGTGATTTTTCCCTATCCCTGAAATCAATTCATTCAAAATCCATAAGAATAAGTGCAGTGATGAAGCTGTGGAACAACAACTGTTTTGCAGAAATGAAAAACTTCTAGCAGGACCATCATTTATATAGACAAGTTTAAAATAGTGCTTAAACATGAAACTTCTGGACGGATTACACCCAATGGGTAAACAACGAAATGTAAAACAATTTGGACAAATTTACAGAAATGAAACTTTAATCAATAGCTGAGCACATACATAACCAAGTAAGGCTCAAATAAAAACCACGAAATGTAACCATTTGGACAAATCTTACCGGTCTGCACTCTGATCCTCTCATGCCCTTGGCTCCTCAGAGCGAGATGGTCCTCCTGACTGCACTTGCTCCCTGTGCAATTAATGGACATATGTAACCAACTGGACCAGCTAAATGTATGAATAGTGCCTTCACAGAATTAATACTCAAACAAAGATATCACTTCAATCAATTGCAAAATTTAACATATCCATAATAATTTCCCGAAAATTCCAAGGCATTCCACTTAAAAACATTAGGGTAGCAAATTCCTTTTCATTTATTTTTCAAAATGCAAAGGCCATATTTATTTTCATAAAACCCATAAATAATTTGACATAATTCTTTGATCTTTTGTAAGATATTTGATTAAACATGAAATTTTTGTGAAGTATTGTGACATAGTCTACGCGTTAAAGGGTTTAGTAAAAAAATTTCACATATTTTAGGGCTTGAGTGACAGTTAGTATAGTTTGAGTTACAAAATGTAATGATTTTGATATTGGATGTAAATATGTCCTAAGTATTGTAAAATTTCTCTGTCTTGGTAAAAACGTTATTTAAGATTGTAAAGTTTTTGTCGAAACATGTAATGGGTGACAATTAATGTCCTATTTCAAATTGGTTAGGTGGCTATATGGATTTTAGTGTTTATTAATAAAAGTTTAGTAATAAATTGTTAATGTTTGTCAAATATGATATTTTATCTCATGAGTGATATAAGTTGTGTCTAATGTTGTTTAAAGTTTGTCAAAATAAATAATCCTTTGTCAAAATTTGTAAATTTAAAAATGTTCATATATTTTAGGGATTTAGTGAGACTTAGTATAGTTTCAGTTAGGAAATCTAATAATTTTGATATTCGATGTAAATATGTTGTAAGTATTGTAAAATCTCTCTGTTCTGGTAAAAATGTTTATTTAAAATTGTAAAATTTTTGTCGAAACATGTAATGGGTGACAATTAATGTCATATTTCAATTTTGTTAGGTGGCTATATGGATTTTAGTGTTTATTAATAAAAGTTTAGTAATAAATTGTTAATGTTTGTCAAATATGATATTTTATCTCATGAGTGATATACATTGTGTCTAATATTGTTTAAAGTTTGTCAAAATGTATAATCTTTGTCAAAATTTGTAAATTTAAAAAGTTTCATATATTTTAGGGATTTAGTGAGAATTAGTATAGTTTCAGTTAGAAAATGTAATAATTTTGATATTGGATGTAAATATGTCGTAAGTATTGTAAAATCTCTCTGTTCTGGTAAAAAAGTTATTTAAAGTTGTAAAATTTTTGTCTAAACATGTAATAGGTGACAATTAATGTCATATTTCAATTTTGTTAGGTGGCTATATGGATTTTAGTGTTTATTAATAAAATTTTAGTAATAAATTGTTAATTTTTGTCAAATATGTAAATTTGTAAATTTAAAAAATTTTCATATATTTTAGGGATTTAGTGAGAATTAGTATAGTTTCAGTTAGAAAATGTAATAATTTTGATATTGGATGTAAATATGTCGTAAGTATTGTAAAATCTCTCTGTTCTGGTAAAAAAGTTATTTAAAGTTGTAAAATTTTTGTCTAAACATGTAATAGGTGACAATTAATGTCATATTTCAATTTTGTTAGGTGGCTATATGGATTTTAGTGTTTATTAATAAAATTTTAGTAATAAATTGTTAATTTTGTCAAATATGTATTTTATCAAATATGTAAATTTGTAAATTTAATCTTTGTCAAAATTTGTAAATTTAAAAAGTTTCATATATTTTAGGGATTTAGTGAGAATTAGTATAGTTTCAGTTAGAAAATGTAATAATTTTGATATTGGATGTAAATATGTCGTAAGTATTGTAAAATCTCTCTGTTCTGGTAAAAAAGTTATTTAAAGTTGTAAAATTTTTGTCTAAACATGTAATAGGTGACAATTAATGTCATATTTCAATTTTGTTAGGTGGCTATATGGATTTTAGTGTTTATTAATAAAATTTTAGTAATAAATTGTTAATTTTTGTCAAATATGTAAATTTGTAAATTTAAAAAGTTTCATATATTTTAGGGATTTAGTGAGAATTAGTATAGTTTCAGTTAGAAAATGTAATAATTTTGATATTTGATGTAAATATGTCGTAAGTATTGTAAAATCTCTCTGTGATGGTAAAAACATTATTTAGGGTTGTAAAATTTGTGTCGAAACATGTAATAGGTGACAATTAATGTCATATTTCAATTTTGTTAGGTGGCTATATGGATTTTAGTGTTTATTAATAAAAGTTTAGTAATAAATTGTTAATGTTTGTCAAATATGATATTTTATCTCATGAGTGATATAAGTTGTGTCTAATGTTGTTTAAAGTTTGTCAAAATATATAATCTTTGTCAAAATTTGTACATTTAAAAAAATTTCATATATTTTAGGGCTTTAGTGAGAGTTAATATAGTTTGACTTAGAAAATATAATAATTTTGATATTGACTTGTAAAATCTCTCTGTATTGGTAAAATATTTATTTGATATTGTAAAGTTTGTGTTGAAACATGTAATATGTGACAATTATTGTAATATTTCAATTTGGTTCGGTGGCTATATGGATTTTAGTGTTTATTAATAAAGATTTAGTAATAAATTGTTAATGTTTGTCAAATATGATATTTTATCTCATGAGTGATATAAGTTGTGTCTAATATTGTTTAAAGTTTGTCAAAATATATAATCTGTCAAAATTTGTAAATTTAATAATTTTCATATATTTTAGGGATTTAGTGAGACTTAGTATGGTTTGAGTTAGAGAATGTAATAATTTTGATATTAGATGTAAATATGTCGTACGTATTGTAAAATCTCTCTGTCTTGGTAAAAAAATTATTTAAGCTTGTAAAGGTTTTCTCGAAACATGTAATGGGTGACAATTAATGTCCTATTTCAAATTGGTTAGGTGGCTATATGGATTTTAGTGTTTATTAATAAAAGTTTTAGTAATAAATTGTTAATGTTTGTCAAATATGATAGTTTTATCTCATAAGTGATATAAGTTGTGTCTAATGTTGTTTAGAATTTGTCAAATTGTGTAATGTTTGTCAAAATTTATAAATACTAGGCTTTTGTGATTGTTAGTAATCATTGAGTAAATATTTCCAAAATGTTTCATAAAATGTTTAAAGATTGTCAAACTTGGTAAATGTTCTCACATTTGGGAATAATTCTGTTTAGTTTTGTAATTTGTGTGTTATGATATATTATTTTAGTTAGTTTTTGTAATTTCTCTCACTTTTAAGATTAATTCTCTTTATTGTTGTAATTTGTGTGTTATAAAATATTATTTTAGTTAGTTTTTGTAAATAATGGCCTTTGTGATTGTTAGTAAAAATTGAGTAAATATTTGCAAAATGTCTCAAAAAATGTTAAGGATTGTTAAAGTTTGTAAATTCTCTTATCTTTGGGATTACGTCTCTTTAGTGTAGTAATTTGTGTGTATATAATATATTATTTTAGTTAGTTTTTGTAATTTCTCTCACTTTTGAGATTAATTCTCTTTATTGTTGTAATTTGTGTGTTATAAAATATTATTTTAGTTAGTTTTTGTAATTTCTCTCACTTTTGAGATTAATTCTCTTTATTGTTGTAATTTGTGTGTTATAAAATATTATTTTAGTTAGTTTTTGTAAATAATGGCCTTTGTGATTGTTAGTAAAAATTGAGTAAATATTTGCAAAATGTCTCAAAAAATGTTAAGGATTTGTTAAAGTTTGTAAATTCTCTTATCTTTGGGATTACGTCTCTTTAGTGTAGTAATTTGTGTGTTATAATACATTATTTTAGTTAGTTTTTGTAATTTCTCTCACTTTTGAGATTAATTTTCTTTATTGTTGTAATTTGTGTGTTATAAAATATTATTTTAGTTAGTTTTTGTAATTTCTCTCACTTTTGAGATTAATTCTCTTTATTGTTGTAATTTGTGTGTTATAAAATATTATTTTAGTTAGTTTTTGTAATTTCTCTCACTTTTGAGATTAATTCTCTTTATTGTTGTAATTTGTGTGTTATAAAATATTATTTTAGTTAGTTTTTGTAAATAATGGCCTTTGTGATTATTAGTAAAAATTGAGTAAAGATTTGCAAAATGTCTCAAAAAATGTTAAGGATTTGTTAAAGTTTGTAAATTCTCTTATCTTTGGGATTACGTCTCTTTAGTGTAGTAATTTGTGTGTTATAATACATTATTTTAGTTAGTTTTTGTAATTTCTCTCACTTTTGAGATTAATTTTCTTTATTGTTGTAATTTGTGTGTTATAAAATATTATTTTAGTTAGTTTTTGTAATTTCTCTCACTTTTGAGATTAATTCTCTTTATTGTTGTAATTTGTGTGTTATAAAATATTATTTTAGTTAGTTTTTGTAATTTCTCTCACTTTTGAGATTAATTCTCTTTATTGTTGTAATTTGTGTGTTATAAAATATTATTTTAGTTAGTTTTTGTAAATAATGGCCTTTGTGATTGTTAGTAAAAATTGAGTAAATATTTGCAAAATGTCTCAAAAAATGTTAAGGATTTGTTAAAGTTTGTAAATTCTCTTATCTTTGGGATTACGTCTCTTTAGTGTAGTAATTTGTGTGTTATAATACATTATTTTAGTTAGTTTTTGTAATTTCTCTCACTTTTGAGATTAATTTTCTTTATTGTTGTAATTTGTGTGTTATAAAATATTATTTTAGTTAGTTTTTGTAATTTCTCTCACTTTTGAGATTAATTCTCTTTATTGTTGTAATTTGTGTGTTATAAAATATTATTTTAGTTAGTTTTTGTAAATAATGGCCTTTGTGATTGTTAGTAAAAATTGAGTAAATATTTGCAAAATGTCTCAAAAAATGTTAAGGATTTGTTAAAGTTTGTAAATTCTCTTATCTTTGGGATTACGTCTCTTTAGTGTAGTAATTTGTGTGTTATAATGTATTATTTTAGTTAGTTTTTGTAAATACTGCCCTTTGTGATTGTTAGTAATTATTGAGTAAATATTTGCAAAACTTCTCATAATATGTGTAAATAATTGTCAAAGTTTGTAATTTCTCTCACGTTTTGGATTAATACTCTTTAGTGTTGTAAAGTAATTGAAAGTTTTGATAATATTTGAGTTTACTGTAGTACAATATTCGTTAATATTAGTATTGTTTTGTTTATTCTTGTAAAATGTATGTCATATTTTGTAACTTTTATGTCATTTATTGTAACCCAGCTACCTGCCCAACCGATCATAACTTTTTTTAATTATTTTTTTACTGTTGGCGGGACGCTACTGTACGCGGGACGTAAGTCAAACCCCATTTTTAAGTAGTGATAATAGTGGTATACTGGTATGGTTATGAATAGTTAAGAGAAGTGACCACAGAATAGTGTCGGACACTGTGCAAATAGTACTTGCATAGTAGAAGTGTCGTAAGAATTATTATGAAATTGTGCAAATAGTACTTGGATAGTGGAAGTGTCGGCAGAATTATTATGATATACTATACTAGCATATAACCTATCCAAATCACTATATATACTAGCATATACATAATGTGTATATGATCAAAATATATATTCAGAATTATTTTATGAAAAATATGTTCCATAAAAAAAATAAAACTGATAATAACAAATAGATGGAATTGCACCAACAACAAAAAAATAAAAAGAATTAGATAATGTATAATAATTGAGAAAAAAATAGTTATATTTAATTGATAAAATAGAAAATAAGTTAGAATCAAGCAAAAATAAAAGATTACCTTAGTTCAATTACCTCTTAGATCCCCTTGCAGTCATATAAACGTACAAAAACACAAAAATAAAAATAGATCATGATAGAAAAAGAAGTAGAAGAACAAAACTTGTACCAGATTACCATTGTTTAGATGTTACGTAAGCAGATTATGGAAGAATGAGGAACCTTCAATTTAACGTGCTCTATTTATCTTCCTTCTATTAAGGAGTATGTCTGTTCACCAAATGATATCTTAAGTGATTGTTCACCAATCAATACATTTTCACTAAAAGAGTACTCCCAACACAGAGAAATTGTTATTATCTATTTTTATTTAAAAGTGTTTGGTAGTTATTAAATCAAACCACTTAAAAAATTTAAACAATGTATAAATTTTATTTTTATAATCTTTAAGAAGTCTTCTAATATTAGGAGATTGTCATAATTGTAAGATTTTTAATATGATATTTTATTAAGATGTCTTTTAGTAGTAAGAGACTTATTTTAAAGAATTTGTTATTATCTGTTTTTATTTTAAAGATTTTTTATATTAAGATATCTTTTTAGTAGTAGGAGACTTGTTATCAAGAATTTGTTATTATATATTTTTATTTAAAAGTGTTTAACAGTTGTTAAATCAAACCACTTAGGAAATTTAAACAAACATATCACTTCAGAAATTTAAACGATAGATAAACATGCAAACCATTTAGAAAATTTAAACAACGTATCACTTCAGAAATTTAAACGATTGATAGATATGCCACTTGTCATGATGTGAGACACTCTTGGTTTTAACACTCATGTCTTCTGCTATTATATATTATATAGATACAAATTTGTATCTAGATTATTTCACTGTTTCAATAGTACACTAATTTTTTTTTTTTTTTTGATAAGCTTCAGTACACTACAATTAGTCAATTAGCAATTTGTTCTTTTTTATTGTTTTACTTATTTCATTGTTTCTACACTATATCACTGTTTGTTAGTCAGTACACTATATCACTGACTCTGTGTTAGTCACTTTGGTTTATTTTAGACTATTAGTACTTTTATATTTTAGACTTTTAGTATTGTGTGTGTCAGCCGTGAATAATTTCACTATTTGTGGTTTTGTGGGGCACGTGTCTGATAAAAAAAAACACTTTATTTAAAAAATTATCTTTGTGGTTTGTAGATTAAAATGTCAAGCCAACCTCAGTTAAAGAAGGCATTGAGGAGTAAGGTTCATTATGTCCCCCTCTGACTAGGTGTATTTTTCTTTCTATTTAATAAAATTTTCTCGTACCGTCGAGATTTACTTACTTGATATTCCAGCCCACCCTAAAATAAATTTCTGGCTTCACCCATGCTAATATGGTGCATCATGATAAACTAATCTTTGTACTAGGATCTTTAGCGTCACTTTTTCAAAACTTCTGTCTGGTATATAATATGTAACTTTCGCTTATATATATATATATAGCTCCCCCCACCCCAAAAAAAAATTAAACTAACAAACTAACTAACAAAACTAACCAATAAAGATTTAAAAAAAAAATGATATTCCTTTTCTATATCTTTTGGCTGGAATATATTATATTCCTGTTACCTAACTGTTGAAGAAAGCCTAACTCAATCCCAAGCCAGTGACAAGGCTTGTTGCTTGTAGAATTGTATATAAAAAAAAGGGTTAATTACACTTTACCACCCTCAACTATCACCCATTTTTCACTTCACCTCCTAAACTTTAAAAAGTATCAATTGACCCCCTAAACTAATCCAATTGCACGGCCGTTACCCCCTGATGCCAAAATCGCGTCAAAATAGACGGAATAGAGTAACCCGTGACACGCACGTAATCCAGGGCCCACTAAAACACCTTTACCAATTTGATTTTTATCTAAACCCCAAAATGCCCTTATCCCCTTTGGTCTGCATATGAATTCTTTGGAAACTACCTGCTCTCCGATCACCCTTTATTTCGTCTATGCTTAAGTACTCCAAATGATATTTGGTGGCCTAAACAAATAGGAAACCGCAACTCTGAACCGCATTTGGTTAAGTGAAATCAACATACAGCTTTTGCAATCACATAAAGCAGATAGATGGATTTCCCTGATGGAGTGTTTCTACAGTGTAAAAAGCACAACAATTGCCTCTAAAATCTTGCTGTATGAAATATGTATCTTCCTTCCTAGCCTAATAATTTTACCTCACCGCCCCCCCTAAGAATTTTTTAACAGAAGGAAGATTATTTTGCATACACATCCTCCAAGGTTTGTTGGGCGTTTTACATGATTCAAGACCAAAAGTCCCACCACTGATTATTACTATTAGATTGGTCAAAGAGAACATCAGAGTTCAAACTGCCCCAATTTTCAGGTGATGTCAAGGAACCATCAGCAGGTTCCACCATATTGAGAAGATTGGGTTCTTCTTCCAATCCAAAGTACTCTGCTTTTATATTGCTATCTTCATCTGAAAGGGCACCTCCTCCATGTTCTGATATTTCCATTGACAAGCTTGGCTTCATTTCAGATTCACATTTGTTAGTGTCTCCACTATCCAATTCACCTTGGATGTTATTTACATCTCCACTGTTCGGTTGTTGCGGCTGAGGAAGAGGGGACGAGTTGTCTGGCTACGTCGATACCGGCTCGGCGGCGGAGGAGGAAGAGGAGGGTTTATGGCTCGGCTTCGGCTGTGGCTGAGACGGAGTGGAAGCCGACGCTGTGTGCGATCTCTGAGGATAACGCGGTGGTTGTGATGGTGGAGAAGACGAAGAAGAAGGAGGAGATGGAGGTTCAGACGGTGGTGGGAATGGGATCTGAAATGGTTGAAAGTTAGTGTTTATCTTATATTTTGGTTAAGGGGGATAAGGGCAATTTGGGGTTTTGATAAAAATTAAATTGGTAAAGGTGTTTTAGTGGGTCCGAGATCACGTGCGTGTCACGTGTTGCTCTATTCCGTCTATTTTAACGCGATTTTGGCATCAGGGGGTAACGGCCGTGCAATTGGATTAGTTTAGGGGGTCAATTGATACTTTTTAAAGTTTAGGGGGTTAAGTGAAAAATGGGTGATAGTTGAGGGTGGTAAAGTGTAATTAACCCTAAAAAAAAAGGGTGAACAAGCTAGCCTTACAATTACGGACATAGCTCGGGTGGTGCATTGGCTCTACTCAATGCTTATGAAGCTGCATCCACTATTCCCAGCCTTCCAATTAGCGTTATTCCCTTTTGTGCACCAAGGGTTGGTAACATTGCTTTCTGAGATGAGCTTCACCAATTGGGAGTTAAATCCTTGAGGATGGTAACTAAGCAAGACATAGTACCTCGGATGCCTGGGCTTGTTTTTAATGAGAGTTTACAAAAATTTGATCATATAACGGGGACATTAAATTGTGTTTACACCTATGTCGGAGACGAATTAACACTCGATGTTCATTTGTCGCGTTATCTCAAACGTGGATTCAATTTGCCTGGCTTCCATAGTCTTGAGACATATCTTCACATTGTAGATGGGTTTGTTAGTAGTAGCTCAACATTTCGGTTAGATGCTAGGAGCTAGGGATGTGGCTTTAGTGAACAAGGCATGTGACATGTTGTTGGATGAGCTTGTAGGAAAATATAAAACAAAGAAAAATATAAAACTAGTGGATTCCCGTTAGGGTGTTTATCACTTGAGAGAGAGAATGCAACGTATGATTAATTGTGTTAATTGTGTTGAGTGTAACAATCCTATATATAATAAAATTGTCAACAGGTACAACACTTGGGCATTGGAGAATAATTCTCCTACAATTGCTCAACTCCCAGTAACCGTCAATAATCGCTAAATGGTTATTAGCAATTATCTGACTAATTCTCTCTTCTCAAGGAAATAGCCAACCACCAAAAGGTTAGGCTATAGTATATGAGTGTCTACACTATTATGGTGTGATCACTCTTATACCTTCATCTCCCGCTTGATCACACTATAAAGTGAAATCACATGAGCTAGTCGGTATGTTAACCTGATACCATTAACAAAACTCCATACCAACTCTCATCTGTATAAACCATATAGATCGGCGTCAGAAGTTGACTATACTCTTGTGTGCACACTTTCCTTGTCATCCATTCTGACCGCACCTATCTTCGTACATTATCATACTGATATTGTACTCCAGGCGACTTCCAAATCACTATCTTTCAAGTGACCGGCATCAATCTTTATGAATGTGAAAACAGCCCATACCCATATCATTATTAACGACTTCAACCGCATATATTTAATAATACATCGACCTGTGCTGAAATTTTCACAAGTACTTCCTAGGCTTTTCTCAAGTGACCTTATCAGCATCTTTCACTAACCAAGCATGGATATCACCCAGTTCACATGATGCATTTTAATGGACTTTACAACCATGTGATCTGTGACTTCCCATTCCCGTTAGTGATTCTCTTGCAATTATTTCTGACCAATATTTTACATTGCAAGAGTTGCATTTGATCGTTCTCCTAGGCGTCCCCAGGTCCATCCGATCTTGCAAAACCATGTAACTCGACTGAATTTTCTCTCAATCTCATACCTGTTACATGCACTCTGAATTGGTTCAGAGTCAATCCCTTAGTCATGGGATCGGCCATCATCTCGCTTGAGAGGATAAAGTCGACTTATTATCACCTCTCTTCCACTATATTTTGAATATAGTTATACATCAATGTGCTTGCCCCTGGAATTATTAGTTCCAACTTTTTATTAACGAGATAATGGACATTGCAAAGCACATTGATCGATCTGCCAGGTATACCTTAATGCAAATTATTTATAAAGCATTATCATCCACAGACCACACAACTTACAACATCAACATAAGTCATATATATCATTGTGTTGCAGGCTATGTACTCATCTCACATGATATATTTAGCAACACATCCTTGTTTCTTGCCTAACCAAGAAACTATCATACCATAGCCTATCTTAAAAAATATTTCTCAATTCATGTATGATGCACATTTTCACAACAAATGTGAATTTGTATTTAAAACTTAAACACAAGCCATGCAGCAATCAAATCAAGATGATTCCACCATCATGCATATTACAATGCACACTGAGACTGAAAAACTTCTGCTCTTTGGACACATTATCAAATCAGTCTCTTTCGCATGTAAAACAAATTTACATGTGATCCAGGAAAACCAAACTCTTGGCATTCTCCCACTATTCTTGCATTTTGGTGGCTACATTTATGACATCAAATTCATAGAATTTAATCATGTGAGAGTTTGGTGAGTCAATCTATATGTGCATAACATTTCACATTACCATGTACAATTTAATGTAACTATTATCACTCACCATATGTATTAAACATATCAAAATACTAGCTACAAGTGTTTTTGCAATATCATGTGTCCAAAAATTTAAACAAATAAAGAGCACTATTTTATTTTATCAACTTACAGTTCACTAGGATGAAAATCCTAGTATATGACCACCTTGAGTGCATTGATGTGCTTACATCTATCGACTCGGTTTGCAATTCTACTCAACCATTTCCGGCCTATGCTCTTATCTTTTGCAATTTGCTTCATACCATGAACATCGTCTCCTTGAGCATTATCTAGGCTCTGCACACTCAAATCTCGTCTTGTAGTTGTAATTTTTCAAATTGAAACGCCTCCATCACACTATCCATTTCTTCTTTTAAAGCAAAACATCATGATTTGATAACTTGCTTTAACCCACTTATTGATTTACAACATAAGTTGACTTCTATGGAATTGGCATACAATTCTTGGTAGAAATTAGACTCGGTCCAAATTGACCCACATGATGATGAGGCATGGATCAAAATATATACAGCCAATTTGGAGAGTGGCCTTTGCTTCTTTACTCAAAGTTATTCTGGTGGTTGTACTTGTTTCTAAACATAACAAGTTTGAAGACTTAACTTTACATAAAGTTAGTATTCTATGGGTTTAGAGACATAGTTTACCATGTACTTTTTCTATACGAAACGGTGTCTCTTTTTCTTTTTCGTCTTCACTGCTGGATGACAATAACGCTATATAAGTTTTTTCAATGTCTGTTCTTCTTGTTCCACTCCAAAACGCTTCAAAAAACTCAACATCATGGCAAGATATTGGCCGCCCATGCATTATTAATCTCCATTTTATCATAGTTTCTTTCTCTCTCCATGGTCCAAAATGCCGCAAAACTGCCATGGAATTTTATATCTTCCAAGTGTGAGTTTGAAACTTGAAGATCTGCCAATTCATGGGATTCAAGACCACCTAATCCACGTGCTTGGGCTCCCCACGATTCCTTGTGGTCTCAGTCTGAGTCTTGACACCACTTCACTTCGTGGGTCATTACTGGCGTGCGTTACACCTATTGAAAAGTGTGGCAATTTCATAAATATCCATGACAGTTGATGTTGCTGTGAAATCAGTGGACGGCAGTCAGTCAAGCCGCGAGCTGGAAGACCTGCAAGAGACAAGAGAGTGATCGGAGTGGGCACCGGTTTGGGGCCGGCCTAGGAGGCTCCGATGCCTTTGTTAGTCAAAGTTGATCGGAGAAAATAGCAGAGAGAGTATTTTTTGTATTTTAGTGTACTGTTCATGCTGAGAATAGGAGAGAGAAGAGTTTCTTATACCTTCTGGTCTGACCACGTGGCCTTCTAGGCTCCGTCGGATCTGAAGACACGTGGCGAGCTGGTGACCCTCCGTCTGGGAGGCCGTTACCCTTTTTGAAGCGTGGTATTGAGTGGTGTCATGGGGCATCAACCCCCTAAGTTCGCGTTGGGGAACATCTGTGCATGGACATGCGACCAGCTGGAGGAGTTGTCTCGGTGGATTCTCGAAGAAGATAAGTGATGAGTCATAACCAGATGACTGGAAGGGTTGTTCAAGGATAGAAGGGCGTCAGTCGTTCTGGGGGACGCGAAGGCCTTCCTCCTGCCGTTGAAGGTCGTCACTCTTTTCTTGGGAGAGTCCAGAAATATCCCCTTCAGTTGCCCCCCTATTTCGAGGGTCGTGTGTCTAGACGACCTTCGGAATACAAAAGGTCCGAGTCTTGGAGGTAAATTTCACCCGCTTCCCTCGTTGAGCTCCGTGGCCATAATTGGATGGGACGGTTTCGATTTCGTAGAGACACGTGTTAGCCTAGGGGATGGGCGCAGGTTTTGAAGCCTCAACCGTCTCTCTTAATGCCCCAGGCGCCTCATTTATTCTCATCCAACTTCTGTCTTTTTCAAAAAATTCTCAGTCCCTTGTGTCTTTCTCCTTTTCAACTTTCTCGGAGTCTTGCTCGTTCAGAAGGATTTTTGCTCCGGCGATTCTCGTGCTCCTTGGTGGTTCTTTTTCCGGTGACAGCTTTTCCACTGGTAAGCCGTCTTTCTCCTTCTTCCTTGTTTCGCTTTTCTAGTGTCCTTAGATGTTCTCTTGGGTAGTCGAGGAGTAAAAAGGTCCGACCTTTACCCTCTTTTCCTTTACTTCGGTAGGTTTTTGCGGCGTGGGTGAGTGCGGCATTGCCTCTAGGGACTTCGTCTCGAGTCTTTATGGCTCCAAATGTGGATGACTCATTTGGAGTCACCATCTTCTGGTGAGAGATATTCACCCGTACCATTATCCGGATCTGAGGATTTCGGAAGCCGGGGACGGTCCTCTGAGACCACGGAGTCGTCCACATCAGACTCCTTACCCCAGGAGGTTAAGTTTAACCATTCCAGGTCGGGACTTAAACAAGCCCTTCATTGCTGAGGAGGTACCTTCTAAACTTGTTGAGAAAGACATTGGGAGACTGAGGAGTCGTTTCCAAATTCCTGAAAACATAGTGATTAGGCTTCCTGAAAATGGTGAGTGGGCCTGCACGTCTAATGGGGAAGACGTTGCCTTGTATGAAGATAGTTTGGTTGCCGGTCTAAGATTGCCTTTTAGGCCTTTTGAAAGGCGGCTCCTTCACCGTTTCGGTCTAGCTCCCAGTCAACTGAACCCAAATGCTTGGCGGTTAGTGGTAGGCCTTCAAGTGCTTTGGAGGATGGCTCATGAAGGGGAGCATGATTTGACCGTCGAGGAATTTCTTTTTCTTTACAAGCTAACCTACATGCCGTCCACACCAGGGATTTGGGCCTTTCCTGTCATAAAGGATCTCCGAGGCTTATCCCTCGTGTTCCTAAATCGAACCGAAGTTGGAAGCCCAAGTTCTTTTTCTTATGCGGGGAAAATTGGGAATTTTCCCCTGAAGAGGCAATAGGCGAGGGTCCTTGTGGCATTCGCCGACCCTGGGGAATTCCTCCTGCTGATGGTGCACTTGCCCTTTGCAATTTTTTATATATATGTATGTTTTTATGGATGGCCTTCCAGACATTTACCTTTGTCTTTTCTTTTTGCAGCTTTTCGTCGGCCTTCTTTATCCCAACGTTTAAAGGAAAATCCTTTCCGTAGTTGTGGACTTTTAGAGAGAGTGGGCAGTGCAGTTGGCCGACCTTCTATCGCCGTTCACATTGGCACCAGTGGTCCTTGGGTCCCGAGCCCAATGAAGAAGTGAAGAAGGTAATAAAGTCTTATAATTTAAGTAAGTAATCTCTCCTCTTGAAGCTGAGGGCTTCAATATCTTTTCTTATTATCTCCTCTTGACGCCCTTCCTTATTACAGGGATGACAACCAGGGCTGAACACAAGCGCCTAATGGAAGCCGCTCAGAATTTGGACGACCTTCCTGATGCGAGCGCGCTTTTTCCAAAGAAGGCCAAGTCGGGAAGGAAGGTCATCATGGAGAAGGGGGCCAGTTCTAAGAAGGGTGGCACCCATGATAAACCCCTTCCTGCGGCCAAAACGAAGATGCCCGAGAAAATTCACGTGTATCACGAGATTCCCCCTTCCCCTATTGCTGCATCGAAAGGGAAGGGGGTGGCTTCTGACGACATTCAACCCACTATCTATAACAGCACGTCCAGGGCGATGGACAAAGTGAACAAGATGTATGAGAAGGTTGATCTGGAGGTGTATGATCACATTGAGGACATGGACCTTCTCCGCATATCGATTCAAGATTCGTTGAAGGTCGACTTCTCTCTCTCTCTCTCTTAAGGACGGTATCTCATATATGTACATATACATTTTACCTTATTCGTTGAAGTTTTTCTTTTATTCCTCAGGCTGTAGGTCAGATGTTCATTTTGGGGAACAGGCTTCGTTCCTCAGCTCGTGACCTGGCGAAGCTCAAGGCGGAGCTTGAGGAGGCCAAAGTTCAGACCCTTGCTCATCAGGAGGCTGCGGAGGTTCTTAATGCAGAGAGGGGGACTTTGAAAAGCCAAGTGAAGAAACTGGAAGCCGACCTGAAAAAGAAGGAAGCCCGTCTTAGCTGGCCTGGTGACAGGAGCGTGATGAACCTGTTGAAGAAGGCTGAGACTCTCCAAGAACAGGTCGTCAAATGCAAGGGAGACGGCCATCACTGACTTCAAGGCTTCCAAGGATTTCAATGATGCCACTCGCCGCTACTATGTGGCGGGCTTTGAGCACTTCAGGAAGAGGGCGGCCCAGGCCTTTGGGGAGGTTGTCAATTGGCAGATGGTAAAAATCTTTGATGATGATGAGACCACCGCGATGGAGGAAGGCAGTGGGGAAGAGGAGGAAGGGGATGATGTCCAATCCAGGGAGCGTGTGGTTGTCCCAACTGACGTCCCGTCTACTCCTCCTTAATGGTGATGAAGGTAACAACCCTGTTGCTGGTCCTGAAGGCGGCCAGGTTATTCAAGGTGGACGACCCGGTTATCCCTGTGGAACGATCAGACTACTCTTCCTCCAACTTGGTGGCGAAGATGCCATAGTTTTAATCCTTGTGACTTTGGTCTAGAACATTTTGTGTTTGTTGTTTTCTTTTTCTTTTGTCAACAATGTAGCCTTAACAAGGTCATGTTTACTCCCTCTGGAAGGGGTGTGACCTATATTTAGAACAATCTCGTAGTTAGGGTCATGTTTACTCCTTATGGAAGGGGTGTGACCCATACTTAAACGATTTCGTAGCTGGGGTCATGTTTACTCCTTGTGGAAGGGGTGTGACCCATACTTTTGTGAACAATGTCTTGACGGGGATCACGTGATGTTTATATGCCAGTTGTCTTTTGTTATCCCTTCTAGAATTGCTATTTTGTTTCTTCCCGTCTGTGTTAAACAAAAAGTGGATTTCTCATACTGTGATGTTTACTGCGCTGTTGACGGTCGTCTGCCGATGAGTCATTTGATTAACCATAACGTGTAGTGGAACGTCCTTGACGGTCTTCTTTTAGTTTTGATAACAGACACGGGAGGGATACAATAGATAGGCAAAGAAAGAACGTCCTTGACGGGCGCCTTCTTTAAATGCACCCCTTGGGTGTCTCACTTAATGGTAGGTAGAGATGGGACATTCTTGACGGTCTTCGTCTCTAGATACACCCTTTGGGTGTATCGTTGGTTGATGCGTAGGGGAGCAATTTTCTTGATGGGCTTCCATAGTATGCGTACCTCATGGGTGTCTATCTGGTGCACCTTCAAGGTGTCTAACAGTTATACCTCATGGGTGTCTAACCTGTGCACCTTGAAGGTGTCTAATAGTTGCACCTCCTGGGTGTCTAATTTGTGCACCTTGAAGGTGTCTAACAGTTGCACCTCGTGGGCGTCTAACTTGTGCACCTTGAAGGTGTCTAACAGTTGCACCTCGTGGGCGTCTAACTTGTGCACCTTGAAGGTGTCTAACAGTTGCACCTCGTGGGTGTCTAACTTGTGCACCTTGAAGGTGTCTAACAGTTGCACCTCGTGGGTGTCTAACTTGTGCAGAAGAGCGATCTGCCTGACGGTCTTCCACCATGAACACACCTCATGGGTGTTTAATTTTGTTTAAATGACGCCTGTCGAGATAATAATTGATAATATTTGGGCGACAACAAGTATATTTAGACAACTATTTTCCTGAGGAAGGTCTTCTATTCATAGACAAAAGACATTGTTCGGGTATACAAACTTCTTAACCATAAAAGATGACTGATATACTTACCTCACGGGTAGTATTTCTTGAGGTGCTCAGCGTTCCATGGGTGAGGCAGCTTTTTGCCATGACGGTCTTCCAGATGATAGGTGCCCCTTCGGTAATATTGGATGATCTTGTAGGGACCTTCCCAATTGGGGCCCAGCTTTCCCTGTGACGGGTCCTTAGTTGCTTGGGTGACCTTCCTCAAGACCCAATCACCCACTTCAAAACGTCGGAGCTTTACTTTGGCGTTATGATATCTGGCCATTTTTCCTTGATAAAGTGCGATTCTTTGTGCTGCCTTTTCTCTTGCTTTATCCAGGAGATCAAGGTTCAAACGAAGCTGCCCTTCATTTTCCCCTTCTTTGTGGAAGGTCGTCCTTAGGGTGGTTAGCCCAATTTCAACGGGGATAACAGCCTCCGTGCCATAGGTGAGCTTGAAGGGAGTTTCCTTTGTTGGGGTTCTGACGGTGGTTCGGTATGCCCACAACACGCTTGGAAGCTCTTCCACCCACATACTCTTTGCCCCCTCAAGCCGGGTCTTAATCTGTTTGAGTAACGTCCGGTTTGTAACTTCGACTTGGCCGTTTGCTTGTGGGTATCTGGGGGAGGAGTAGTGGTTTCTTATGTTCAGTTGAGCACACAATTCCCTGAAAGGTCCATTATCAAATTGTTTCCCATTGTCGGAAATTAGGACTCGTGGGATCCCAAATCGATAGATGACGGCCTTCCAGACGAAAGACTTGACATTCTTTTCTGAAATTATTGCCAAGGGTTCTGCCTCCACCCATTTAGTAAAGTAATCAATCGCAACCACTAGGAATTTTTCTTGTTTCGTTCCAACCGGAAAGGGACCCATAATATCTAGCCCCCATTGTGCGAAAGGCCATGGTGAGGTTATGGGTGTGAATTCCTCCGGTGGCACCCTCGGGACATTGGCGAAGCGTTGGCACTTGTCGCAGGCCTTCACAAATTGGGTGGCATCATGTAGAAGGGACGGCCAATAATAGCCTGCCCTTGTGAGTTTGTGTGCCAAAGATCTTGCCCCTGAATGATTTCCACAAACCCCTTCATGGACTTCCCTGATGACGTAATTCGCTTCTTCTGGTGACAAACACCTTAGGTGAGGTCGTGAAAAACCCATCTTGTAAAGGATGCCCCCTAGCAACTGGAAGCGAGAGGCACGTATTCGGAGTTTGTGTGCTTCTGCCCTATCTGCAGGAAGGGTCCCTTCTTTGAGGTATCGGATTATGGGCAACATCCACGTCGTGGTGAATGAGATGGGACTTATTGTTTCTTCCTCTGTAGACGGTCTTCCTTGGATCTCGACGAAGCCATCTATTTCCACTCCTGAAGACGCCAACCTAGCTAGACGGTCGGCGGCTTCGTTTTCTTCTCTTGGAATCTGACGTAATTCCACCTTCTTGAACTGTGTTAGTAAGTTCTTGACGACCGTCAAATATCTCTTCATTCTATCTTCCTTAGCTTCATACTCCCCTTTGACTTGCCCTACAATTAACTGCGAATCGCTTTTGACGGTCAGGTTCTCGATTCCCATACTCTTGGATAATTTTAGTCCGGCTAGAAGGGCTTCATACTCCGCCTAGTTGTTGGTGGTGCGGAAACGTAGCTGAAGCGCATATTCGAATTTGTCTTTCTCAGGGGAGACAAGGACGACTCCAGCCCCGCTCATTTCCTTGGTAGATGACCCGTCTATATTTACCGTCCAGGCCTTTCCTTCTTCCAAATCTTCTTCATCCTTCCATGGTTGAGTGAATTCTGCGATAAAATCAGCCAAGGCTTGGGCCTTTATTGCAGTTCGTGGACGGTAGTCGATATGAAACTCACTCATTTCTATGGACCACTGTACTAGTCTCCCGGCCGCATCTGGCTTATTCATGGCCTTCCTGAGGGGGTAATCAGTCAAAACTACTATGGGATGGGATTGGAAATACGGTCTGAGCTTTCTAGACGCGATCAATAAAGCAAAAGCCAATTTTTCCATATTTGAATATCTTTCTTCAGCTCCCTTCAAGGCCCTACTGGTGTAGTAGACAGGCTTTTGAACGCGTTTTTCTTCGCGAATTAGTGCGGAACTGACCGCGGAGGCTGACACAGCCAAGTACAAATATAATTCCTCACCTGTCTGAGAAGGGCTGAGTAACGGTGGGGAGGATAAATAGGCCTTCAATTCCTCAAACGCCTTCTGGCATTCTTCGGTCCATTGGAAGGCCTTCCTGAGAGTTCTAAAGAAGGGAAGGCATTTGTCCGTAGATCTTGAAACGAACCTATTCAGAGCGGCTGCTTTCCCTGTCAAGCTCTGGACCTCCTTGACGGTCTTCGGAGGGCTCATATCTAGGATGGCCTTGATTTTATCTGGATTGGCTTCTATGCTGCGCTGTGATACCATAAAACCCAGAAATTTGCCGGAGGAGACCCCGAACACACACTTTGCGGGGTTCAGCTTCATGTTATACCTTCTTAGGGCCTGGAAGGTTTCTTTTAAGTCACTGAGATGGTCTTCATCTTTTTTGCTCTTTACCAGCATGTCATCCACGTATACTTCCACGTTTCTCCCTATTTGATCATGGAACATCTTGTTTACCAGTCTCTGGTAGGTGGCTCCAGCATTTTTGAGGCTGAAGGGCATTACCTTGTAGCAAAAAAGGCCTCGGCTTGTGATGAAGGCCGTCTTCTCTTGGTCCCCTTCTGTCATCTGAATCTGGTTGTAGCCAGAAAAGGCGTCCATGAAGCTGAGTAACTTGTGTCCAGCCGTGGAATCCACTAGTTGATCTATTCGTGGAAGGGGATAGCTGTCTTTGGGACACGCTTTGTTTAAATCTGTGAAATAGACACACATTCGCCATTTCCCCGTGGATTTCTTGACCATTACCACATTGGCGAGCCATTCCGGGTAATAAACCTCCCTTATGAAGCCCGCCTTCAACAATTTGTCAACTTCTTCCATCACAGCCGTGTTTCTTTCCGGGGCGAAGACCCGTCTCTTCTGCTTGACGGGGGGTGTGGAAGGGTTGACATTTAATTTGTGGGAAATTACTTCAGTGCTAATACCAGGCATGTCGTCATGGCTCCATGCAAAGACATCTGCATTCTCCCTTAAGAAACTTATTACCGAAGCTCGTATTTCTTTGGCCATAGAAGTTCCTATCCTTGTTGTCTTCTTTTCATCGCCTTCTATCAATACGATCTCCTCTAATTCTTCGGTTGGTTCAGCAATGTTTTGCCGTTCTTCCACGATCAGCGTTTGGTGGACCTGCTCCGCATTGACAGTAGTTAAATAACATTCTCTGGCCATTGCTTGATCTCCCTTCATCTCCCCTATTCCATTTTCGGTTGGAAAGCGAACTAGAAGGTGGTATGTGGAAGTGACAGCTCGAAGGCGATTCAAAGTAGGGCGTCCAATTATCACGTTATAGGCAGAAGGGCAATCTACTACCAAGAAATTCACCTTTTTTATAGCTTGCTTCGGATGAGTACCTGCTATGATTTGGAGGGTGACCATTCCAAGGGGATAGATACTGGTTCCTGCAAATCCGACCAAAGGGGTTTCGATGGGTTGCAGCTGATCCTTATCAATTTTCATTTGCTGGAAGGCCGTCAAATATATGATGTCCGCAGAGCTGCCATTGTCAATCAAAACCCGTCTGGTGGAATAGCCAGCAATCTCCATTGTGACAACCAATGCGTCATCATGGGGGTGGAAGACTTTGCAGGCGTCTTCTTCTGTAAATGTAATAGGAAGGTCTTCCACCCTCGGTTTCTTGTTGCTTTTCTGCGTGACGAGCACATTATGTATTTGGCGAGCGTAAGCCTTTCGTGAGGAGCGGGAGGTTCCGCCTGCTGCCATTTCTCCGGTGATCACGTGAATTTCTCCTAGTGGGGGTCTTGGAAGCGCTTCCCCTGGAGGTCGCTGTTGACGGGCTCCCTGGGGACGGCCTTCTCTCTAACCTTTTTCAATAAATCTCTGCAACTTTCCTTGCTTGATCAGTTCCTCGATTTGTCTCTTCAGGTCGTAGCAGTCTTCTGTGTTGTGGCCGTGGTCTCTATGAAAACGGCAGTACTTGTCCCTCGGCCTTTTCAAAGCCGGGTCATTCCTTATTTGCATGAAGATGTGGTCTACGAGAGTGTTGAGAGGAGTGAGCGCTTGAACCTCTCATTAAATCCCCGTCCACTCCTATCCTCTTGCCTCCTGTTTCTGTTCCTCTATGCTTTGGGCCTTGTCTCATGGGGCTCCGCTGGACGGTCTGCATGATCTCCTTTCCTCTTCTTTCCGGTGGCCTGATCGCGAGCTAGAAGGGCTTCCTCCCCATTCATGTACCGTTGAGCCTCATACATCATCTCCGTCATGGTGCTCGGGGGATCTTTATAGACGGAGAATAGGAAATCTCCCGATTGAAGGCCAGAAATGAACGCTGTCAACACCACCTTGTCGTCTGCCCCGTCAACCAGCAATGTTTCTTTGTTGAACTTGGTGAGGTAAGATCTCAAGGTTTCCCCTTCTTTCTGCTTGACGTTCAGGAGGTGTGTGGTAGGTCGTCCATACCGTTGTCCACCGATGAAGTGGTTGAAAAACAAGCGACTAAGTTGAGCAAAGGATCCTACTGAGCCAGGCATCAATTTTTTAAACCATATCCTTGCGGGACCCTTAAGGGTGGTTGGAAAAGCACGGCACATAATCTCGTCTGGGACCCCTTGAAGGCACATCACGGTCTTGAAGGACTCCAAGTGGTCGAGGGGATCTTTCGATCCGTCAAAGATCTCCAAGGAAGGCATTCTAAACTTAGATGGCAGAGGAAAAGAGATTACCGTTTCTGTGAAGGGTGAATCCATTCCCTGGACAAGGTTGTCGATATTTTTCGTTGCTCTTCCTTTAAATTCGTCCTTCATCTCCCCCATCTGTGCCCTCATCGCTTTTATCTCTTGTTCCCACTTGGCCGATGACTGTTCAACGGTTATTCTCGTATTCTCGCCCTTCGTCTCACCTTCTTGTTCTTGACGTTGTTCTTGCTGTTCTTGCTGACGCTCTTGCCGAGACTCAGCATCATCTCTTTCCTTGTTCTTTCCCTTGTCTTTTTCCTTCTGCTTCTCAGTCTCGTGTTGCAGGAGTCTCTGATTGAGGATCTGGTTCTGCCGTGTAAGTTCCTGAAGGTTGGCAGTGAGATCTCGCACTTGTCTCTCCATTTCCGCCACTTCTGGAGGTTGGCTACTGGAGGGGAGGGCTTGAGCGTGGATTTCCATCGATCGCGTCCTGACCATGCAGTCCTTTTGTATTGGTGCGGTGAAAGGCAAAAACGAGCGTTTCCCACAGACGGCGCCAACTGATGTTGCTGTGAAATCAGTGGATGGCAGTCGGTCAAGCCGCTAGCTGGAAGACCTGCAAGAGACAAAAGAGTGATCGGAGTGGGCACCGGTTTGGGGCCGGCCTAGGAGGCTCCGATGCCTTTGTTAGTCAAAGTTGATCGGAGAAAATAGCAGAGAGAGTATTTTTTGTATTTTTGTGTACTGTTCATGCTGAGAATAGGAGAGAGAAGAGTTTCTTATACCTTCTGGTCTGACCACGTGGCCTTCTAGGATCCGTTCGATCTGAAGACACGTGGTGAGCTGGTGACCCTCCATTTGGAAGGCCGTTACCCTTTCTGAAGCGTAGTGCTGAGTGATGTCGTGGGGCGTTAACCCCCTAAGTTCGCGTTGGGGAACATCTGTGCGAGGCATGCGACCAGCTGGAGGAGTTGTCTCGGTGGATTCCCGAAGAAGATAAGTGATGAGTCATAACCAGACGACTGGAAGGTTGTTCATGGATGGAAGGGTGTCAGCCGTTCTGGGGGACGCGAAGGCCTTCCTTCTGACGTTGAAGGTCGTCACTCCCTTCTTGGGAGAGTGCCAGAAATATCCCCTTCAACAGTGAAGGTATTTCTTCCACCATGCGCGAGATAGTTAACTCCCTTTTTCTCTCATACAAAAACATGGTTAACACAATTCTTATTAGAGAAATTGTTGAAGCAATCTCGGCATGAAGGAAAATAACTGGTAGTCAATAATGGATGATAGGGTGACCAGTCTCAATATTGATGGGACTACAGCTTTTTTATGTTGTTCACAGCACATGCAGAACATGGGGGTGTCCACTTGCATCAAATTTAAAATGCCCCAACTGTAAATATTCGAAAGAACCAAAGATCCTTTGGACAACCTGGAAACCTACAAGGCGCTCATGCAACTTTGGGGGTGTCCCCAACGACATAATGTGACGAGCTTTTTCCCCCACAACATTCGGAGGATCAACTTGGGTCTTGGTCAACAAATTAGGCCCACCATAGTAGAGCCCTCGCAAACCTCCTCCTTTTTTTTTTTTTTTTTTTTTTTTTTTTTTTTTTTTTTTTTTTTTTTTTTTTTTTTTTTTTTTTAAGATATAACATCGACATTTATATTAACGAAACTGAAAATGAACATCATAATCTAAACACTGGTTAAGAAAGGGAGGAACAGACTCCAACCAAACCTGAGAACCAATGACATTCCTAGCAAATTTAGCAAACCTTTTTTTTTTTTTTTTTTTTTTTTTAACACCAAGTATGTATTCAAATGGGTCTAACTTTAGTCTTTCGCAATTTTTTTTATTAACACCAAGTATGTATACAAAAGAGTCTAACTTTAGGACTTGTTTGGTACACTGTAATAGACCCTGTAATGTAATAGCTATTCAGTTGTTTGATTATGTTTTTATTACAAGGAATAGTCATTCCTTAGTAATAGTTATTTCTTAAAATGAAGAATAGCTATTCCTAAAAAAAAAAAAGTATAATAGCGATTCCTTTACTTTACGTAATAGCTATAAAATATAAAATACCCAAAAGATCCGATCAAAACATACGCTTCTACCTCTATCTCACCCTTTTCTCTCTCTTGCTCTTCATCTTCCTCATCAGGTTCTCTCTCTCTCTCCTCTTTCTCTCTCTTGCTCTTCATCTTCCTCATCAAGTTCTCTCTCTCTCTCTCCTCTTTCTCTCTTAAGCTGTTGAGGTCATCTTCCTCTAGTTGGCAGTGAAGATACTCTCTATCTCATATTTCTCTCTATAGCCGTGGCGGTCCTTTCTTTCTTCTCTTTCGTCTGACTAGTGTTTTTAATTGTACAATACTGATTTTTTTTTTTTTTCTTAGGTTGTTAATCTGTACAGTACTGGTTTTTGTGTTTACTGATTTTTCAATCTGTACAGTACTAGTTATTTTTTTTATCCTTTATAATCATTGTTGTTAATCTATATACTACTCATGGAAAAAAAAAAAATTCTTTTGGTTTTTGTGTTTACAGCATATACCAGTATTTATTTATTTTTTTGCTTTTGGTTTTTGTGTTTACTGGTGTTTTCCATCTGTATAGTACTGGTTATTTTTTTTATTTTTTCTATATAACCATTGTTGTTAATCTATACGATACTGCTTATGGGAAAAAAATAAAAGAATTGTTTTTAGTTTTTATGTTTACAGCATACACCAATATTTATTTATTTTTTTGCTTTTGACTTTTGTGTTTACTGGTGTTTTTAATCTGTACAGTATTGGTTATTTCTTTTTTCCTATATACCCATTGTTGTTAATCTATATGGTACTACTCATGGAAAAAATAACCAATTATATAATTATTTTTGCTTTTGGTTTTGGTTTGTGTTTACAACATATACCCGTATTTATTTATTTTTTGCTTTTGGTTTTTGTGTTTACTTGCTGGTGTTTTTAATCTGTATAGTACTAGTTATTTATTTTTCCTATATAATTATTGTTGTTAATCTATACGGTACTGCTCATGGAAAAAATAACTAGTTATATAATTTTTTTTTGCTTTTGGTTTTTATGTTTAAAGCATATACTGGTATTGTTTTTATTATTAAATCTATACTGTACTGGTATTTTTCTGTTTATAAATAATAGAATACTAAACAAGACTCACAAAAAGTGTAAATATATAGTGCATTTCAAAAAGGGTATTTTAGGAATTTGACTAAAATATAATGTCATTCTACCACGTTATTATACTATACAAAACTATGGAATACAGATTCAGGGTTCTATTCATGTGTTGTTACCAAACTGATGAATAGTAATACTTATTCCATTACTGCTTATTCTATTCCTTGTAATACTAATTTCTATTATAGTATAATAATCATTACAGTGTACCAAACGTATCCTTAGTCTTTCGCAAACCATAGTAGGCCCTTTAAAAAAAGTTTGATGAAACATGTAAACAAAACAAACTCTTACGAAAAAACACAATATTTAAAAGAAATGCTAAATAACAAATTACATTCTTTAACTTTAGTCAAAATTTAAGTCAGTTTTCTAACTTTAATTTCTTTAATTCCAATCCTTTAAATCAATTTAATCTTTTAACTTTGATTTGTTTCATTTCATTTCAGTTATCTTATTTTCATTTCTTTCTAAAATTACACCCTCTAACTTTATTAGTACTCTGAATTTTTCATCAAATGATGTCGTTTTGGGAACTTAATGGCAACATATTTAATGGAAGTAGACGGAATTACTGAATTGAAAAGAAACGAAAGTTAGAGGATAGAAACAAAACATATTAAAATTAGTACTGGATTGAAATGAATTTTGCCCAAAGTTAGAAAGTGTAAGTCTAAAAGAAATAATGTGGTATGGATCTTACTATTCAATTTGCTAACTTGAAGCTAGCAAATTAAATCTTTTATATCAAGTATTTGTGAGGTAAATCCTTTGCCCATCTTCTCAGGTTTGTAACTGAAAGTAAATTGGTCGAAGAGAAAAATGAGACTTCTTCAAAAAGAAAATCTAAAGAATCACAACATACGTTGGGAAAAAAAAAATGTAACCAAAGAAAAAGTATTAAGATCATTAGAACCTTTGAGAGTCGAGGTTTTGTTAAAGATATATAAGCCTTTAAATCATAAAATTCGAAAAATTCTCCTTTCTTCCCCAAAAGTCCCCAAACCCTAGACCAAAAGTATAAAATTATAGGAGCAAAAGGTCTAGGGCTTTCCTTAACCCCTAAAATCAACGGTTAGGATCATCTTTCCTAATCCAATGGTCCCAATTATGTTCTAGATCAATCTTATATAGGCTTGCAAATTTCATGGGAAGCAGCCTTAATTGGGCCAATTTAAGGAATCAAATAGTTTTGCAAGCTGCCAGGCTGCATTGTAGGACCAATTTAAAAATTTGGGATCTAGCTCATTTTAGATCCAAAATATGTGTCAAATTGATTCCCTTTCTGAAACTCTGAATGTCTATTTTCAAATAAAATTAAATTCATCTTGAAATTCGTTATATTTTGTGAGATATGAGCAAACAAAAGTCATTTTTCAGCTACATTTTTTTTTAACACTTTTTGAGTTGTGATGGCTTGGAACCTTTAAAAATACACTAACCTCTTTTTATCAGTTCACATCCCAATATTTATCTTGGTTATTAAGGATCGGGGACTTAAGTTTATTAAGCTTTACAAAATAGAGTGTCTACAAAACTCATAAAAATAATGATAGCAATCTTAGCATGAATGAAATGATAGGCCATATCTCATAGCGTAGTTAAACATTATACCACGATTATCACTACTCAAAATGATCACTTTGTATATTTTTACTAGTGAGTTAAAGGGTTTGTTAGTAGAAGGTACGCCCCGAAGATATGAAGACAAGGAGGGTGTGTCTAAATCTAATCAATTAACAGGATTTATAGGGGGAAATAGAAAGAAAAAGAAGAGGAGGAGAGTCTAAACACATCTTAAAACAAACCCCATATCACTAGAGACCAATCAATTGCGGCACAAGATCCACGTTAATGAAAATAAGATTCCCAAGTACATTCTCCAAGGATCTCAGGACAGAATTTATGATCATACATTGTTTCGCTACGGTTGGTATGATTTGGACAACAACAAGAGGTTAATAAAAATTGAGAGTGATAAGTCGCTGTGAAATGAAGATGCTTGAAATTGAGAGAATCTTGTTTCACCAGATAATCTAGACCATGCACCCATAATTAGGGGCGGAGCCATTCAATAGCTTGACTGAGCTATAGATATATTTTTTTTAAATAGTCTTAGCTTTAGCCCAATCTAAATTTTAATCACAAATCCCAATTCTAACCTGATCCAACTCTAGCCCACCCTAAAAAAGTAAATTCATAGCTCTGCGCCAACACCCATTTCAACTTGGTACTTGGTACGTACATGTGGCCCCTTAAACTTTTTATCTAGATGGTTACAACATATAGGTTTAAGACCAAACGATTGTAGCGAGTGAGAAAATCGTATTAATATTTAAATATATATATATATATATAAATCATTTCTCAAGGGGCTTCATCATGACCTCTATATAAACTATTCATTCCCTTCATTTTATATCAGTAGCTACAAGATAGTCTCGACTTTCTCTTCATTCCCTTCCTCCATAAAACCAAAGAAGATCAAACCATTTCTTTTCTTTTCTCTATACCAAAGATATTATGGGTAGCCAAAATTTTGAGAATGCACCCAAAGCCCACACTTCTTCCTATAACAATAACCCATTAGACCCTGAGGAGTTCAGGCGACAAGGCCATATGATCATAGACTTCCTAGCTGATTATTATCAAACTATAGAGAAATACCCGGTTTTAAGCCAAGTTGAACAGGGTTATCTCCAAAAACGCTTGCCAAACTCCACCCCATATGATCCAGAACCCATTGAATCCATTCTCCAAGACGTGCAGGAACACATAGTTCCTGGCATAACACATTGGCAAAGCCCTAACTTCTTTGCTTACTTCCAATGCACCAGTAGCATTGCTGGGTTTCTAGGCGAGATGCTTAGCACCGGCTTCAATGTGGTCGGGTTCAATTGGGTTGCATCACCAGCCGCGACTGAACTAGAGATGATTGTCATGGATTGGCTTGGAGAGATGCTTGAGCTTCCCAAGTCTTTCCTTTTCTCTGGCAATGGTGGAGGTGTGCTACAAGGGACTACTTGCAAGAGATCAAATGCTAAGCCGAATTGGGAGAGAGAACCTGGTTAAGTTGGTAGTTTATGTGTCTGATCATACACATAGTGCACTCCAGAAAGCAGCTCAAATAGCTGGGATCCACCCAAAGAATATCAAAGCTGATGGGAATATTTTACAACTTTTCCTTAATTAAGAGATGACGACCTTCTAGCCCTTAAGAGTGACGAGCTTCCAATTACTAAGCCAAATGACGACCATCCCTCATGCATGCTCAACTATTCCAGTCAACAGTTTCTGAAGGGGATATTTGTCAATTTCTCCCAAGTAAGGGATGACAACCTTCTACTACGAGAAGAAGACCATCCGCTCCCTCAGAAGATCAACTCCCTTCTACTGCTCACAATAGCTTAGTCACCAGACTAAGATCCATCCTTATCTTCTACGGGAACCAAGTGAGACACCTCACCAGATCAACACCTCATCGTGCACAGGTGTCCTCCGCGAATCCTGGGGATGAAGCCCTCGCAGCGTCACCCAGCACCATGCACGAGCTGGCCACTACCTGCCAGATGAAGGGCCACAAACCCTCCATGTGTCCCAAGATCCAACGACCTCCGGAAGGCCACGTGGATGACTGAAAGGCATAAAATGCCACTCTCCTTCCGTACTCAGGTATGAATAGTACACTAAAACACCAGATTACTCTCTCTGCATATTTTCTGGTGAACTCCGACTAACAAAAGCATCGGAGCCTCCTAGGCCGGCCCCAAACCGGTGCCCACTCCGATCACTCTCTTGTCTCTTGCAGGTCTTCCGCTCCTCGGCTCGCTTGATGGCAGTCAACTGATTTTCCAGCAACTTCAGTTCTTGGCTAGCTGTGTAACTGTTGATATGAAGATGCAAACTTCGGTCATTTCCATGGAGATGCAGATTTCAGACATCAACAGTTGGCGCCGTCTGTGGGAAGTCGATTTCTCCTCTTACAAATTGCACAGCCGCCAAACTTCTTTCTTAGCCTTCAAAGGCGGGAAACAAACACCACTACGGTGTAGATCGTCGCCCGATCTATCGACCCCCGGTGAAATCTTCATCATCAGAGTTGTCACGCTCTTCCACGCGCCGTCGGAAAGAAGACCTTCCTTTCCACGTGCCGCCGAAGTGACGACCTTCCTATCCACGCGCAACCTCTTCAGAGACGGGAAACAAACACCACTACGGTGTAGATCGTCACCCGATCTATCGACCCCCGGTGAAATTTTCATCATCAAAGTTGTCACGCTCTTCCACGCGCCGTCGGAAAGAAGACCTTCCTTTCCACATGCCGCCGAAGTGACGACCTTCCCATCCACGCGCAACCTAAGCCATTAGAGTCTCAAAGACCCTCTTCCAATCACCCAATCAAGCAATGGGCTCTACCATTGGACAGAAAGTTGCCCGACCTACCAAGCCTAGTCAGAATGAAGACCTTCCTTGTCACGCGCTTCCATGCGCCGGCAGAGTGACGACCATCCTTTTCACGTGTCTTCATGTGCTCGCCACGTGCCTGTATGTGCTGACACCCATCAAGCGCATGCCAACATGCTGCAAGCACATGCCATGTGCCACGTATCATGCCCCCATGATGCCACATCAGCATCCTTATTAGCCCTAATTGCGATGTCATCCGTGTGATGTCAACAGTGTGAGCATGAATTGTAGAAAAAAAAAAGAAAAAAAAAATATGACGACCTTCCAGCCCCGCCTAGAAGGAAAAGGAAGATAGATACATGGCCCTTGCAGGGACAGGTCTTCCAACTTCTACAGAAAAGTGAGTCGAAGACATGATCCTTCCAACGACGGTCTTCCAAGTTCCTTAGTGAAGTGAAGACCTTCAACAATTTTCAGGGCTTTTAGCCCCGCCTCGAAGCTATGTCTCTTTCACCCTACTCCTCTTTTACGTATTCTCTCTTCATTAGAAAGATGATAAACAATAAATTAATTGAGGCTGTTTTTAATATGTTTGTTATACACTAACAAATAATCTAAAAGGGAAATACCCGACCTCAAATAAAATATAGAAATCACATGAATATTTCTATATATATACATATGTGTGTTGCTTTAACCTTTGAAGATGAGAAATCCTGAAATGTCTATGTCTACATTTGGAAGGTTTATAAGACCAGCTTAATGTCCTTGAGCTAAAGTTGGCAGTGTTGTTTTACAACACAATTTAAAGTTACATTTTCCATGTGAGAATTATAACTCTTTGCATACAAACAAATAATTGAAATAAGCTTTCACACAAGACTAATTATCTCAAATGAAATTACATGTAATGTAATTGTTCAATTCAGATAGTTAATTGATGATGCAAAATCACATTGTTCATTAATTGAGATATTATCATCTATATGCTTACTTAGACGATCTATTTATTGTTTTTTCCTCCACAATTATTGCAAACCAAATTATTACATAGATGGACGACCGTCCATCCATTATATGCAATTTTATGTTTGACTTGATTAAAGCATGATGTTATCTTTTCTCATGCCATATTGGGCATTATGACCCCAAAAAATATATATTTGATTTGTTTATTAAGATCATTGGTAATCTCGCAACAAAGATGAGCCCTATAGAGAAGGGCCACAAGAGAGATCAGTTCAACCACACCATGATTAAGGTTTTAGGATCTACTTCTACTATGGCTCCTATAAGCATCAAGGGGCTGAGGTCTAAGGACCCACTCCTACATGAATGTGACTTCTATAAGCCTCTCGAAGCAGAACCCCTGGCAACAATTTCAGAAAAGAACGTCAAAAATTTCGTCTAGAAGGCCGTCATTTGTCGATTTGGGATCCCACGAGTCCTGATTTCCGACTATGGGAAGTAATTTGATAATGGACCTTTCAGGGAACTGTGTAGTCAACTGAACATAAAAAACCACTATTCCTCCCCCAGGCATCCACAAGCAAACGGTCAAGTCGAAGTTACAAACCGGACCTTACTCAAACAGATTAAGACCCAGCTTGAAGGGGCAAAGAGTATGTGGGTGGAAGAGCTTCCAAGCGTATTGTGGGCATACCGAACCACCGTCAGAACCCCAACAAAATAAACTCCCTTCAAGCTCACCTTCGGCACAGAGGCTGTTATCCCCGTTGAAATCGGGTTAACCACCCTAAGGACGACCTTCCACAAAGAAGAAGAAAACGAAGGGCAGCTTCGTTTGAACCTTGATCTCCTGGATGAAACAAGGGAAAGAGCAGTACGAAGAATCGCACTTTACCAAGGAAAAATGACCAGATACTATAACACCAAGGTAAAGCTCCGACGCTTTGAAGTCGGTGACTGGGTTTTAAGGAAGGTCACCCAAGCAACTAAGGACCCGTCATAGGGAAAGCTAGGCCCCAATTGGGAAGGTCCTTACAAGATCATCCAGTATTACCGAAGGGGTACCTATCATCTAGAAGACCATCATGGAAAGAAGCTGCCTCACCCATGGAACGCTGAGCACCTCAAGAAATATTACCCTTGAGGTACGCACATCAGTTACCTTTTTATGATAAAGAAGTTTGTATATTCAAAAAATATCTTTTATCCATGAATGGAAGACCGTCTTCACTAACATAATTGTCTAAATATGCTTGCTGTCGCCCAAATATTATCAATCATTATCTTGACAGGCATCTCTAAAAAATTAGACACCCACGAGGTGCATTCATGGTGGAAGACCTTCAAGAAAGATCTTCTGCTTATTATCAAGTTAGACACCCACGAGGTGAAAGGTCACCCAAGCAACTAAGGACCCGTCATAGGGAAAGCTAGGCCCCAATTGGGAAGGTCCTTACAAGATCATCCAGTATTACTGAAGGGGTACCTATCATCTAGAAGACCATCATGGAAAGAAGCTGCCTCACCCATGGAACGCTGAGCACCTCAAGAAATACTACCCTTGAGGTACGCACATCAGTTACCTTTTTATGATAAAGAAGTTTGTATATTCAAACAATATCTTTTATCCATGAATGGAAGACCGTCTTCACTAACATAATTGTCTAAATATGCTTGCTGTCGCCCAAATATTATCAATCATTATCTTGACAGGCATCTCTAAAAAATTAGACACCCACGAGGTGCATTCATGGTGGAAGACCTTCAAGAAAGATCTTCTGCTTATTATCAAGTTAGACACCCACGAGGTGCACAAGTTAGACACCCACGAGGTGCACATGTTAGACACCCACGAGGTGCACCAGTCAGACACCCATGAGGTGCAAATGTTAGACACCCACGAGGTGCACCTACAGAAGAAGACCTTCAAGAAAGATCTTCTGCTTATTATCAAGTTAGACACCCAAGTGGTGCATTCACGGAAGAAGACCTTCAAGCAAGATCTTCTGTTTATTATCAAGTTAGACACCCAAGCGGTGCACTCACGGAAGAAGACCTTCAAGAAAGATCTTCTGCTTATTATCAAGTTAGACACCCAAGCGGTGCATTCACGGAAGAAGACCTTCAAGCAAGATCTTCTGCTTATTATCAAGTTAGACACCTAAGCGGTGCACTCACGGAAGAAGACCTTCAAGAAAGATCTTCTGCTTACTATCAAGTTAGACACCCAAGTGGTGCATTCACGGAAGAAGACCTTCAAGCAAGATCTTCTGTTTATTATCAAGTTAGACACCCAAGCGGTGCACTCACGGAAGAAGACCTTCAAGAAAGATCTTCTGCTTATTATCAAGTTAGACACCCAAGCGGTGCATTCACGAAAGAAGACCTTCAAGCAAGATCTTCTGCTTATTATCAAGTTAGACACCTAAGCGGTGCACTCACGGAAGAAGACCTTCAAGAAAGATCTTCTGCTTACTACCAAGTTAGACACCCAAACAGTGCACTCATAAAAGAAGACCGTCAAGAACGTTTCTTCTCTATGTGTTATCAAGTTAGACACCCAAGGGGTGCACTTATAGAAGAAGACCGTCAAGAACGTTCCTCCTCTATGTGTTATCAAGTTAGACACCCAAGGGGTGCACTTAAAGAAGAAGACCGTCAAGACCGTTCCTGCTCTATATGTTATCAAGTTAGACACCCAAGGGGTGCACTTATAGTTAACACCCAAGGGGTGCAAGACCGTCAAGAACGTTTCCTCCTCTATGTGTTATCAAGTTAGACACCCAAGGGGTGCATCTTAAAGTTAGACACCCAAGGGGTGCACTTATAGAAGAAGACCGTCAAGAACGTTCCTCCTCTATCTGTTATCAAGTTAGACACCCAAGGGGTGCACTTATAGAAGAAGACCGTCAAGAACGTTCCTCCTCTATGTGTTATCAAGTTAGACACCCAAGGGGTGCACTTATAGAAGAAGACCGTCAAGAACCGTTCCTCCTCTATCTGTTATCAAGTTAGACACCCAAGGGGTGCACTTATAGAAGAAGACCGTCAAGAACGTTCCTCCTCTATCTGTTATCAAGTTGACACCCATGGGGTGCATCTAAAGAAGAAGGTCGTCAAGGACGCTCCTCTTCTACATATTATCATGTTAGGCACCCACGGGGTGCATCTAAAGAAGAAGATCGTCAAGAACGCTCCTCTTCTACATATTATCGTGTTAGGCACCCACAGGGTGCATCTAAAGAAGAAGGTCGTCAAGAACGCTCATCTTCTAAATATTATCAAGTTACACACCCACGAGGTGCATCTAAAGAAGAAGGTCGTCAAGAACGCTCATCTTCTAAATATCGTCAAGTTAGCCACCCACGGGATGCACCTATAGAAGAAGATCGTCAAGAATGCTTATCTTCTAAATATTGTCAAGTTAGCCACCCACGGGGTGCACCTATAGAAGAAGATCGTCAAGAACGCTCCTCTTCTAAATATTATCAAGTTAGACGCCCACAGGGTGCACCTACAGAAGAAGATCGTCAAGAACGAATCTCCTCTTCTGAATATTATCGAGTTGAACACCCTTGCGGTGCACCTTACAGAAGAAGGTCATCAAGAATGCTCCTCTCCTGAATACTATCAAGTCAGTCACCCGCGTGATACATCTAGCAGAAGAAGGTCATCAAGAATGAATCCCCTCTTCTGAAATTATTAAGATAGACACCCACGTGATGCATCTTCTAGAAATTATCAAGTCAGACACCCACATGGTTCGTCTTAAAGAAGAAGGTCGTCACAGATAAAGTCACTCTTCTGAAAATTATCAAGTTAGACATTCACGTGGTGCGTCTTCCAGAAAAAGGTCGTCAAAGACAATGCCACTCTTCTGGAAATAGTCGAGACTCCTACAAAAGACGTCTTCCTAAAGGTAAACAGAACTTGGACGAAAATACAGGTCACACCTCTTCCAGAAGAGGTAAACATGACCTGAGTTAGAAGGTCTTCGTCTACAAAAGAAAAACACTTGCCAAACCCGTGGGAAAACATGACAACGCTTGAAATAGGGATGTATCTACACAAACAAAAAAATATCGAAAGTGTGTAACTCAAACACAAAAGTACGGAAAAAGAGAAATCAAGGAGCTTCCTTGTCAATTGGTGGAAGAATAACCTAGCCATCCATAAGGCTGACAGCCGGATCGCCACTCTGATCACCACTTGGAGAAGTAGATTGGACATCGAATGGAGTGACTGCGTGTTCCTTAGACTGAACCTCATCCTCTTCGTCCTCATTCTCACTATCCTCTTATATGGCAGTGGTGGCTTCATCATTAAATATCTTCACCATGGACCATTCTTGAGTACTTTCAAAAGCAAGAGCAGCTTTCTACCTGATATGTTCGAAACCCCCAACATAAAAGCGACGAGTATCGTCTTGAGAGGAAAGAAGGTCGTCTTTCTTTTGAAGATCGGCTTCCAAACCCTTCACCTGTTTCCTCAAAGTCTCTCTCAGCGTGAAAGTCTTCCATTGCCTTTTGAGCCAATGGCTGGAAGACCGTCAACAGTAGAGAAATATATAAGGAAAAACTTCCAGTTATCCCCGCAAAAGAAAAATGTTGGCTTCCAAGATCGATTGGATTATAGAAAATTTGGAATTCGTCTCAGTGAAATATGATGATAGGTAAAACCCCAGATCCCTGGTGAAGCGACCATGTTCGACAACTTACAGTAAAAGAGAAGCTCATCCACGGTATGTTTGCCTTCTCCTCCACTGACTACCCTTCAGAGTACCTGAAGACCAATCACAATACGCCAAGCATTTGGGAATTAGCTAGCTCAGACTTAGACCAAGACGATGAAGTAGCTTCTCTCGAAAGGCCCAAAAAGCATGTGAGATCTCCCTTTCATCCTTGACTTTTCATATTCCGAAGGTCGTCTACGCAGACAACCACGGAATAGGGGGGCAACTGATGGGAATATTTTACAACTTTTCCTTAATTAAGAGATGACGACCTTCTAGCCCTTAAGAGTGACGAGCTTCCAATTACTAAGCCAAATGACGACCATCCCTCATGCATGCTCAACTATTCCAGTCAACAGTTTCTGAAGGGGATATTTGTCAATTTCTCCCAAGTAAGGGATGACGACCTTCTACTACGAGAAGAAGACCATCCGCTCCCTCAGAAGATCAACTCCCTTCTACTGCTCACAATAGCTTAGTCACCAGACTAAGATCCATCCTTATCTTCTACGGGAACCAAGTGAGACACCTCACCAGATCAACACCTCATCGTGCACAGGTGTCCTCCGCGAATCCTGGGGATGAAGCCCTCGCAGCGTCACCCAGCACCATGCACGAGCTGGCCACTACCTGCCAGATGAAGGGCCACAAACCCTCCATGTGTCCCAAGATCCAACGGCCTCCGGAAGGCCACGTGGATGACTGAAAGGCATAAAATGCCACTCTCCTTCCGTACTCAGGTATGAATAGTACACTAAAACACCAGATTACTCTCTCTGCATATTTTTTGGTGAACTCCGACTAACAAAAGCATCGGAGCCTCCTAGGCCGGCCCCAAACCGGTGCCCACTCCGATCACTCTCTTGTCTCTTGCAGGTCTTCCGCTCCTCGGCTCGCTTGATGGCAGTCAACTGATTTTCCAGCAACTTCAGTTCTTGGCTAGCTGTGTAACTGTTGATATGAAGATGCAAACTTCGGTCATTTCCATGGAGATGCAGATTTCAGACATCAACAAAAGCCATCAAGACTTGTAAGTCAACATCTTTTGCACTATCACCAAGCTCACTATGAGCCCAAATTTGCACAGATATTGAAGCAGGACTGGTCCCATTGTTTCTATGTGCCACTGTGGGGACAACTTCAACGACTACCGTTGATCCACTAGGGTCGTTATGTGATGTGGCAAAAGATTATGGCATGTGGGTTCATGTCGATGCCGCTTATGTCGGAAGCGCATGCATTTGTCCAGAGTTTCGACATTTCATGGATGGTGTTGAGGGTGTGAACTCAATTAGTCTCAATGCACACAAATGGTTCTTAACCAATTTGGATTGTTGTTGCCTTTAGGTGAAAGATCCGAGTGCCTTGATAAAGTCACTCTCAACCAACCCTGAATTTTTGAAGAACAAAGCCACCGATTCAAAACAAGTGGTGGACTACAAGGACTGGCAGTTAACCCTAAGTTGAAGATTTCGTTCCTTGAAATTATGGTTTGTGCTTAGAAGCTATGGTGTGGCTAACCTTAGGAACTTTCTGAGAAGCCATGTGAAAATGGCTAAGGTTTTTGAAAGGCTTGTAGCTATGGATAAAAGGTTTGAAATCGTGGTCCCTAGAAATTTTGCTATGGTTTGTTTTAGGATTTTGGGATCAACGGTAGGTATCCTGAGTGAGGAACATGTGAATGAGCTGAACCGCAAGTTATTGGAATCCATTAACATGTCGGGCAGTATCTACATGACTCATACTGTAGTCGAGGGAATGTACGTGATTCGATTTGCTGTGGGTGCGACTCTAGTAGAGGAACGACACATTATCATGGCATGGAAAGTGGTGCAGGAGCATGCAAATGTCATACTAAGCTAACCAACACAGCATGAGGTTAATTTAGTGTGAGTGGTGTGTTACCCTTTATTAAATAAGGAGATTGAATCTTCTTTATTGCTAGTAATAAAGTTGTTCCAATATTACAATGTGATTTTGAATTTAAAAATGAAAACATGAATTTACAAGTGTACTCATTTTTTTAACTAGTCATTCCTATTTTATTTCGGATTTTATGACATACAAAGTTTTTTTTTTTTTTTAATTATGCATATTAATTAATGCCCAGAGTCTTGTAGCGCAACTGACACCTCTGACTCTTAGTGTTTCCAACCGAGACATATAAAGTTCAAATCCCCCCTTCTCCAATTATCGATTATTAAAAATCAAAAAAAAAGAAAAAGATATTTATAGACGGTAAAAGATTTACTTAAAAGTTTATTAATTTGGAGTTTTATTATATTTTTATATGTAGTGGCTTTTATTAACGTTTGCCTGACTGATAAGTTAGTCATGTATTTAATTTGTATTATATGGATTTCGGTTGTGACAGTGTTGGCATCAAAGCTCTAAGTTTATGCTTTTGTAGACAATTGGAGCTTATTGTGTAGGTTGTGGAAGAATAAGCTTGAATTTTTGGATAGTCAAGTGATAGCTTTAAAGGATTCAATTATTGTTTGATGCGTATTGCTTATATGTTTGAAATAAAAAGTTTAGTGCCTCTAGTGTACCACGACTTCTCTTGTGAGTTATTTTGACTCTAAGCCTCATTTGTTTAATTATAAGAGAAAATGCCACATCATAAATCTTTTTCTTTTTCTTTTTATAATAAATCTAAAATTTTTAATTCTAAACCAAAATGCAAAATAATGATTATTGAGTCTATATGTAAGTTATGTGTGGATTAGGATTGGAATTAGAGAATTAATAGCTAATTGGTTTCTATTAGAGATTCAAGACTTTGATATGATATGTCCAGTTAGCAACTTACCATGTTAAGTTGATTTTTAGATGAGAGTTTTGTTCGACCTAGTGTGTCTCGTTGTGTCTATCATATTTGAATAAAGTGACTATAAGGAACAAATATCTACAACCCAAGATTGAAGATTTTTTTTACCAGTTGCAAAATGATGAAGTCTTTTCAGTTGCAAAATTGATCTTAGATCAGTTTGTCATCAATTCAAAGTTAAGTGGGAAGATATATATAAAACTGCCTTTCATACTAGATATGGACACTATGAGTTTTTAGTGATGTAACTCAAATTGACTCATAACCCTGCTACCTTCATGGATTTGATGAATCGAGTGTTCAAGCTGCTGAGAAAGTCGAGCAAGACTTGAGTAAAGCATGAGAGAGCAAACAAGCCATAAAAATGCCGAAAGTAAGAGCAAGCCAAGAAGGCCATGAGATCATGATTTGTGGTTGATTGTGTGACTTATGCCCTATCCCTATAGATAGGGTAGAGAAGAAAGCTGAAAGATTGGCTAAAAGACCAAACCAAAGGCTACCAAGATAGCGAAAAGACTGGGTCATAGTGTTGAATAGATTGCCAAAAGGCTAGCTAGAAGGCTAAGGAAAGCCCTTGAGCCTGGTACCCAAAAGATTGGCTCGAGGGCTAAATAGAGCCACCACTAAACTGACTCGATTAAAAGTGCAATAAAGAACCCAACCGACCCCTAAAATTTGATATTGGCACGATCATTGGTACGGTTATATTGATGCCACATTTGTTAGTCGAACAAGGAATATGTAAGTCATCTTTCACAACTCCCATGCCAACTCCCATATTGCATAGGAGTTGTGAAATCTTCGTTCTATGGGTGACTTGGGTTATGCTAAGGTCACTGATTGAGTTGTTGGCTTGTTGGAAATGGTATTTTGAGACATAATAGTGCACAAACAAAGGCTATTCCTTTGTAGAGCATAAAGAGCAAAAGGAATGCACGCGCTTTTGAAAGAAATGAGCTATCAATATTCAACAATGAACTTGGAAGTTTTTGTTCTTAAGGTCTTTATATGAGTTGAAGCAAGCTAGTTCAACTTCTTCTACAGATTTCTTAGAGTTCTTAGATTAGTTGAATTTTCGTTTTTTTTCTTTTTTTTCTTTTTAGGCTCTTCCTTTATATTCTTCCCAAGAACAAAGATTGCGCCACCTTTTGCGTTCTTAAAATGAAACTTATTCAAGAAAAAGTTATGAATGCATAAATGATTTTTTTCAGCAAATTGTGCTTGAAGGCATTTCCCATTTTGGTCGCAACTTAGGTTCCACCAACTTTTGGTGCATGTGGACTTTACTACCTTCCAAATCTAAGAATGTTTCTAATTCCTCTATTAGGCTTCAAGCCACTCTCTCTTTATGTTGTTCCTGGGTTAGACGTGTAAGGTCCAGTAGCCATTAGCCTTTAAGTACACAAATTGGAATTGACTTTGTGATCAGAAGACTTTCCCTGTGTTCATCCAAATGAGATTGATGATATACATATTAAGTAAAGAAACCAAAAAACCCTACTCTAACAGACTATCACTTGAGGCTTCCTTACATCCAAATCAGCTTTTTCCTATATATAAGCTAATTTTGTAGCGGGTGGTCTCGCTAAATATGGTGCATCATGATAAATTTATCTTTGAACTAGGATGTTTTTAGCTTAAAAAATTAAAAATTAAAAATATTCATTTTCTATATCTTTTGGCTGCAGTAACCTAACAGTTGAAGAAACCTTAACTCAATCCCAAGCCAGTCTATCTTTCTTGAGATGCTGAGATGCACTTCGTTAAGTGCTGCAAAGAGTTCAAAACTAAAGTATCTTAATATCTAACCTTAGACGTAGATATAGAGTAGTTTCCAGTGCTAATTAATTGCTATCACATATAGTGTTAGGTTCACCCACTCAAAAATAAATATAAAAAGGGGGAATTAAACAAATAACACAACCGAAAACCTGTGTCAGCTCAATAGCTCCCTCAGTATATTCACCACTTCTCTGCATCAAGAGAAGAAAATTGCAGTCAAGTACAGAGATGAGATTTAGCAAAAAAAATCAGGAGGATATATATCAAGTATAAAAAACAAGTAAACAGTCTCATCCAGGCAAGGTTTCTGGCAAGTGGAATCAATGCTTTTTAAACTAATCCCAAAAATCATATAGCATTTTCTGATCTCCCACTGATTGTATCTTTTTTTCAAAATTCATATAGCTTTTCAATCCATCCTACCCAGAAACAAAATATGTTGGGGCACTGCCAAGATGGAATCAAGTTGTTAAGGGCAGCACAAGTCAATAAGAAAACTGGTAACGCACTGCTTATTGCAGTATGAATATCGGGAACAGAGATGAATCATTGAGGTAGCTTTGTGGTATCCAGAGGGGTCAAGTTACTCCAACAAAGGGGATTTTTGTCCCAGGGTGTTTAGTTGTTTAAAGAACATACACATTATAGCCGTCAGAGAGGTTCTGTTGTTCAAATTTTACTGATATTCAGGAAGTTCACAACTTCACATGCCTTCTGGCTTGTTGAATGCAAAGATAAAAAGGTAAAACAAGTATGGATTTAATTTTGAATCAAAAACATTTTTTTGGTACATAAATATAATTTAATTACTTTATGCATTGGAAGAATTTGCAACCCTCCTAAAAGATCCACACTGCTTTGCATTAGATTTCACAGCAGTCTTAGGCTTTGTTTTGTTGAGAGGATAGAAAAGTGAAGGATGAAAAAAAAAGATAGGGAAAAAGATATTAATATTTTCCACCATAAATGTTTGGTAGGAGGACAGAAAAGTAAAAATGAAAACAAAGTATCTTATATTGAAATTTTATTTTATCCTTGTATTGAATTGTTTTTAATAACCTATCCAAAAAAAAAAAAAAAAGATTATTAAATCATTTATGTAAGAAATTGTCTCTCCAATTTTCCTCCGATTTTGGAAGATTAAAAATGGTGGGCCTGGAAACAAATAATCATCTCTCTTTTTTTCCTTTCTTCCACTTTTCTAGTCTACCAAACAAAAGATATCAATCCATCTTTTTTTGATAAGTAATGAAAGTTTTATTGAAGGTCAGCCTATGTATACTAGATGTAAACATAAGGACTGCCAAAAAATCAGAAAGAACAATGATCAATCAGATCCATCATGGAATTGATGGAAAAAATACCCACAGCAAAAACCCAGTCATACAATGTTTGAAAAAATAGAAGCTTAAGAGTTGAAACAGATCTTTCGCAATCCTCAAAGTGCCAAGCATTCCTCTCCCTCCAAAGACACCACATCACACAATGAGGCACCATCCTCCACACAACCAAATTGCAATGATGGCCATAACAGCCTTGCCACCCAGCCCAGACATCCAACACATGACAAGGCATCACAGAATGCACCCCAAATAATCCAAGCACCATAGACCATAACTCCCAAGCCATTGAACAATGCAACAACAAATGATCAACGCTTTCACCTCTCCTTTTGCACATACAACACCAATCTACAAGGATAAGATGTCTTTTCCGCAAATTATCTATAGTCAAAAGTTTTCCCAAAGCTGCTGTCCAAGAAAAGAACGCCACCCTTGGCGGGACCTTAGCCTTCCAAATACCTTTCCAGGGGAAAGGGTCAAAAGACACCATATTCAAACAACGATAATACTCCTTGACCGAGAAACCTTTGTTAGGATTATGCCTCCAGCCCAACTTGTCAACCCCCTCACCTTTCAGAGGGATTGAATAAATTAGTTCCATGAAGCTGGACAAAGAATCTAATTCCCAATCTTGCACATTCCTGGAAAAGCGAATATCCCAATGGAGAATACCATTTGGGAAAGACATAATATCATCCACGGAAGCCTCCCTATCCCCTGAAATAGCAAACAACTCCGGGAAAGCTCCCTTCAAAGACCTATCCCCGCACCAACAATCATGCCAAAACTTGACTCTTTTTCCATCCCCAACAACAAAGGCACAATGCTGTAAAAAATTGTCCCAACCCCGCCTGATAAATTTCCAAACACTCACTCCATATGGACCTTTACCCAACTCAGAACACCAGCCACCCCATAAGCTCCCATACTTCGCATCTACCACCAACCTCCACAAGGCATCTCTTTCTGCACCATACCGCCACAACCACTTTCCCAGAAGAGCTGTATTGAAGCTCCTCAAATCCCGAATGGCCAACCCACCACTTTGAATAGGACAGCAAATCTGAGACCACTTCACCAAATGATACTTAGGCTGGTCTTCCAAGCCACACCAAAGGAAATCCCTTTGAAGCTTCTCTAACCTTCGAGCCACCCCAGCCGGAATAGGAAATAAAGAAAGGAAGTATGTAGGAATATTCGAAAGAGTACTCTTAATGAAAGTAACCTTCCCTCCCTTCGAAAGGTACAGCCGTTTCCAGCCAGCTAGTCTTCTTTCCACCTTCTCTAAAACCGAGTTCCAAATGGAATTGTCCTTAAAGTTTGCACCCAAAGGAAGACCCAAATATTTCATAGGAAGAAGAGCAAGTTTGCACCCCAAAATCTCTCTAATATCCTCAATGTTTGGAACATCCCCCACTGAAACAATCTCAGACTTGCTCAAATTAATCTTCAACCCCGAACAAACCTCAAACCAAGAAAACACATACCTCAAGTTGGAGATTTGTTCACTGTCAGCATCGCAAAAAGTAACGTGTCATCCGCAAAGAGCAAATGAGAAACCATCAAGGAAGTCTCATCCGTCTTACCAACAGTGAAACCCGAGCATAGTCCTTCACGAACAGCTCGATCTAACAACCGACTTAAAGCCTCCATCACAATGACGAAGAGAAGAGGAGATAGGAGATCCCCTTGCCTTAGGCCCCTGGAGCTCGCAAAGAAACCACAAGGGCTACCATTAACAAGAATGGAAAACCGAGCTGTGGAAATACAGAACTTAATCCAATGCCTCCATTTCTCAGAGAACCCACACCTAGTAAGCAAGTACAAAAGGAAGTCCCAACTCACATGATCATAAGCCTTCTCCACATCTAACTTGCACAGAACACCAGGATCCCCCTGCTGAACCCTAGAGTCCAAACATTCATTAGCAATAAGAACAGAATCCAAAATCTGACGACCCTGAACAAAAGCATTCTGAGAGTTAGAAATGATTTTTGGTAAGACCACCCTCAAAAGATATCAATCCATCTTACAATTTCTCTTCTAACCTGTCACTTTTCCACCCTCCTAGAAATACGCTATGTAAATTTCAAGGAGAATAATATGCTGCTAAAAAATAAAAGCTGTAGTACCTGGATAAGAATTTTTGTTTTTATATATACTACAGAATTTAATTTGTTATTATTTTGATTGTTGTTTTTTAGTTTCAAGTAGATGATTCGTACCTGAAGATTTTTGAGAACACAAAGTAATATCCAACCAAGCTCAAGTGAGTTGCTTTTCAGCCCATAACCGTTAGTTGACTGTTGCATTTATTTTAGAGTTCTGATGTGAAGGGAAATGTTATCAGACTCGAAAATATGGTAAGTAGAACAGAAAGCAAAGAGCTTGTGAAAGATGCAGAGAAACCGAGATACTGATATGAAAGAACACCAGGAGCATTTATATCAAACAACTGGATCATTGCAACTTTCCCTTTGTTACCTGGCTTTTTGATGTTTGCGAATATCAGAAAGATCTCCATTCCCTTCATGCCTCCTCATCTGTATCAACAAATAAAAAGAGCTATTTAGGGTCATTTGAATGGTTTCAAGAAAGGATTTAATATTTAACTTCAAGTTAAGGTTAGGTCAACCCTTGAGTTGAAATAAATCTAGAAGTTCATAGAACCACTCATGGTTGAATCTATAAGAGTGAATTGGGGCCAACCACAATCAATGAAATTTGATGAAGCTATTGGATCAACTTAAAATAATTTTGCATTTTTGGAAGAAAAAAATTTAAGAAAAATCTGGGTCATTTTTTAAATATTAGAAAGACAGTAAACCAATGAGGTGGGGATCAAGATCTTAGGTCCAAGACTATAGTATGGTTTTAAAGATATTACATTTTTTCTATTGATGTTTTACTTGATGCAGCATGTGCAAATCTGATTTTTTTTTTTTTGATAAGTTGCAAATCTAATTGTTTATCGGGGAAACCAAACAATTTAGTTGTTAATTGGCTCCACTCAAGAAAAATCCTAGATCATAACAAATTAGTTGTTCATTGGCTCCACTCATGAAAAATCCTAGATCCTATCGCCGAGTTCACTTGACTCAACTAAGCCTTAATCCCTAATTGGGATCAGCTACATGGATCCTTTTATGCCACTTGACCCTCAAGAAAAACCCTAGATCCTATCCTGAGTTCACTTGAATCAACTAAGCCTTAATCCCAACTAATCCCAACTAAGCCTAAATCCTATCCTGAGTTCACTTGCCCATATCTAGGGCCATGTCCGCTCTTGAATTCACTGAATTCAATATAAAAAAATGACCATTCAAGGCTTTAACTACAATATACAATCACAGACTTTTGCATTCTTAAGGTGCCCCATATCAGAGTAATGTCTAAACTATTCACACAAGAAAAAATTTCCACTACAAAATGAGTTCAGCTAAGATAGTGTCACATAATTCATCACCTAATAAAACGTGTTTTCATACAAAAAGAATAAAAGATTGATTTAAGCTACGGCATTCATAATATGACAAGAAAATGGATGTTATGGAAACCTTGTCTTGCTGTTTCAAATCATGATGTCCATCTCTATTTTTGTCCTTATCGTCACTCTTGTCTTTGTGACGGTGTTTGTGCTTCTTATGATCCTTATCCTTCTTCTTTTTGTCTTTGTGCTTTTTGATCCTTATCCTTCTTCTTTTTGCTTTGTGCTTTTTATGCTTCCTCTCCTGGTCTCTGGAGTCACTATTCGACCTCATTCCTGCACTAGGCATCCCTTTCTCAGCCTGTCAACACCATACAATGTGACAAAACTGTATGTCGCAGAATTCACACAACAAGAACGGCAGTCATTCTCAAGTTCAAAAAGTTATGTCATTGTCCAGCTTAAGGCAATTACAAAGGAAAGCCAAATTTTAACGCACGTTATCCATCAGAACAGGCCTTGAGCAACATCCCCCCCCCCCCCCCCATCTCCTTCCCCAGGTAATAATTTAAATAAGAAACACAGTTAAATGTACCATAGGCCTTACAGCAGTTAGGCAGACAGGAGTTGTCTCTCTCATCTGAAAGGCCTCCCACAGTACATCCAAGTCGAAAGGATGTATATGTGCATTTCTCTCTCTCAAGGAGGAAATATTATGCGAGAGCTTGATCCAATTCCATCCCATCTCCTTTCCTGATTTCTGTGTCTCCCACCACATTGCGTAAATAGTGAGTCTGCGATACTTACAAAGGAAGCAACCTCTTACAAAAGAATTCATGATGAGGCCAAAGCTTGTACTGATTTATGAGATCAACAGAACCACCAAGTTCCCGAGGCCCTGATTTTCAAAAAGGGCCGTGGTTATACAAAATGTGAGGAAAACTGAACTTTAAAGAAGAAGAAGGAGAACTGGAAGGGGAAAATAAAGAAAATAAAGGCCTGTCTTCCCTTTTTTTATTTTTATTTTATCTTCTCTCTTTTTTTATTTTTTTTTGGGATATACAACTTACTCCTATGTCATTTACACAAGCTAACATCACAGAATAAAAAAAATCTCTACAACAGTTCATCATTTTCTTTTCCTTGTGTATAGAAGGAAAAATGTCACTAAAGACTTGAGTCAAGGCATATAGAATGTAATACTGAAGTCTTAATCAACTACCAATTAATAATTAAAAAAACAAGGACACATTCACAAAAAATTAAAACTCTTAATATAGAAACATTTGTGTATGTTTGAGTAGTTGCCTTCTCAAGGCTTCCAAGTTCCAAGTGATCATTTCAAGATCAGAAGGGTTAAGTGAAGCTCGCATTGCTATATCACTGCGTTTAAACCTCACGAGGCACTCTTCCCAGCGTGAAGCTCCAATAAACAGTGAATCAAATCAAATAAATGAAGGTTCAACAAAATAAAATAAATAAGA